>OU015496.1:63958180-64218180 GCA_907164885.2 Dolomedes plantarius | reverse complement strand
GAAAACTTAGAAGATTTTATTCGGACTATTTATAGATTTTATATTTATTTTATTATATAAATATATATATATATATATATATATATATAAATTTGCGAGTCTATGGTAACTCGCCAAATATGAGAGTTATCGCCAAATTGGTCTATACCTTGATTAAAATGAATATTTCAGAATGGGTATTTAATAATAAGATCTATAATCTATTCTTAACAAAACTACATGTAATATTTTGAAAACATAGTAAAACTTTATTTGTAAGAAACCAATAATCCAAAAGTAACAAAAACTTTACATCACAAAAGTCTTCGTACACTTGTAAAAAATCTCTACATATTAGTAAATATTCTAATTTTTCGTTAAATTAATATTTAGTAGGATATCCTTTAGCATCCACAAAAGCGTTTAAACGTCTGGGAATAGATTGCTTTAGTTCTTTTGTAATTTTTGCATCAATGCTCATCCATTATTCCATCATAATTGTTTTTTGTTCGCTTTTCGTGTGAATGTCGTGTTTTCGCTCTCGAGTACCTCCAGTTCTCTCCAAATATGTTATATTGGGTTTAAATCTGGCGATTGATGTGGTGTTTTCAAAACTTGTGGACAATTATAGAGACACAAGATGCGAACGATGAGAGCCGTGTGCTTAGGATCGCTAACTTGATAAAAAACAAAGTTGTTTCCAATACCCAAATTTTGAGCTGATAATTTTAAATTTTCTCTTAAAATATTTAAAACAGCATGATTCATTATGTCATCAATAAATACCAAATTTCCCTGTCCTGATGCTGACATGCATCCCCACACAAGGATACCTCCACCGGCATGCTTAACTGTTCCTACTAAGTTCTTGGGATTAAGTTTCTCATTTTTTTCTTCTCCATACAATTATACAGCTATCAGCACCAAAAATGTTCATCGGCAAATAAGACATTATTCCAATAGGTTTGGGGCTTATTTATCATTGATAGTGCGAAGGGAAACCTAAACTTTCTGTTTTTCGCACTGACAAAAAAAAATTTCTATGGGCGGAACGCCCATGTAATCAGCTGTACTGAGAACTCGTCAAAAAATTTCAGGTGAAATTTCAGTAGAAAATGTTTCATTGAATTCTGAAGAAACTTTTACAGCACTCAAACGTGAATTTTTCACAAATTTTCTAATTATAAATCTCTGATCACGTTATGTTAACTTTGCCGGACGGCCTTTTCTTACCTTGTTTTTGATCCAATTTTCTTTTTTAAAGCGTTTTTTCACATATGGAACAGTAGAATGGGATAAATTAAGTAAATTAGCAATATTCCGAACTGATTTACCATTACTATGATGAAAAATGATCAATTTCCGAATGCCGTTTGTTGTTTCTTTACGACTACGACCAATTTTTAAATAATAAATAGAATATTATGGAGTAGGCAAGCAAAAATTTAAGCCAAACGATATTTTAAATGTCACCACAATTCAAAAATAAAAATAAAGCTCCAGACGATACTTTTAATTATGAATTTATCCGAAAATATTTCAGTGTACGATGACTTTTGTGAGATAAAGTTTTTGTTACTTTTTGATTACTGGTTTCTTAAAAATAAAGTTTTACTATGTTTTCAAAATATTTCATGTTGTTTTGTTAAGATTATATTATAGATCTTATTATGAAATACCCATTCTGAAATATTCATTTTAATTAATGGATAGAGCCCTATTCCATTGAAATTCGTAAGTGTACGATCAGTTTTGGGAGCCACTGTATATATATATATATATATATATATATATATATATATATATATACAGAGGCTGTTCGCACATTTTTTAGACGATTTTGGTAAGCGGTAATAAAAAATTGTTTGCTGCAAAAGAAATAATTGCAATTGTACTATGTTTTTAAAAGTCAAAATTATTTATGCGGCTTCAAAGTTTTATTTTTATTAAAAATGGCTATTTTAACAAAGCAGTGGTTCGAAGGCTACATTTATGCTCTTTCCGAAGAGAAATATTCATACTCTGTTGTCCAAAAACGATGTGAGAGTCATGGCTTTGTGATATCTAAAGCGTCGATAGGTAATATCGTGAAGAAGAAAAGAAAAAAACGTCAAATTGGTGCCTCAAGTGGGACAAAAATTCCAAACAAGTATCCAAGGAAAAAACGGACATCTTCCACTATTGCAAAGGTACGTTGTTTAATGTTAAAAGAAAATACCTCTAGTCAAAGGAAAGTTGCAAATCATTAAAATACTCGGTGTCCGCTGTAAACAAAATGATAAACGTTGATTTAAATCTTAAGAAAGCGAAAAAACGCAATGTGCAACGTCTTTTTCCAAATCATATCGCTGAACGCAGGACACACTGAAGAATTATATATATGAGGAAAACTTATCCAAAGAAAAATGGAAAACAATTGTCAAAATAGATGAATCATGGGTGTATTTAAATGATTGCAACAAAAAAAGAGCCATTTATTATCATAAAAGGGGAGAAAAGAATTTAAGCACATAGTTCAAAGAATCGTTAGAAAGTTTTTCTAAGAGAATCATGATTGTTGCTCATTTTTCTTATAATGGCAAGTTAAAAATAAAGAGAGTGAAAAAAAATGTCAAGATTAACTCCAAATACTATCAGGAACATATTTTATCGCCAATTTTTTTGAATGAAATTCCATCGCTTACCCACAGTGCCATCAATGCCATACCCTTCACTGATATCCCTACTAAATCTCAGGATGTATCACCTATGGATTTTTGTGCTTTCGGACTTTTAAAATCTGCATTATCCAAACGTCGTCCCAAAACCCTTACAGGAATCTGGAAAGCTGTTCAGGAGGAATGGGATAGAATACATCTTCTGACACTTCAAAAGGCATTATTATCCTGGAAATTGCAGTGTCGAAAGATAGTTCAGAATAAGGGATGTCAAATAGGTTTAAAACACAAGAATTTTATGTAATTTAGTTTTGTGAATACAATATGCATCGTCTGAAAAATGTGTGAATAGCTGTATATATATACACTCATGGTCAAAAAAATTGGCGCACCAAGAAGGAATCGTCAAAATGAAACGAAATTTTACATACGTAATGACTACTTTGATATAAGTAAATGATAAGAAAAAGGATTATTTATTTAAGAGAAAAAGGCAAAAGAACGGAGGAGTTAATACTCCGTTGGTCCCCCTAAAGCGCGAATGCACGATGCGATACGATCGGGCATTGATTCATACAATTTCTGTATGATGTCTTGAGACATTTCGTTCCATATTTGCTGTAATCTTGCCTCTAGTTCGTTCAAACTCGTGGGATGCCCAACTCGTCGTCCCAAATGATCCCAGATATGCTCGATTCGAGACAAATCTGGGGATCTGGCAGGCCAAGGAAGGGTTGTAACAGTGGGGAGACAGTCTTGTGACACCCTTGCCGTATGAGGCCGAGCATTGTCTTGTTGAAACATGGCTCCTGGGAGCCATTGCATGAGTGGCAACACATGTGGCTGCAGGATTTCATGAACATACCGCTGGGCTGTCATTTTGCCACTGAATAATACTAGGGGTGACCGTGTATTGTAGGCAATGGCACCCCATACCATCACACCAGATGTGGGAGCAATGTGTCGCTGTATAGCAAAGGCAGGATTGAAGCGTTCACCACGGGCTCTCCACACACGAACACGATTGTCATCACTGCCGAGATTGAATCTGGATTCGTAGCTAAAGACGACCTGGTTCCATTCCGCTGCAGTCCAATTTTCTCGTGCGCGGCAAAACTCCAAACGGAGGCGTCGATGGGTGGGCGTCAAGGGCAGCACACGTAATGGGCGCCGCCATACCAACTGTCCTTCAGCCACGCGCCTTCGTATGGTTCGAGAAGACACAGGGGCCCCTAGTGAAGGTGCTACCTGTGCCTGGATGGCGGCTGATGAAGCAGTTGGCTGTACGTGTGCATTTCTGACGATGTGGCGGTCTTCTCGACGACTGGTCTATCGAGGGCGTCCTGAACCTGGTCTTCGTGTACATGACATTTCTCGGGTCCACTGGTCCCAACACCTCCTCACAACACAATCAGAGTGGCGTAATTGACGAGCTACTCGCCTAGCTAACCACCCAGCTTCCATCATCCCGACGATTCTCCCCCTCTCAAACTGCGACAACTGCTTATATTGTCTTCGAACACGGCGTAATGGCATGTCTATCTCAGCTCTTCCTTTGTAAATGATTCAGCACACTCAAAAAAGCTTTGGTTACCTGTTTTATACTCCACAGAGTACGATGTTCAACGCCCTCTACCGGCTATACGTAATGCGCAATCACGCTGCATTTCTAATCATTTGCATATCTCCCCGACATGTACCTTCATTGCAAGTTTCGTTACGATCCCGCAATTATTTCTTGGTGCGCTAATTTTTTTGTCCATGAGTGTATATATAAATATATATACTGCTCAAAACAATTAGTGGAGCACATGGTTTTAACGAAATTACGCAAATACTTACACAGATAAGTAACATAAAATAAATCATCCATACTTTGAAGCCTAGCAGGAAACAGAAGAAACTTCATATGCAAATCAAAGTTCATGACGTCAAAAACCAGAAAAAGAACATAAGGGCGGAAATCGGGATTTTGCACATACGTCTGTATCACTGCTTTAACTGTGAAATTCTATTGCTCAGTTATTCTGTTTGAGAAAAAGTGACTTGAAAATGTCTCTACAATGTGATTTACCGGAATCCATGGCATGGCGTTTTATAGGCAGACTTGAATCCGGGCAAAAAAAGCAGTGTCGCAGACGCTGTTGGAGTCGCCAGAAGTGTCGTTGCAAGGCTGTGGAATCAATTCCAAGAAACAGGGAATGTTAGATGTCAACCACGGGAAGGTCTGCCACGTGCCACTACAGCAACTGAGGACAGGTATATATTGTTAACAGCTCGTCGAAACAGAACAGACAATGCTACTCAGCTGCAAAGACAGTTGCTCTTGGAAACAGGACGAAGGGTGTCCAGCCAAACAGTACGTAATTGACTTCATCAGGGAGTTCTCTATGCACGTAGGTCATTGTCTGCATTCCGTTGATCTTACACCACCGTGCGACCCGAAGAAGATGGGCTGCTGAACATCGAGATTGGAAGCAACATGATTGGAGCCAAGTGCTGTTTACATACGAGTCCCGATTCAGTCTGGAGTGTGACACCCGACGTGTTTTGGTATGGAGGGAAAGAGGCACTCGAAATAACCCCACATTCGTTCGTGAAAGGTCACAATACAGACGAGCTGGTTTTATGGTATGGGGTGGAATCAGCATAGGTGGACGCACGGACCTGCATATCATTCGGAATGGTACTTTGTCGGCCCGAAGGTATGCAGACGAGATACTGAGACCTCATGTCATATCTTACGCTATAGCCATTGGAGATTCCTTTGTTTTCCAGCATGATAATGCCATATATATATATAATATATATATATATATATATATATAATTTTTTTAGATATATATTGTTCATCCATAGTAATAAACGTTGTGCTTAATAAGTCCGATTTTATCAATATTACTTTGCAAGTTTTCTGTCTATTTATCTCGGAAGATTTTATGTATTTTTATCAAATTATTGATTTACCTTTTTCAATTCGAGTGAAATGTTTCTGAAATTGCATGCGTTTTAATGTAATAATTTTTTTTTAAATAACCCCTTCGGACACGTTTAAAAATACTTTTATTATTTCTGATTGTGGATATCTGAGAACATTTCCCATTGTATATTTTTTAATTATTCATTTATAAAAGGAAGACAGTCTGTTGCTGAATTCTTAGAACAGAAATTCTAGTTCATATAAAAGCAGTTGTTAGTAAATCATATATAGAATATAATGTTTAAAATATGATCCGTTTGTTATCATGTAAGCGTGCATACATGTAAAATAAAAGAACAAAATTTTTATTAAAACATAAAATTTATTTTCCATGAGTTATACACATAAAAAATATATTACTATGTTTGATGCCTTTAAGAAGAAATAAGACAAAAATTATGTATTTTCAAAAATTAAATTTGAAAAATGCATTGATATTCTACATCTTCATTCCGAAACTTGAACTTTCCGGACATAAAGTCTGAGTTTTTCAGAAGATAGTTATATTTATACATATATCAGTAAAAGAGATAAATTATGCAATGTTTTAGAAATAAATTTAAGAATTTACAATGAAATGAAGAGAAATTTAATTTTAAATTTTCCCTTAGTTTTCTGAAAAGGATTTGCACGATATTTAAAATTGGAGTATGTAAAGGAATATTTTATTTAAAATGCTAGGGAAACTTTAAGAGAATTTTGTTTCTCACAGGTGGTTAAATTAATAATATCTAAATATTAGCAATGATTTATAAATAGTCTCTAATATTGTTGTAAAACATTCTTAAAATCCTTCATGTTTCAGTCGATTATGAATATCATGATCATTTCAGGTAAATATCTAAATAGACAACTCCTTATATTTAATTTAATTTTTTTTGTTGAGGATGTAGTTTTGATTAGACTGAAATTCCATTAGGCTAACCATGAAAACACATCACTGTATCCTTTTTTTTAATATCAAGTACTGATATAAACATAATTTCGTGCGATCGCTTAATTAATCTAGTTTTTCAAAACAATATAAGTTAATTCATATTATGTCAGAAGTTTAAAAACTGTCAATTTAAAACTTTTTAAAAAATTATAATACAGTTAAACTTGACAAACTGTAGAGTCAATTATTGTTTCATTAACAAATAATTAAATTGAAAAGCTCTTTTAAATGTTAAAATTGAGCGGAATTTTGAAAATCAAAATACATTCCTTTACACTGATTTCTTTTCAGTGCAAGAAATTGCTTCGCTTCAATTATCTTTTAATTAAAATTATTAATATGAAATGAAAAATTTCATCAGTACGTTCATATACTTTGAGAAAAATTATTAACTAATAAACTGGATATAAATTAAAAATTCATCCAAAATAATATCATTTAATAGAAATCTCCATTTTTGAAAATAGGGTTTCTTTCCTTTGGTTATTGATCGATATAACGTCAAAAATGTTTGCATGGCAACTTTAAGAATGTTAAAAATTTCTTTCTAATAATTTTCTTTTTATAAATGTTTGGAAATCTGAAATATTTCAGACAGTTAATTTTTTAAAACGTATTATCCTCTAATTAGTTCGGAATAAAAATACATTCACACACATTCCTCTCTTTAAATTTTAATAAAATTTCTTTGATATTGCTGTCAAAAATTTAACTAGTGTCTAAAAGCAAACGTGAAAGGATTTCAGACATTTCTTATCAATATTAGTATTTTGCAAAATGCATTTATAAATCTTAAAAAAGAGCAGTTTAAGAAAATTTTGTTTCTGTTTAATAACTTCCAGGGAAAATACGTAGTTTTCTGGTATACTAATTATAGAAAAAAACTTCCTCTTTGTATATATTCAATAAATCTTCGAATGAAGCGTTAAACTTCACATCTAAATAAAAAAAAACTTCAAAGTTTCGTAATTTATGAATATGTCACGCTCTTAAGGTTCTTGTGAATAATGCTGATGTTTAAAAACATGTTTTGTTCAGTAGGATTCGGCACGATTTTACTGATTCATGTAACTGAAACTAATTACAGTGTGGCAATAACTTTAATATTTTGGCTCCTTTTTCTATCTATAGGAGAATGCTAATATAATGGTATATCTGCATAATCTCAGAATGGCCAAGCCTAAATATTCCAGACCACCACGAGTGAGAAATTTAATTATAATGATATACTTTACGGAAGGAAGGGTGTACTGCCTTCTCGAAAGATATTTGTTCAGGAAAATTGGAAATGTCTGTTAGATAATGAAGGGATATATAACTACTAGGGGTTTACTGAAAGACTAGTTAATAATATTACGGAAAATTTTGTTTTTCATGGTAAGCATTAAATCAAGATCTACAATAAATTAAACGTAAGAAAGTCTGGGTACTGTCTTCCCCGAAATACATTTATTCGAGAACATTGCAAATATTTGTTAAAAAATTTGGTTAAAAGACTAGTGGATTACTCTTCTGCAGCTTTTAAAGGGGTTTACTCAAAGGCAAGTCAAGAAATTTTTACTGAAGCATTTATTTTTCATGGCAAGCTTTAGATTAAGATCTACAGTAAATTAAGTGTAAGAAAGACTGGGTACTGCCTTCTCCGAAATACATTTATTCGAGAACATTGCAAATATTTGTTAAAAAATTTGGTTAAAACCCTTTCAGGGGCACTATATAAAAAAAATTTTTGGGGAGGACAAAACTTTATATTTGAAGAAATATTACTACTTGGAACATATTCTGCAAAAATTAAATAAAATTGTAGCTTTAGTTTAGGCAGGAGGGTGGTCCATTTTTGAACCACCGCGCACCTAGAGCACTGTATATTAGAACGTCTGCTCTGACTGGGTAGACTAGTCAGAACTGGCGTTCTGACAAATCACTTACAATAAGACTAATCAGTTTGAAATATGTATACATATATATGCATTCATTTATATATATTTATACACAGTATTTATGAAAATAATTATCTGTCCAAAAAATAAATAAATAATCAAAAAGTATATAAATGAATGTATATAATGAAAGTAAGACGTATGTGAAGGAAAGTATATAATAAAAGTAAAAAGTATATAAATGAAAGTATATAATGAAATTAAAAAGTATATAACAACATACATGAAATTTTTATGTATTGAAAGTAAAAAGTATATAGTGAAAGTATGTAATGAAAGTAAAAAGTATATAAATGAAAGGATATAATGAATGTAAAAAGTATAAAACACCACACATGAAATTTTTATAGGTAATGCATATATATATATATATATATATATATATATATATATATATATATATATATATATATATATATATATATATATATATATATATATATATATATATATATATATATATATATACATATATATATATATATATATATATATATATGTTTCAAATTATCAGTAACATTCAATGATTAACATAACAAAAATAATTTAATAGGAAAATTAGTTGTCATATGTTTTTTATGAATTTTTGCTGGGAAAAACTAATTTACCAGTGCTGCCACCAAGTGACAGCAAACGATACTTGCGTGGTGGTCCATATTTGAACCACCATCATTGAAAGTACTAAAAAGAGATAAGAAATTATGCAGATAAATTCATCTTTTCTATTTAAAATAAATAAGTAACAATTGTAAAATGAAATTCCAGAACTTCCATGCATCTGTATACTAACAAATTAGAAAAACTGGAAAAAAATTTCTCAGTATAAATTTCTGGCTTGAAACAAAAAAATATCCTCTCTGAAAATATAGACCCGTAATGTGCTGCCATCTCTTTTTTCTGAAGCACACTAATGTGTTAAATGTTTACAAGAATTTACAGATAAATTTGCTGGATGATTTATATCTTAGAAAATAAAGCAAATAGGTGGTTCAAAAATGAACCACCACCCCTGAAGGGGTTTCAAAAGACTAGTGGATTACTCTTCTGCAGCTTTTAAAGGGGTTTACTCAAATTCAAGTCAATAAATTTTACGGAAGTATTTATTTTTTATGGAAAGCTTTTGATTAAAATCTACAATAAATTAAGCGTATGAAAGACTGGGTACTGCCTTCTCCGAAATACATTTATTCGAGGTCATTGCAAATGTTTGTAAGAGAATTTGTTTATATGACTACTGGCGTACTCTTCACCAGCTCTTAGAGAGGACAACTCAAACAATTTTACGGAAGTGTTTATTTTTCACGGACAGCGTTTAATTAAGATTTTAAAAAATTAAACGTAAATAAGAGTGGGTAATACAGTCCTCGAAAGGCATTTATTTGAGAACATTACAAATTTTTGTTAGAGAATTGGGTTATATGCTTGATTTATCTTCAGCAACTTTTAGAGGTGTGCACTCAAAGACAAGCCAATAAGTTTTTCGGAAGTATTTATTTTTAATGGTTAGCATCAAATTAAATTTTGCTTCTTTTAGGCAGCACGATTGCTGGTACAGAATAAGGCAGTCCCAGTGAGTTTTCTCCATCCATCTGATCAGAAGCAAATATTCCCCACCAGTTAATTCCAATGATCTTTATATCTCTCGACACAATCAATCCACCTAATATATGGTCCCCTCTTCTTTTAGTACTTTCCATTTTATAGAAAGTCAGTTTTTTAATGGGGTCATTGTCTTCACTTATTTGAGATATGTATTTATATATAAACATAGCTGAGCCATCTCATACGATAAGATGTAATTAACCATATTACATTTGGTTGCCTATATTTAAGATATAATTCATGGGTACAACAAACTTTATAGACGTTATTTTTCTTGCACTGAAACATACATTCTAAATTAAGTTCGACTATAAAATAAATGCATGTAGATTCTGCAGATTAAGAGAAAAGTAAATTTTTATTTTAGATTAAAAATATATCGATCTAATTGCTTTATATACGCAATTTCAAATATATTTATTATGTTCCCTTAACTGTAGCAATTATTTTTTAAAGCTGAAAATATATACTTTATTCCCTTTTACTGGTGCCTCATTCATTATTCTACAGAGATTCCTTAAAAATAGAACAAGTAGAGATTTTCAAATTTTATGTTTCAAATACCTTGAGGAATGTAACTGAAAGTTTTTTTGTTCCTCTCCAAAAATGCACTCTTTTTGTACAATATTTGTTGAAAGGAGGATAATGGCTTTCGCAAAGGCACGTTATTTGGAAGTGTCATCTGAACTTTTTCCTTTATTGCTTTCTCCAATGTGTTTTTTTAACCATTTTTTTGCCATTGTACTTTGTATGCTCTATATATTTCGCAGAAATTCAGAATAAGTGCTGTAAGTAATGTGTTTTAGTAGCTGAATGTTTTATTAATGATATCTCACTTTTTTGACAGTTGTGTTTTTCCTACACTTACGTGTAACGTTAACAGTAGTGCATTTTGTTTAGTTTTACATAAAATGCATGGGACATTTCATAGTTTAGTGTTTTAATTGTGCGAGTGTTTTTTAAGACAACAAGAGAACTTCAACCTCTTTTTTTATTTCAATATTTTACTCTATGCACAAAATGAGAATAATAAATATGTTTTTATACTACATTGAAGGCAAATAGAATTAACAAATAAGTATTTTGGGGAAGAATGAGACCTGTTTTTCAAATAAGACTTCAAAATTGCCAGAATTTTTCAAAATGTTCCATGCGCATTCATTTTCTTCTGATTTATTCCATATTTATCAGGAATGTTAATTGAAGTCGTTGCCACAAAACTGTGTACAAATCTTTGAGACCACATATATATTTTTTTAAAATTTATAGACCATGATATAAAGCGAAAACCTAAAAAAAACAGGCATATTAGAAACTGATTATTATTTATGGCTTTAGATTCATACAAAAAAATCAATACACAATTATGTTTATGTATATACGGTAAACTAATTTTGAAAATCATTTTGAAAAACAGGCATTATTCTGATCAAATATTCTTATTTTGAATTCCTAGGGGTCTACAATGTAGTAAATTAATACAAATCCTTCTCATTTTGTGCAAATATATAAATATTAAAAAATATATAAATATTAGATGTTTAAGGTCCCTCGTTCCCTTAAATTACCGAATAATACAGGCTTTTCTAGTTTGTAACTCAGAATTATTGAAATAATAATGACAAACAATAAAGACTTTGTATGCTTGTGGCATAGAAACTCCAATACGGTAATGAAAAAAAATGGGTTTAATTACATATTTTTTGCTACTGAATCTTTTTAATCCTTATGTTCACTTTTACCGTTTTCGTTCCTTCAAATTTTATTTGTATATTCGAATTTTTTATGTATTCAAATTTCCTTTAAGAATTTTAATTTTGAGCAAATCTTGTTTAAAAAAATCGTTTATATGTGTCCGACATTTTTTCAATCTCTTTTCATGGGGAACGAATACAGGTTAACCTTTCTTTTAAGATAAAATAATGAAGTAGTGAATGAATGCTAATTTTTTTTGAGCTAAGACCTTTAACTCCTGCCTTCCTGCGGATGTACTGAAAAATAAAGAATGAATGAGTAACAAAGAAATTAACGAACCCCCTTGAACCATATATTATTTCCATTGTGGATATATATTGCGTAGCATGCAAATATTTTTTATCTTACACTTGTCCTGATTTTAAAAAAAATGATGTGTATCCGGCGAGATTGAAAGAAAAAACTGTTTGTGCTATGCTTTCTAGCTGTTGATCTCTGATGATTAGTAAATTCAAAAGGGATCTCTCAGATAAACATGGAATTTAAAACAACTTCTGAAGACTGCATTTAAAAAGTATCAGTAACCGTCAATCTGCAAAAAATGAAGTTTTTTAAAAAATGTAATCAAGGTTTTTGAATTTTCCTTTTTTCGACAAATTTCAATATTAATGTTTTGAGTTCTAAGTTATATTTATACATTTTCGGGTACTGCTACATGCAGTTAGCATATTGTACCTTCAGATATTCGCTTATACCAATGCGGCCAAAGGCGGAATTTAAACAGAGTAAGATTTTGTGTACAACTAGATGGGTTGACTCAAGTTTAGATGAGTATATATGCATCCATGCTCACGTATATGTATAAATATTCACATATTAATCACACATATGTAAGTATATTAAGATCCTTGTATCACTCTACGTATAAAGTATTGATCGAAACTGTATCCACTTATCGTTTATATATTTGAAGATAAGCGTTGTATATTCTTGTCGATTACATTTTTCGTCCGGTCTGGAATACTTCCGGCCTGGGGGCATAAGCAACAACATCAACAACAACATTTAATGCAGAAAAACTCCGCCTATACCGTTATCCAAATCTAAACAGGAATAGCTACATATTTTAAACAGTACATCATTGCCAAGGTACCATTCATGTTTGTAACGAGTTCAATTAAGATACTTAGAAATGAAAATTAAATGTCATTTAACCTTAAAAGTAACCTCTAAATGCGTGTGGACCATTTTATGGAGAAATCGTCCCGTAATATTGGAAAAACTGTAACTTAGTCAGTTGCCAATTCATGGCTGGATATTTATAGAAGCTCTCTTTCCCACAGCCTCATATTAAAAATAATACATAGATTCAAATAGGAAATCAAAGTGAGCCGCATTCTACAACATTTCGGGGAAGCAGAAGAAACTTCAAAGACAAATGGATTTTTTTAAACACACAAAACATTGCCATTTTTCGCATGCAGCTCTTTTTGAATCTCCACCAACATCGAGTTCTTGAGCTCTTAGATTAGAATCTTGTGCTATAAATAAGTTTCCATTATGATGATCAATTTGTGCTACTGTTCAATTTTGACTGTTTCCAATTAGCTCCAGCCTTATGAGATCTTCTGTTCTTTACCTCCTCTCCCCCATAGCCTTAAAATTCTGCTCTGTAAGGTAGATTCAAAAAGTCGTATACCGAAAACTCGGTAAGTTCATTTATCTTTAAAGCACAATACCCTAGATGTAGACAAGAAGACTAAGTGTTAAACCATCCAAAAGTAAGTTCTAGAGTATATGAAGGCCTTATTTGAATAGTGGCCAAACTCCATTCTTGTTCATTTTGAGATACAGAGCCTTAAAGTTTAATCAGTGCTGAGAATTGACTGCTGACTTCTGGTTTGCAATGCTCTCTGTTGGCAGTAGAAATAAGCTGGAGGTGTACCAGTTTAAAAACAAGATAGAAATGACTTGTATGAACATGAAAGTGAGGCTAACTCCATTTTTTTTTAAAGTGAATTTGGAACACTATTCAGATAAGGCCTTCATATATACATACGCGTTACCAAAATTGAAAAAATCTAAACTTTTGTCTTTAATTTTTATAAAGATAAAAAAATGCATGGAATAAGAAAAAAAATATGTTTCTTTTATATTCAATATTTCCTAAATCTAAAAATTTATAATTTGACGCGTTTTATAATCAATGGTTTTTAAAACTTTTTAAAGTCTCAGTCATTACCAAAATGCTATTCATGCTCGACATGGTTTTGTTAATCGTATCCTAACTAACAGTAGTCAAAATCTCAGTAGGTTAACCGTAGTTAATGAAACAAGTCAAATAACTGTGTCAGACACCAATACCGAAGGAAAGCATTTAATGGATTTATACATTTTTGAAAGTCTAAATGTGTTATTTAATTTCAAATGCCTCTTGTCTGAAATGTATGCGATTGATTAAAACATAATACACAATCTCTATATATAAAACAGTTCCGTAACTGACTCATTCATTCATTTACTGACTGACTGACATACAACGCACAGACCAAACCGCTGGACCTAAAGGGCTGAAATTTTGCATGGCGATTCTTCTAATAGTGTAGGGGTGCACTAAGAAAGATTTTTCAAAAATTCTTCTTAGATTTTTTAAAATTAAATTTTTAAGCTGTTTTTTAAACTTTTTTTACGTTTGAATTTAAAATAATACATTGATGGTTATAAAATTTATATCACGAGAAAGATCATAAAAATTCCTTCAAAATGAAATTTTTTTCGAATTTTTACCTCTATTTTCTGATTTTTGGTGAATTTTTAAAGATTAATTTTTAGAATTTAATTTATCAAATGCTGATCACGTGATTTCTTTTTCTGGTACTTTAAATAAATTTATCGTCACGTGCAAAAAAAAAAAAAAAATAGACAAAAAATTTTTTTTTTCTTGCTAATGCGGCAGACGATTGGACTTTATTTTGTCTATAAAAATATCCCTTACGATTTTTTTTATAAATATGTTTTTTTTACATCAATTGTATACATTGATCGTCGCATTTATTATGAATATATATAGTTAGTTTTTTGGCATTAATTGCATACATTTACCGTTGTATTTAATTTGAATGTACTCCGTAGCGAAGCGCGGGTTTTCAGTTAGTAATATATATAACAAGAAAATAAAAACTAACCGTAAAATTAAGCATAATACTTTTTATAATAAATGCAGTGAAGACTGCGGCTCCAAAAGAAACACAAGTAGGTAGCTTGATAAATTCGTGGCCTTCTTTTAATAAAGGAGGATGTAAGATTTCGAATTCCTGGTAAACTAACTTAAATGAAATTGAAGTAGAGATTAATAAGTGTGAGAAATTGGACAATGAGGTTTCGATAGAAAGTTAGGATTCCTTTCCTCATGAAGTATCTTGAGAGACTGTGAAGCTCCTTTGGGATTATGACATGACTTTAAAGTGTGAAGATCAGAGCACTTATACGCCAAATTGGTGGTCAAAGGATCAGTTTTTGATTTTATGTCTAGAAAATAGTATTTTAAATCTTACGACACATCTGTACTGTTGTGAATTTTTGTACTTAATCTTAGCTAACACAATAATCTTTGAAATAAAATTCATCAAATAAAAACCATTTTTAACTTGCAAATAAATTTTCGGTATTCTCCATTAAGGGGATGGTAGACTTTCAAATTACCAAAACTAGAACAAAAATTGAAAATTTTTGGGGTGTGTTAATATTTTAAAAATATGTAAATATTGGAAAAGGATGCATTCAAAATATGTAATGAAAAGTAAAGTGGAAACTTGCTGGCTTTGGGAAAGTAAATATTAAAGGTAGGGGAAAAATATCTTTTAAATGCCTTTTTATCAAAATGAGTAATTTGCAAGTCTTTGAAATGCTCCTTGCGTCACAATTTTTGACGAAATTTTATAAAATTTATAATAAAGACATTTCTCATACAACAAAATAAAGTTATGTATTCATTTCAGGTTTCGTAATAATTAAGATTATCAAAGTTTAACATAAATGTAGAAAATTACAAAAATTTCACGAAAATTCGCAGTACAAGCATAAAAAAATTTCCTAAAAATTAACTATTCAACTAAAACACAAAATAATACATCACTCTGTTCAAAATATATTTATAAGCAATATAAATGTAAAATTTAGGGGAAGGGTTAAAAATTGGATCGCCAAGAGAATTTTAAAAACATAATAAAAGTTTCAATTTTTTTAAATAAAAATAATATAAAATATTTATATAATTTTATAAGGTTTTTGATATAGTTATACTTTAACTAATATATATGCAAAATGTCATATTTCTGAGGTAAACATTTCAAAAATTGCTTCCTAATGTCCACCGTCCTCTTAAAATTATCATTTAGCACGTCGTGAATTTTTTGAAATTGTAGAAACAAATATCTTCTGTTCAAAGGAAAATTATAAAGGAAAATGAGATTTTAAACATGATCCAACAACACACTTTGTTCTTCATTTCTATGTAAGTGATAAATATTAATATTTTGAGATGAAATGCAGGTATAGTGAATGACTGATTAGTGCCTTGGATTCCATGTTTATTGTTCAAACTCATAATATTATTCTTCTAAAGTCGAAACACTAACGCATGAAAACTGGTTTGGTTTCTTGCGTTGAAAAACTAAGGAACTGTTTTGTTGGCACGAGAAGTGATGTAATTATATAGACATTACTTTTAAAGTTAATATTTCTGTATAAAAAGTTTTATAATATAAATTATATGTTAGTGGAACAAAATATATTTTTCAAAGCATATATTATTCAAAGCACTTATTAATGTAAGTCTCACTTATATTTAAATCAGTTAAAGGATAAATTTCATATATTATTCAATTCAAAATTTCAGTTATTAAGGAACACGGGTCTTTGAAAAATATTGCTGAGAAAGCTAAGAAAAATAAAATTCAGTTAAAAAATTCTACGGTCTTTAATTAATACTTAAATAAACTTTATTAAAAATGTAATAATTTGAATAAATCGTCTCTTATATCATTTATATCAATTAAGGGAAATAAGTAGATTTTAAGCATTACTGGTCTTATAATAAAATTTGTTATTACATATGATGAATGTCATAAGATAACTCGGAAATCTCTAATAAAACATTAAAATTAATACAAATTGAATTCATTAAATGAGTACTTTTCATGGATAGCTAAAACCGATGCGTTCTAAGTGATATAATTTAATGTCGTAATATAATCTTAAAATATAGGAAAAAAATTAACGGTCCATTCAATAATTTTTAATGAATTCGTTCCATATAAGTTTAAAATGTTAAAGAAAATTGCTCCCGAATTTTAAATATTAAGTGCGTAGATGATAGACGAAAACTGTTAAACATAATTAAGTTTAGCTACTGGAGTGTTAGGTAAAATATGACATTTGTTGAAATTCTATGACAGTAAGAGAGGAAAATAGGATTTTTTTTTCTCATGCACTTAACAATTACTGCAGATTTGTGACAGTGGTCAGGGATTTTTTAATTAAATTTTAATTCTTCTTTATTGCATTTTAAATTGAAAATGCCATGCATGAGTTTGTATATGTATGATAATATGTCTGCGTGTCAGTGGGAATTAGATATTATCAGAGGCTTTTTATTAAAAGTGTTATATAATCATTCTTTTGGGAATCTTCTCTTACAACTTTATGCAGTGAAGAGCATAAGAATCCATAAAATCATAGGCACTATGTGATGAATTGTGTTTGTGTATATATGATGTGTGTGTCAGTGGGAATTAGATACTTTCAGATGATTTTTATTAAAAATGTTATATAATCATTCTTTTTCGAATCTTCTCTTACAACTTCATGCAATGATAAGCATCAGAATTCCTGAAAGAATAGACACTATATGATGATTTGTGTTTATGCATGTATGATATGTGTGTATCAGTGGGAATTAGATATTATCATATACATTTTTTAAGTGCCGTATAATTATTCTTTTATAATCTTCTCTTATAGTTTTTTGCAGTGAAAAGCATTAGAATCCGTAAAACCATAACCACTATGTGATTACTTGTGTTTGTGTATGTATAATGTGTGGGTGTATCAGTTGGAATTAGGTATTATCAGATGCTGATTTTTAAGTGTTATATAATCATTCCTTTTAGCATCTTCTCTTATAACTTTATGCAGGGATAAGCATTAGAATCCAAAAAAGCATAAGCACTATGCGATCAATAGTGTTCTGAAGATTGACTGTAATTACTCTCGCAAAGCAATAAATTTTCTTCGCGGATCTCGTTAATTGAAAATTTCCAATTCAAGACTGAAATTTAATACTCAACAAAATAAATTAATAACACTAAGGGTATACTGAAAAGAAAGATAGTGGTTCTATTTTTATGAGGAACAATTCAGGTATTGTTAGAAAAGCAATTTAATGCTAGATTAGACATGGTACTCCGACGTAATATAGAAGTTTACAAAGAATTATTTGGATAGAATACAAAGATTTGTGTCGCATTGTGTTAAAAGGTAATTATCGTTATGTAAATACAATCAGATCGAAAACTTTCTAAATATGGAATTTAACACACTTTGAATTGGATATCTCCTAATACTTTGTTCTTTTAAAAATCATAAGTTAGACTGAATGTCTCATAGGACCGGAATACAGACCTCAAGCCTCTGTTCAAATCGACCCAAACAAGTGAACTACCCAGTGAATGAAAGGAGTGGAATTTCGAGAGATTTATCACAGAACATATAGTAGTTATTTAGACAGTATATATACAATAACTTTCTAGTGGTTATAAAAGCAATTCAACATTTCTAGTTGAACCTTAAAATAATCATTTTATATTTTGGACAACGGAAATTTCTTGTTGGATTAATATGCGTGAAGATGTATCACGAATGAATTAAAATAATTTGTATTAACATGAAATGAAATTTTTATTCTTATGTCACAACAATAATAAAATGAAACTATGATTCAGAAATTTTGAACAAAAATTTCCAAATAAAGAAATATTTTAGTTACAATCATTTCGTTGATTATGTGATGTTCTATAGCTTCTTTGATAGGGTGAAGTATGTATCAAATTAATTTATAAATACTTCAACTTAAAGTAAAAAACTGTAATAAAATGTCTTTTGTTACTAAAAACTACATTGATTTTAAATTAAAAAATGTTTATAGGAATGCGCACCCAATGTCTCCCAGAAAGCATTAAAGAAGCATTCTATACTTATGAGTATATTTTTGATAGTATATATATCTCATTATCATCAGCATAACTAATGTTATTAAAATGTGTATGTAATAAAAAATTTTAGAATTTTAAAATCATTTCAAAATACATGCATTTAAAAAAATACTGCATTTTTTCTGTTTAATATGAGGTTTTATATAAAGGGAATAATCCATTTTGAGTTAAGTGTACCAATTGATAAATTATTTGATTAAGAAATTTTTTATATTTCAATAGATATAGCTGAACTGAATTGGTTATATAATACTCCTCTAACAATTTATAAATGATAAATAAAACTGCAAATATTTCTAATTAAAAATATAGACATAACTAAGGTTGAAACACAGCAATAAAGCAAAACAAATTATATCCCCATCTTTGGTATACTTTAAAGAGAGAAATGTTCCCTTTTGACAGTGGTTATGAATAACTTCTCTCAAAGAAATCAGTTTTCATTTATACGGAATAAAGGATATACACATTATTTGCAACTGAAAATACAAAACATTAAAATAAAATCATATTTTATAGTTATTTAAAACTTTAAGTGTTCTTAAAGTACACCATCAAAATTTGGATTATCAATGTTTAAGGTGAAAAATATGCTGCCAGTTTTGAAACACAGATAGAAACATTTTTGTATATTTCTACAAATGATTAATAACCAACCATGTTCAAGTAGCAAAGATGGCGAGTACTGTAATATTGTATGTATTTTAGCCGTCGGAAAAATGTTTCGTTCTCAAATTTAGTTTTTCGTGGTTTGAAGAGAAATGCAAAATTGTAAATTTGAACAGTATTTCAGCTACATTTATTATGGTTTTAAAAAAATCAGTTTCATATAAAATTAAATAGACTTTTTGAAGGAGAAAAAATACATTTTCCCAATTTAAATTTGAAAATTATTTGTTGTATAAATGTATCTTTCACCGGGAGAATTAACAATAATTAAACTATGCTAAATATTTCCATGAAAAAAAAACTTCTGAATCAGTCTTGAAAAAATTATTGTAGTTTCATCTAATATCAAACTATTTTATTAAAAAGATAGATATACACAGATTAATAATTTTCAATTTCTTTGGATTAATAATATTCATTTTCAAGTATGTATTTGAAAACTTTTAAGAACACTTGATGCAAATGATTTTACAAGATGCGCCCATAAAGTAACCGGACAATTTTTTATGAATAAGAAAAATATCACCTTCAAATAAATTTATCTCCTTCAAACTAATCGCCAAAGGAGTCTATACAATTTTTTCAACGTTTCTTAAAGTCATTGAAACATTGTTTATAGGCGTTGGAACTAACCGTTCGCAAAATACGCGTAACATTTGATTTCATATCCGAGACTTTTTCAAATCTCTGTCCTTTCATGGCCATCTTAAGCTTCGGAAAAAGGAAAAAATCAGTTTGCGATAAGTCGAGAGAATATGGTGGGTTATTTATCACTGTAATTGAATACTTAGCAAGATATTGTTCTACAGAAATTTCTGTATGAGGCCCAGCATTATCGTGTAAAAGAAACCATTGCCCAAAATTAAACAGTTCCTTCCTAACTCGCCTTATCCTGTTTCTTAATCGAAAAAAAAACACCTCCTTGTAAAAAACTGATTAATTGTTAGATTTTCAGGAAGTATAATTTTATAATTGTTTGTACTAACGAGGGTAAGTATCTTTCGGTTGAATTTTCTTAGCCAGTGAATATTTCATTCAGTCACATTTGACTTTCGAGACAAAGCAATCTTACGATCAGGTCTGGTATACTTAAAATATAAGCAAAAGAGGAAGAATTCACGAGACGCATCTACCTTCAACATTCCATCCTAAACAATACGAAGAGCATTTTTCATCGTACATTTATGATTTAGGAGCAACATTTTATATAAAACTTATACTCTTGCTTTTGATTATATTGGAAGACGGTTTCGCTCAAAAAAAAACTTTCGACATTCCTTCCTTTCTCTTCATGATATATGTAGGAAAAAGGAAGTCTAGAAAATCATCAATCTGAAACATGACACACATATTTTATGATGGATTATATCAGGTATTTGTAATTTTTTTTTGCAAAGCGTCAAACTAGCCGAAGTGAAGAAATCTTACAATTTAGTTATTTGAAATGAAGTAAAATTTAAGTAAAGGATACATCGCCCTCTAAACGTCAAGATGTTATTTTCCGTTTAAATTGATAGTCCAAATCAAAAGTATTTCTTTTAACATTTTTTTAAAGAAAAGTAGTAGAATTGATTTTGCAACTTCTTTAGTGAAATTTATAAACTGAGTATTTTCTACGAAAATTCTAGATTGTGTTTTAATTTCTATTAAAATTTTTGGCAGATGTTTTGAATAACATTTTATATATTAATTTATTTTTCCTTATTTTAAAGGTTTCGAATTTTATTGTTAAAAACACACTCATTTTAATAGATATTGACATTGTTTAAAACTTAGTGAAATTTAGGTTGCATTTCCATAGTTACGTCTTCCTTTGTATTTGTTGTTTAATTAACTAAATTGTTAAATTGTTCAATGTTAATTTAAAGTTTTACTCTTTAGGGGACAAGGGACCTTCAAACTCGAATTTTTTCCATTTTAAATTTTTTAATTTCTATCTAAAAAGAGAATAATTTGTATTATTTTTTGCTACATTGAAGACCTTAGAATTCAAAATAAGGATTCTTTGGTAGAATATTGACTAGTTTTCAAAAAGAATTTTCAAATTTTCTAGAATTTTTCAAAATGTTCTAGGTGTATTCCAAATTATTTAAAACCCTTATTTTTGTTAATATAAGTTTACCGTACATTTATAAACATAATTGTCCAATGTTTTTTTTTGTATGAATCTAAAGCCGTAAAAATTATTTTTAAATCTGCCTTTTGTGTTCTTTATGCTTTCGCTTTATTTCAATATATATATCGTATTTGTTTACTTCACGCCCAATATTAACGTATTATTCCAAACATCTTGAGAATTATTCAGCAGTCGGTGGTCCGGTGGCGAAGACATTACATAGAATCATGCAAGTAATGCAGTCAATGAAGTTCACACGATAAAAAGATAACTCTATTCTTAAAACACTGATCTTTATTAATAAACCTTTAGACGTTCCTAGTTCCAAACTATTAAAACTACGTCTAATCCCAGTTAAAATTCGTGCGCCCAAGGGCAGCACGTCTTTTCCCGTTCCTACATTTCCATGGATCTGAAAATTAACCCCTTTGTTTACAAACTTTTAATTAAATACGCATGCCTCAACTGACGCGTTATGACGCTCATTACTTATGCGTGACATCACATATATTTTTCTACAATAACGGTATAAGATTGTACATTTCTCTCTTAGCTCGAAGCTCTAGGCTATAACTTTATTTTTAGATTTCCCCTCGTGGATCTTCGGAAATTGAATCAAGTCCAACCCTAAATCTATTTTCACTGCGATGCATTTACTCCCATTATTTGAAATCTCCCAGTCTTTAATTCATAATTCTTATTTCTTTCAAAACAAAACCCCGTTTTAAGCTCGCGCGATCGCCTCCGATATTTAAGCATTACATATATATATATATATATATATATATATATATATATATATATATATATATATATATATATATATATATATATATATATATATATATCATATATATATGTGTGTGGGTGTGTGTATATGTATATATACACATATGTGTTGCGAGTTGGAAATTCCTGCATACATCTTATAGCTTACTCTAAATATACTTGAATATTATTAATCCGTACCTATCTTTTTATTAAAAGCAATTGATATTGGATGAAACTACAACAAATAGTTGAAGGCTAATTAATTAATATTATTTTCATATAAACATTTAGGATAATTTAATTACTATTTACATTCCCGGAGAATGATGCATTTAAATAACGAAAATATTTTAATGTTATATTTTAAGACTTTATATTAATTCTTTATGAATTGATATGTAAAGAAAGAAAAACATATACACTGGATTTTTAAACCGATAATTATTGAATTGTTTTCCATAATGTTGTATATTTCAATAAATATGACAAGATGTATTTAAAAATATGTTTTAGACGCATTGCAGATTTTACCGATTATGAAGTAAGTAATATGCCCTTGTGCTACCTCATTTTGACTTGCATTATATAAATGCTATTAATATAGAAGCCATAACTAGAAATCTTGAATGTACTTTAAACACTTTCAAAATATCATTCCTGCATACTTATCCATTAATGTGTGTATTAAAATGGATACACGCACTCACATTCCTATATATATATATATATATATATATATATATATATATATATATATGCAACCTTTGTCCAGAAAGTTCGGTGAATGTTTATATAGTTATAATGGATTGTTGTCTTACATGAAACAGCTCTTACTGTCCTTCCAAGTATTCCCCAGAGGTTGTAATACTCATCTGGGAACGGCTGTACAAGTGGATGTCCGAAATGTCCGAAAACCTGTGGCCCTTCCGGGCTAATTTCAATTTGGGGAGCAAGAGAAAATCCGGGGGAGACAAGTCTGGGGAGTAGGGTGTGTGATTAAGGGACACAATTCGCATGTTGGGCAGGATCTGCTGCACCAGAAAGACAGTATGTTGCCAGGCTTTGTCGTGAAGCAGGGTAAACTTGCCTTACTTGGCGTACTGGGGGCGTATCCGATTGATCCTTTGCAGCAAACGTTTCAGTATATCTACCTAATTAGCGACATTTAACGTACTGGCCTCAGGGAGGAAGGAAATCTTTATGGATGAGACCCTCAGATTCGAAGAACATCACGAGCATTGCCTTGATGAGGAATTTATCACTTCGCACCTTCTTGTTTTTTGGCGACCCTGGAGCCCGCCACTCCATACTCTGACGCTTGCCGTCGGGATCGTACTTCAGACACCAGGTCTCGTCACCTGTGACAATGGTTTTCAGGAAATTTGGGTTTTGATTTGCCATATCGATGAAGTCTCTACAAGCGTCAAGCTGAATTTTCATTTGGTCCGGCATCAAAGTGTGGGGCACAAGTTGGGAGCAAAGCTTTCGTTTACCTATATCCTGGGTCAGTATGAGGTGGGCCATCTCACGACCAATTCCCCCTTCCTCCTCTATCATTTGCACTGTCACACGGCAATCCTTGGCCAACAATTCCTTCACTTTCTGTACGTTGTCCGATATGCGTGCAGTTGCAGGCCGACCATTTCGGGGCCGACAATGGTATCCCGCCCTTCTCGGAAGGGTTTAAATCACTCATACATGCACTTCAAGGTGACAGAACGTTCTCCGTAAACTTTTAGCAGCATTTAATGAATTTCTTTCGCAGATTTTCCAATTTTGAAACAGAACAGCATATTCGTTAGCTTATCCATTTTGAATTTATTCCGAACGCACAACACCTTCACTCTACAATGAACTGTTTCCACACATTAAGCAACTCGCAGCGAGAATTTAAAAATGAATGAACAAAGATTCTAGAAAGTTTGACGAAGTGTGTACTAAACAGTATTTTATGAAATGCGACAAAGAAATTTACATAATTTATATAATTCACTTAAGTTACAGCTAAAAACCACTCTTGACAGAAAATTCCATTTTTTGAGAAGGCAGTAGACCACAGTTTTATGTGGATAAATGCCGTGGAAACTTACTAAAATGGTTTCTAATAAAGAATATGCCCACTCCTAGCTGTAATGCATTGTCGGCACCGACTTTCCATGCTGCCAATTAAGTTGTAGGGCACTGAAATAGCAAGTGAAAACCAGACAGGGAGTAAACCTTATTCCAGCTCTTGTAACAACCTTGGATGAGGACTTAAAGCAGCAACGTGTCTGCCAAGGTAGTCCCATACATGCTCTATCGGATTCAGATTTGGAGATCGAGCTGGCTATTCCATTCTCTCCAAACCGTGACCCTCACGATAATCCTCTACAAGCACAGATCGGCGAGTTCTTGCATTATCATCCATTAGAATGAATTTGTTGCCAACAGCAGCGGCATATGGGCTGACTTATTGATCAACTACCTCGTTTCGATATCTTACACCAATCAGTGTTCCACTGTGGAACACATGCAGGTCAGTGTGCTCACCGAAAGAGATTCCTTCCCGAACCATGATTCCACCACTTTTGAAACCGTGTCTTTCAGCAATGTTGGTTTGGTTGTATCAGCAGGTTGTATCAGTCCTTCAGATCAGCATACGCTCTGAATCTCTCTGTAGTGGGAACCTGGACTCATCTGTGAATAGTGCAGAAGCCCATTGTTGTCTGGTCCAAAATACGTGTTCTCTAGCCCAACATAAACGGGTACTTCTCTGTGGTCGGTTAAGTGGAACACACACAACTGGTCGTCTTGCATAGAGCCAACAATGTTGAAGGCGTCTGTCTTCGCACCGTGGTAGCGAATATTCTTGTTCCTGGGGAGATAAAATGATCTGAAACAAGCTGTGGCACAGTAATGCTTCTTCTTCTTCGGGCAGGAAGAGATAGAAAGCGGTCTCCTTCAGGTGTTGTAACTCGTGGTCGTCCTGGAACATGTCTTCTAGATCATAGTTTCTTCTGATGCAAACTGAATCCACAGTCATTGTCCCACACTTCGAGACACATTGAGACGTCTACCAGCATCAGATTGTGACAATCCCATTTCGATCCATACGATCGTCTGCCACCTTAATTAATCGGGTAAATGACTTCTCCGAGACATTGGAAGACTCTCCTGGCTACCGTCACGAAATTGCCGACAAAAATTTAAAATAAACAATCAAGCACAAAATTTATACAGAAAGTCAGGGAAGTTTGATTTTTCCACATTTTCTCTTACTCTCATATAAGTGACAAATATTTAAAATAAATGTGGTGACCAAGGTTTTTTTGCATATGTTTTCTTAAAGTTCGATACTATCATTCATATACACTATGAATTTTATTGTTTTTATCTTAACTATTATCACTTTGAATTTCATCTTAATGGTGAGCTTCAAAAAACATGTTGTAACTTAACATTTGGAGGGCAGTTTATATATATATATATATATATATATATATATATATATATATATATATATATATATATATATATATATATATATATATATATATATATATATATATATACCGGGTGCGTCATAAATTCGTACAAAGTTCAAAAATTCGTAATAAAAGAAGTAATGCTCGGAAAATTTTTCTGTTTGCGCCATAGGATCAGAGGGACATTGGATTTTTTTTCCACGTAAAATAAAAGTTTCCAAAAGTAACCTAAAGAGGGCGCTCACATGTCATTCTGAGACGTTTTATGCAAATCAGGTTATCAATAAAACACCTGGTTAGAAATGGATCCGTCAATAAAACCTGGCAGCATACTTTCTTTACCATAGATCGAGCGTTGGTGGTTAAACTTTTCTACATGAATGGTGAATCCACAAATGTTGCATTGCGAAAGTTTTGCACGGAGAAATGAGTAAAGGCGCAAAAAAGCCCTATTTCATTGAATGGGATACTGAATTTAGTACGACATTTTAAGGAAACGGGGAGATTGGAGGATACGACCATCCTTGAGCGCGGACCGCATCCCTGTTGTACAAAGTGTCATGGCAGATTTGGCAGTCGAGACATCAACGGGGAGTAGCAGTGCTTGTGAAGCTAAGAGAAGAACGTGGATTCCGGAACAGTCGATTCGACGTATTCTCACGGAATGCTGAATCTGTATTCGTACAAAATCCAGGCACTTCACCAGCTATTACCGGCAGATATATATGCAAGACAAAACTTTGCTACATGGGATACATTGGTTGTGGGGATACTTAAAGTCTTGTGTGTACCGCAACCACTCCCCAAACACTTTGGTGGAACTGAAAAATGCCATTCGACAGACAGTCGCTGCCATCGATGGCGACATGCTATACTCCTCTGTAATGGGCGTAGTGATGCGCCTCACTTGCCTATTACCTTGTGCTGGTGGTAATGTTGAACATTTGTTACTTTAAAATAAATGCACACTCTCACGTTATGGTGATCTGTTTGATTTTTCATTCGTGTTTGCCTGATTTACATAATATGTCTCAGTATCACGTGTGAGCGCCCTCTTTCGGTTACTTTTGGAAACTTTTTTTTTTAGATGGAAAAAAAAAGATCCTATTGGTGCAAATAGAAAATTTTTTGGAGCATTACTTCTTTTATTACGAATTTTTGAACTTTGCACGAATTTATGAAGCACCCGGAATATCACGTGGTTGGATCCAATGTATTTTGAGTAATACTTTAAAGGGGAAATACCAAATATGTTTAGTTAATAGATCACTAGAAAAATGTCAATCTGGATATTTTGCAACTGTCTTTTATTTAAAAGCATCTTTGAAGAAATTTAAAATATGGTTGTCAGATTTAAAGTTTCAGAATTGAAAATTTTACATTAAGTGAATTTTAAGCATATTTCATGAAGCATATTCAATAGAATAACAAATGCATTTGGTTTCGAATTATTCTTTGGTGAAATTTATTTAGAAATTTAAGTATAAAAAATAGTAAAGGAATCAATATGCTTAAAAATTACTTTAAATAAACATAGTTTCGATTACATAATCGTTTACTTCAAGCAAAAAAGTGTATGCTTTACATCTCTTTCTACGGTTCGCAGGACGCCATTAACCAAGATAAACCTTTTGTTTGCGCAGTAATTCTTTAGTATTATTATTATTATTTCTTTACAAAGTTCACTGAAGTGTTTACTAATAAAAATGAAGTTAATTAAATTTTATGATCTTTTTACTGGATAAAAAAATCCAGTGGCATTAGGTAGCCCATTTTTTATGATAAACACAAGATTTTGTTGTATTATTTTCTTGAATGGAAACATATTTCGTTTTTTACGGAATAATACACTGATATTTTGCATACACTAGCATATATTGTATTTATTCACCATGCTTTAAAATGGAATTACGAAAGTTAGAGGGAGCGGAAGGTTATTGTCTTATATTATTTTACAAAGAACAAATTTTTCACTTTAAAAATTGTTTTGATATTTATTTATATAACAACTGACTTGAATTGTTAGTACTTTGTACTACTATATGTATATGAACATTTTTTTTCAGGCAAGCTTTTTTGAGTACCTAGGATTCTTGGTAGCTTTGTCTGAACGACCTGGAATCATGGAAAATTTATATTAAAATATTTCTCTTTCATAAATCTCAGTATGGTAGGGACATTTTGGGGCTCGATGCTTAAGCTCTTTGACACTAGTACTAACTCGAAATTAATTTTACTGAATAATCCCTTTGAAAGAAAGTTTTTTATTTATGGTAGTCTTCCATTCCTTATGAGGAGTATAGAAATCAAATAAACTCCATTTTATCCATAGCAATGCACCTTGATATCTCCTCCTCTTTGTAATTCTGCCATTAACTCACTTAGTCTTTCATTGCTTTATATCACTACTTTGGAGTAAGCTTCCAGAGAAAGCCTTAATAGTCAGTCTTTGCTCTACTATGACAGTTGGAGTTCTTGGAAAATCTTCTACACATCACAGTGATTCTCTGTTATCTCTCCCTCTTTGAAATTCAAATATCAACGCATATAAAGTTTCTTTGGTCTATATCATCCCGTTTTGCCTTTCCTCCACTATACCAATTCTAATCTATATATATAAAACAGTTCCGTGACTGACTGACTCACTGACATACAACGCACAGACCAAACCGCTGGATCTAAAGGGCTGAAATTTTGCATGGAGATTCTTATGGTGTAAGGGTGCACAAAGAAAGATTTTTGAAAAATTCTTCTTAGATTTTTTTAAAATAAAATTTATAAGCTATTTTTGGAACTTTTTTTAAGTTTGCATTTAAAATAATAATTTGCGGATTATGAAATTTATATCACGAGAAAGATTATAAACATTCCTTTAAAATGAAATCTTTTCGAATATTTACCTCGATGTTCTGATTTTTGGTGAATTTTTAAAGATTAATTTTTAGAATTTAATTTATTAAATGCTGATCACGTGATTTTTTTCTGGTACTTTAAATAAATTTATCGTCACGTGCATAACAACTAAATATCAAAAAAAAAATTCTTTCTAATGCAGCAGACGATTCGATATTATCCAAAAAAAAAAAAATATATATATATATATATATTACATCAATTGTATACATTGATCGCAGTATTTATTATAAATATATATATTTATTTTTTTGGCATTAGTTGCATGCATTGACTGTTGTATTTAATTTGAATGTACTCCGTAGCGAATTGCGGGTTTTCAGCTAGTTTTTCAACATACTTCCAGACTTTATACCGATGCACGTTACCATCTCCTCTCCGTTGTAATTCAAGTCGATATTCACTTAGAATTGTTCTGGTCTATACAGAAGGTCGTTCGCACTTTATGGAAACGAATTGTAATTTATTTTTGTCGTTTGCATTTTGAGATAAAAATTTGGCAACTTCAGAATAATCGTCTGCCACTGGTTTGTTTGATTGGAATGTAAAATATAAGATTTATTTTGAAAAGGGCTCCTAAAATTCATAGATGGCTCAAAGGATACATAAAAATTCGTATCAACACGGCATTTCAAAAAAGATATTTGTAATATATTAAATTTTAAAGTAAAACATCGTCTAACTGAAAGTAAAAATAAAAACATGACCACGAAACCTCATCCCAAGACTGTTCGAACGCAGGTAAATATCAAGAAACTGAAGTCTCTGATCCTAAAAGAAAATTCGCCGACTCAAAGATCCATTGCATTGAAACTAGGAATGTCTTCTGGCACTGTAAGTAAAATCATTGGTGCTAAAGATTTGAAGTTATAAAAGATGTTTAAACGTAAAGTCCACCTGCTTTTGCCAAAGAATATTGATGAAATAAAAATAAATTGTAGAAAATTATAGGAAAAACACCTAGCTGCTGAAAAATGTAAATTTTTGGTGACACTCGATGAGGCAGGGGTGTATTTAAGTGAGTGTAATAAAAAAAAAATCAAAGTTTCTATTGCTCAACTGACGGGAACGACCGTACGAAAGGGCTTCGTCAGTGTATAGAAAAGATCCCAAAGATATTTATGATAGTTGCAAGATTTTGTTACAACGGAAAATTAAAAATAATAAAAGTCTAAAGTAAAGCCAAAATTAATACACTCTAATATCAGCAGAATATTTTTGAACCAATCTTTTAAGAAGAAATTCCAGTCATATATAGAAAGCTCATTGATAAAGTTGAGCTTCATATGGACAAATAATCTAGTCACACGTCTAAATCAACTGCCGTTTATTTAGCAATGCAAGAATCAGAAACAGGAATAGAGTATACTCCGTTTAATGAAATACCTGTAAAATCACATGACGCTTCTCAAATGTACTTTTGCACTTTCGGTATATTAAACGTTACGATTACTTTAAACGTTAGCAGTGGATGGTACAGAACAAAATTTTCAAAATAATTATTTCAACTAGTATGCATTCGAAAATTATATGCTTCATATCTCCTAAAGTAAGAATATAAAGAAATATTAGACAGTTCTTACAAACCGATAGAAATTTTAATCAAAACTATCAAACTTTTTCAGTGTACTGCAAGTACTAGAAGGGAAAGGAATGAATATATATATATATATATATATATATATATATATATTGTCTATTTGCCCATCGCCGAGGCTTTGTTTCAAAAGTCTGTCACATTTGTCAACAAATTCTTATATCTGAGTTCAGAGCAATTATTTATTTATTATGAAACAATCAACTTAATAATGAATTATTTACTGCTTATAATTTATATTCCTGAAAAAAAATTAACACCGAATTCTAGTTTACAATTATAAAATAAGCAGGAAAAAATCTTTAGTAGGAGAAAAAAAATAGAAAAAAATATTTAAAAAAATTCTGTATAATACAGTTTTTTATGACTTCATTATTATTTGAATGCCAGCAACTTATAAACTTGCAAATTATAGTTCCTTTGGGGAAAAAAAAATCATATTTTTACCTTATATAGGGAACAAACAACCTCACGTTAATTTACGTGTCGTCAAAATAACGACAAATAGTTAACGGTATTTTTCCCAGTTTCGTAAAACTTTTTTTTCACGCTTGAAAAATAAAATATCTCTAAACTTTCTAGTGAAGTTTGACACAATATTATAAAAGTCTCGAGCTATCTAATCGTACTTGGATTACCTTCAGGAAAACGAAAAAATTTTAGTCTCTGATGTATACTTTCAATAACGACTTTCTTGACAACGATGAAAGAAATCATGTCTACATATTCATTTTACATCCCAAGAGAAATTAGTATATTATGTTTTATTTGACAGCCGAGTAATATGAAATATTTTGAAATATATGTTATTAGAGACGTCGAATTGTTTAGACTTTTGCCGATTTTAGAATGCTTTACATCTCATTTTATGTCTCTTAGGAATAAAAATATAAGATAGTCCCAAGTACATAAATACTTTCTGGAAATTTAAAATCTTAATATAAAATAAATATTGTGATAAATCAGTTTAACATAACTAACTTTAAAGTAATGCATAACTAAAGTGACTTCTATTTAAAGTCATTCATAAATATTTTTCTTAGATAATTTTCAAAATGTTTTACAACAATACGATGTTCACATTTTACTTAAATTCTGTATGATTTTTTGGTTAATTGATAAAGACCTAGTTTAACTGAAAATTAGATGATATCTTGGGAAATTTAATTTAAAGGGCTGAATTTTTACATTGAATATCAATTTGCAATTTACATGCAAACGAACACGTACAAACATGTATATATGCACATATTATGCATGTAAAAAGCACATATCTTATGTATGTAAGGATGTTGAAAAGGAATAAAGTCAGAATATAGGGTAACTGAACGATAGATGGCCATAGAGGAGAGATGATCAGTCTAAATATTTCCAAAACTTGATCATAAATGGCAGTTTAAACTTTTTTCGTAAGAAGAGTTCAACGAGTTCATTCATTGAGAGGTACAGCTGTGTTTTGCTTTTATAAAAAGAAAGTGAAATTTTAATGTTTATTTAATTTAGTGGTTGAATATTGTTGTTGAGTGAGGTATCTGAATGTTTTGCAATACGTACGTTTCATTTTTTATTTACTTTATGGACATTTAAGGCACGTATATAATCAAATATTTGCTTCTAAGCCTAAAACAAAGACGTAAACTGATGGAGTGACGCTTTAAATTGGGTGGCCATCTGTCCTTCAATTTCTGGATAGATGACCACATAAAATCGAGGAGAGATGACCACCTATAATCAATATTTAAAAATTATACGGAGTGAGTATTTTAACTAAATATAATTATATTTAAAATAATTATATAACTTTTATGTTTATAATTATATTATATGCACCAGTTCCTAATACAACCATGACAAAAACAGTTAGAAAACTTACCAAACAAGTAGCTATGCTTTTGACATCACCAGAAAATATTGACAAACGTCGGAAACTTTCATCCCAGAAACAGATAAAGTTGATAAATAAGCTTAAAAACCAGTAAAAAGCCTAAAATGAACGCGAGAAAGAAACAAAAACACGACACTTCCAGTAGCGAAGAAGATGGAATACATATGAAATTATCAGATTCTACAGATTTCGAGGGAATAGAATTTGATGAAGATCTCGAGTGTTGGTTTCGGAGGAGAATACAATACCAAAACCATAAAAGGTGACTGGATAAAATGTATAAGGTACCTAAAGTGGATCCATGAAACGGGTACAAACTATCAAGACCTTTGCCAAAATGTGGTAAAATTTTACGAAAAGTTAAGAGTTGAAATTATACTTCATATGTTGTTTATTCGAATTTTATTCACTCATTTTCAGTGATATAATTTTATCTTTGAAAATTGCTATATTTTTTTCATGATTAACTATATGAAATGTGTTGTTTTTACTATTTTAACTTCACTTTTTCTTTCTTGTATTGGATGGCCATCTCTCCTTGGCTAGAAGGAGAGATAGCCATTGCCATTTTAATTTCAAACTATGTTTCCCACTTTTTGTTCTCAAAGTTTAATTATTTTTTGCTCAAAATATGATGAGTGTAAGTATAAAAATGTTAAATATGCATAAATATTTCTTGTGTTTGCATTCTAAGAATTTTTATTTCAATCTTTAAAAACTATGGCCATCTATCCTAGAGTTACCCTATTTGTAAAAATTGCAACTTTTTCAAAACATACGGATTGGAGAACAACGCATTATGGCAGTATATAGGGGCCTTATTTGAATAGTAGGCCAACTTCGTTTTTGCTCATTTTGAGATACAGAGGCTGAAAGTCTAATGAGTGCTGAGAAATGACTGCTGATGTCTGATTTGAAATGTCCTCTGTAGGCAGCAGAAATCAGCTGGAGATGTGCCAGTTTTAAAATAAGATAGAAATGACTTGTATGAACATGACATTGAGGCTAACTCCATTTTTTTTAAAGTCCAGTTGGCCCACTATATAAATAAGGCCTTCATATGTCCTCGCCTTAAAAGAAGATGTTTACTGACGAAGTATCTTTGACAGAAAGTTTAAAATTTATAAGTGTTTATCCTCCCACCAATTTGAATTTAAGGCTTTCAGAAGAAACTGCCTACTGCAAATATAGGTAAGTATAATATGTAAATATAGTAAGAGGAAAAATTATCAATGGTTCCTGTTCGGGAATGTACTACAACTTTCCTCGCCGTGCTCATCCTTGTTTGCAAATTTGTGAAGGCGATGGCAGAGCCATAAATAGAATTGAGTACAGATGCAGCAGGAGTTAGTAGCGAGCCCAGCAATGATGTATCTGCTGCGCATCGCGAATAAACAGCGGTATTTCGACGGATGTTTGCATTCATTTTTATTTCTGTTTGTACTACAGTCCAGTGAATCGCATCGCATACTAAACGGAAAGATTGGTCACGTCGCCGGAGTTTTTGGATACCTCTAAATGCGCCGCTATTTATCGGTAAGTGTTGGTAGAGTTTGTCCTTCTGGTGAGTTAAATTTCGCTTATGTGAGCGGGTTCGTTTTTTAGTTAACTTTTAATGTTTGTTAGGTATTTCCTTAGGTATGTTTCTGATTTCTGTGTTTTGATTAATTAGTTGTGTTTCGCGTCAGGTATTATTTACATTTGATTAGTGTAAGTTCCGCATATTTTACATAAAATTTGTTTCTGTCAGTTTAAGTGAGTTTAAGTTAAATTTTCGCTTTATTGGTGTTCTTGTCGATTGCAAAATGTTGTCTTATAAAGAGGCAGTAAAGCGGAAACGCACTATATAAGGTAAATTAACAAAACTGCATGAGAAGGTTACAAGCCAAATAAGCAATAGTGATGATTGTGAACTTGAGCTATTCAGTTCGAAAATTAAGGTAATAGATTTAGAAGTAAATGAAATTTTTAAAGCTATTTTATCGGATTGTGAGGATTCGGAGACAGACAATTTTCTAGAAGAAAAAGTGTCTTTACAAAACTTTATTGATGAGATGTGGCTCGAAATCAGAAGGAAGGTTGAAACTCAATCGCGAGCAATTAAACAAGAATCAGTTGTTTTAGAGAATGAGACGGTAGTGGAAATTGAAATGCCTAGGCTGACGCTCCCTACGTTTAATGGTACTGTGCACGAATGGTTGCCGTTCAAGGACCTTTTCGATGCTAGTATACATAACAACTGTAAATTAAGTAAGGCTCAAAAGCTGCAGTATTTGAAGTCTTCATGTCGGGGAGACGCACTTAAGGTCATAAGTAGTCTTTACATCACAGACGCTAATTATGACATCGCCATTAAATTACTGTCAGAAAGATATTCTAACAAGCGTGACCTCGTAAATTCTTTAGTTTCGAAGCTAATTAAACAACCGCAGATTTCCGAAGTTCCACAAGCAATTCTTAATATGGTAGACATAACAAATGAGTGTATTAGGTCGCTACAAGCGCTATACCAGGAAGTTTCATGGTTCACAGATACATTAATTTTGTTTATTCTCAATGAAAAGCTTGGTCGTTAAAAAAGGACGGTCGTTAAAAACGGTCGTTAAAAAAGGACGAAATAGGAACGATTGAGGATTTCCTCACGTTTCTTGAAAACCATGCAAGAACTCTTACTAATAGTAAACCCGCTTTCAAGGAACTGAACCCGAAATATTTCGACCGTAAGGTAACATGTTTAGTAACAAGAAGGAATTCAAATTCGTGTATTTTGTGTAGTAAAATTCATTCGCTTTATCAGTGTGAGAGATTTTGTAACTTAACTCCCGCAAAAAGAGTAGACTTCATTAAAAAACATTCTTTATGTTTCAAATGTTTATCAAATATGCACCAAGTAAAAAAACTGTAAAAGTGTAAATAAGTGCAAGGTATGTTATAAGTTGAACCATAGCTTATTACATTTGCATAGTAAAACTTCGCCCGAACCAACTACGTTAGAAAGAACTAATTCTGATCAGAATCCTTCTGCGCCTAGTTTTCTTCATTTCCCTCCCCAGGGTAAAGAGTCAATTGTGTTGCAGAGAAATAGTGAGGGTAGTCAAGAGTCAAGCGTAGAAGCAAGTCATGTGTGCTATGGCACCGTTGCTGCATTAGTCAGGGTGTCATGTTTAGGAGGAGCTGTGAATTCTCGGGTTCATGGAGAGGTGCAATTACTCTTTTCGCCGCATTTCGATGAATCCAAGTTCTTTGATACTTGCGCGTTAGTAATAAACAAAATAACAGCTGATTTGCCTCATGTTTCTTTATCATCTGACATACTGTCTAGTTTTAATGACTTGATTTTGGCCGATCGAACATTTTATAAGTCAGGACCTGTTGATATGTTGCTGGGGATTAATGTGTTTTTGCAATTGATGGGAGGCCAATTATTGAAGCGCGGTGAACTTTTACCAAAAGCAATGGCTACCAAATTGGGATGGGTACTTGCTGGAAAAACTTTATTTGAGCCAGCGGATACTCACTCAATGACTGTAAATACAATTCAAATAAGTACAGATGAGTTGGTTAAGAATTTTTGGGAGCTTGAGAAAGTACCTGAAATCAGTCGTTTAACTAAGGAGGAGAAAAAATGCAAACAGCATTTTCAAGAAAACTATTCACGGCTTGCAGATGGAAGATATCAGGTTAGACTGCCTTTTAAAGATGCACAATTGGAGTTGGGTAATTCAAAAAATCGAGCATTGTTTAGATTTAAGCAATTAGATAAAATTATCAGATTCGGATGAGCTAAACTACCAATATAAATGTTTTATGCAGGAGTACTTGAGTTTAGGACACATGCAACGCGTACCCGATTCGGAGTTAAATATAAGTCCTCCTAATGTTTATTATTTGCTGCATCACGCGATGTTAAAGGAATCTAGTGTTTCTACGAAATTAAGAGTAGTTTTTGATGCGAGCTGCAAAAGAGTGTCATGTGTGTCGCTAAACAATTTGAGGATTGGTGCTAGAATTCAGCAAGACCTATATCACATTTTATTGCGCTTCAGGACATTTCCTATAGCTCTAACTGCTGATATCGAGGCAAATACAACTTGATCTTCGAGACTGCGATTTCCAGAGGATTTTGTGGCGTGAATCAACTAATGAGGAATTACAGGAATTTAGATTGACAACGTTGACGTACGGAACTTCTTCTGCTCCTTTCTTGGCAAAGCGAGTCTTGCAGCAGTTGGCACGCGATGAGGAAGGGCAATTCCCTGATACATCGAAAGTAGTTTTAAGGGATTTTTTTCGTAGATGACATGTTGTCAGGAGCACAAAACATTGCAGAGGCTAAAGAATTAGTTGTGCAGTTATCACTGATGCTAAAGAAGGGAGACTTTAATTTGCACAAGTGGAGCTCAAATAATCCTGCCATCTTAATTTCGCTCCCGGGGGAAATGAAGGATATTGAGCATTCTCACATTGTCGAAACAGAGGATCAAATTTAGGTGTTAGGAGTTCAATGGAATCCGAATAGTGACGAGTTCGAATTCTCAGTCACAGTTAAGGAAAACCCCAAGTATACTAAGAAGGACATATTGTCTCAAATGGCATAGCTTTTCGATCCGTGTGGTTGGTTAGCACCCTGCGTGATTTTTGCAAAAATATTTCTCCAGCAGCTATGGAGAGAGGGCTGTTCTTGGGATGAACCCATAAGTTACGAACTTCTTATGCGGTGGAAAACTTTTCACCAACAATTAACGTTGCTTTCTTTAGCCAAAGTTCCAAGATTAGTCTTAAGCCCAGGTCATGTATCGGTTGAGATTCATGGATTTTGTGACGTCTCAGAGAAGGCTTATTGCGCAGCCATCTACTTAAGATCGGTTGCCAAGTGTGGATAGGTCAATGTGTGTCTTTTGACATCTAAGACGCGAGTTGCCCCTTTAAAGATGCAGTCGCTTCCCAGGTTAGAGTTGTGTGGTGCATTGTTGCTAACGACACTGATGAAGGGTGTTTTGCCATTCCTAGAACTTCCCACCGAGGGTTTATACGCTTGGACAGATTCCCAGATGGTTTTATGTTGGCTGGCGTCAGAGGCTAGGAGATGGCAACCATTTGTTGCAAACAGAGTGGCACAGGTTCAGGGCCATTACCTGAATTAAAATGGAGCTTTGTAGGGGGAAATCAAACATCGTGGATTGTGCAACGCGTGGAATGTTACCATCTGAGTTCTTGAGGTGGAATCTGTGGTTTAGAGGTCCAGACTGATTACGAGAGCAGCCTTTAGAGCTCAGGGAGCGTGCAAGTGGTAAGGAATTAATCAGTGAGGAAGCCCTGAAGGAGGAGGGGAAGACTTTTCAAGTTTCTCACATTCACGACTTTCCTGACATTGACATAATAAAAAGGTTTTCAACATTGACTAAGCTAAAACGAATAACAGCATACTGTTTTCGATTTATCTTTAACGCGAGAGCTAGGGATAAACCTCCATGTTTAGGACCGCTTTACACTCAAGAGCTCGAAGGCGAGTTTTTCACCTAGTTAAGCTAGTACAATCTCGGACGTTTCATGTTGAAATTAACCACCTGAAGGAAGTCAAGCCTCTGCCAACAAATAGTAAGATTCTTTCGCTTCATCCATTTCTCGACGCAAATGGTGTGCTTCGTGTTGGTGGGCGCCTGAGCCATGCCGAATTGCCGATGGAGCAGAGGCATCCTGCGCTGCTTCCCAAAGTTCATGCTTTCATAGACTTAGAAATTGCTCATTTACATCTGACTCATCTTCATGCCGGTCTTCAACTCCTTCAAGCCTCCATCCAAAGACAGTTTTGGATTCTTGGACTCAGAGATGTTATGCACCGGTTCGTACGAAAGTGTGTCGTATGTTTCCGCCAGCGTGCAGTTGCAGCCAATCCGCTGATGGGGAGCTTGCCCTCAGCTCGAGTAACTCCGTCGAGACATATTAGCGAGTGCGGAGTGGACTATGCAGGCCCATTCGTACTCAAGGTGTCAAAGGGTCAGTGCAACAAGACCTTCAAGGCTTATGTGTGTCTCTTCATCTGTTTCGCGACCAAAGCCATCCATCTAGAGATTGCCAGTGAGCTTAATACAGAAACTTTCATCGCCGCGCTCAAGAGGTTGATTGCACGCCGTGGGAAATGCCGCACGCTGTACAGTGACTGCGGAATCAACTTCATCGGAGCATCTAGAGAGCTTCAGCCTGCGCTCCAGCTGGTGCGTTCTCCTCATCAGCGTGAGCGAGTGTCTTCATTCCTTACTAGCAAGGGAATCGATTGGAAATTTAACCCTCCAGCATCTCCTTACATGGGAGGAGTCTGGGAGGCAGGAGTGAAAGCTGTCAAGTTTCATCTCAGACGAGTGTGCGGTAACGTGCCTCTCACGTATGAGGAGCTGTACACCGTCCTTACGCAGGTAGGAGAGTATCTAAAGTCACGACCGCTCTGCCTGCTGTCGACAGACCCTACTAATCTAGCTGCACTAACTCCAGGCCATTTCCTGATTGGAGGTCCACTGACAGCATTACCAGAGCCGGACCGTACCGACAAAGCATGAATCGCCTATCGAAGTGGCAACTTGTCCAAAAGGTGACGCAACACTTTTGGCAAAGCTGGAAACGAGAATATCTTGCCCAACTCCAGGGACGGCCGAAGTGGCGAGTGAGTCAACGGAATCTCCAGGTGGGAGACTTAGTCCTGCTGAAGGATGAAAGCTTGCCACCTCTGAAATGGAAACTGGGACGCTTGACAAAACTTTTCCCTGGAGCTGATGGATCTGTTAGAGTAGTTGAGCTCAAGACAGCAGACGGAACATTAAAAAGATCAATCGGTAAACTTTGCCTTCTACCAATGGACTCTGGACAGTGAACTTTATGTTTATTTATTTTTTTCCCTTTCTATTTTTATATACTGCTAGTGTATTATTGATTTGTTTTTGTGTTTAGATTATGTTTATGTTTGTTTGAAACCCTTGGGGCTGTCAAGGCCGGGGGAAATGTTTGGGAATGTACTACAACTTTCCTCGCTGTGCTCATCTTTTTATACAAATTTGTGAAGGCGATGGCAGCGCCATAAATAGAATTGAGTACAGATGCAACAGAAGTTAGTAGTGAGCCCAGCGATGATGTAGTTGCTGCGCATCGTGAAAAAACAGCGGTATTTTGACGGATGTTTGTGTTCAATTTTATTTCTGTTTGTACTACAGTCCAGTGAATCGCATCGCATCCTAAGCGGAAAGAGTTCCCCTTTTTTGTAATCGTAACTGTTAACTTACGAGAGCGTACTGCTCTCTGATTATGCATATATGAATATATATATATATATATATATATATATATATATATATATACAGAAGGTCGTTCGCATTTTATGGAAACGATATTGATAGTTAAGTTTTATGTATTAATACAGTATTTTTTGCAGTGGTTTGCTTCTATCTGGTAGCGATGGTTGTTGAAAACAGCTCTAACTCGAATTTTCCATGAAAGTAAACTTTTTCTTAGAACTTTTATGAGAATTTTACCCCATTCTTCTTGAACCGTTTTCCAAAGTCCGTTTAGTATTCTTGGATGCCGTTCCTAAGGCTCGTTGTAATAAACCGAAAGCTCAAAAGTCGATTGGAGAAGCGTCAGGTAATTTTACAGGTGTTTCTTTAAATGGGATACACTATTCCTGTTTCTGTTCTTTCTTTGCTAAATAAGCGGCAGTTGATTTAGACGTGTAACTAAAGGCTTTGTCCTTATGAAAATTCATCAATGTCCTTTCCGTATAAGGCTGGAATTTATTCTTCAAAAATCGGTTCTAAAATATTCTTCTGATAGTAGAGTGAATTAATTTTGGCTTTACTTGGGACTTTTTTAATTTTTAAATTTGCCATTGTAACAAAATCCTGCAACTATCATAACCCCCTTAGGGAACTTTTCTGTACACTGACGAAGCCATTTCGTACGGTCATTCCGGCCAGTTGACCAATAGAAAATTGATCGTTTTTTATTACAGTCACTTCAATATACCCATACGTCATCGAGTGTTACCCAAAATTTCCATTTTTCAGCCGCTAGGTGTTTTTCGTAGAATTTTCTACAATTTATTTTTCTTTCAGCAATGTGCTTTAGAAAAAGCAAATGAACTTTAGGTTTAAACATCTTTTTTAACTTCAAATCTTTATGAATGATTTTACTGTGTTAGAAGACATTCCTTGTTTCGATTCAATGGAGCTTTGAGTCGGCGGATTTTCTTTTAAAATTAGAGACTTTACTTTCTTGGTATTTACCTACGCTCAAACAGTCTTAGGATGAGGTTTTGCAGTCATGTTTTCATATTTAGTGAAAGTTAGATGTTCTTTTCCTTTCAAATTTAATATTATAAATACCTTTTTTTTTTTAAAGCCATAACCACGTTTTTACATCGTTTTATAATTTGTTGACAGGAACATTTCTCCTCGGAAAGCGCGAGTTACGTAACCTTCGAGTCATTTATAAATTTTAGGAGCTATTTTCAAAATAAATCTTTTATTTTGCACTCCAATGAAAATAAAACAATAGCAGGCGATTATTCTGAAGTTGCAAAATGAATCTCAAAATGCAAACGCCCAAAATAAATTACAAATATCGTTTCCATAAAGTGCGAATGACCTTCTGTGTGTGTACATATATATATATATATATACATTGCTGGCCACTGTAAATGCAACACCCTGAAGGAAACATGCAAATAACATGAAATTTACAACATGCATTAGCAGAGGTGAGATATGCAAATGATTAGAATTTCAGCGCAGACGCACATCAAGCACGTCTGTGGCGCTACTTCAAAGCGCTATTTAAGACTTGGAGATTTCGACGATTTCAAATTCGGCAATTGTGTTTTTCTTGTGTTTTTTTTAAAAAAAACGATCAATTATGCCTCGTCGAAAACAGCGATCATCTTTTGATCAAGTATCCGAGTGCGACAGAGGAAGGATAGTGGATATATATATATATATATATACATTCATACAATTAAATTTGTTCATGTGCGTATGTTTAAATGCATATTTTAATACATATCCTCGAGCGTAACATGTATCACTGAATTATTAAAACCTTCAGAAGAACGCTCCACTTCCTAGGGAAAGTCATATATAATAGTGAATTGAAAAAGTTCGAGTACAAGATAAAATGAAAGTAATCAGTGGAGAAGAGGAAAGTTGTTTCGAAGACTAAAGAAATAAGAATGAGGAGCTAAAGGGACAATTACTTGTTGCAGGATTCCCAATTCTGAGCACGTATATCGAATTGAAGAAGAATGTATAGAACCTCATTTTATCCCTCGAAATATAAAACATAGTAGGCATTCTACATACTCATATATACAGTTCTTTCACGCCAAAGACATATTTCTAGCTACAATGTCATGAGTTGTGCCTATAATTTATATACACTTGTTAGCGAATTTGGACATACTGTATAAAATGTGTATACTTTACGGTGTGGATACCTTATGTTATACGAGTATACTCTAAAACAGAAGTTCGTATCGGATTCATTGATAGTTAGGAATAATTCAAATTTAAATCATTTCTCTCTTATTGGCGAATTACTATAGAATTAGTATAATACTTAAGAATATGTGTGTATATATATATATATATATATATATATATATATATATATATATATATATATATTCGTTCCTTTTCCTCCATCCTTCTAAACGGCCAAAATTTGTTTATAACCAATTTAAGACTTCTTATGAACAATGTTATAGAAGATATCTCTTTTCATAAACCACCCCTCAAAACGGCAAATTTTTCGAAACCATTACTGTCCGCCATAGAGAAATTTCGCTGTACCGATATTATTTGTATAAACACGAAAAGACGACATATTCCATGATTGCATTCGGGATCACATGTACATGCTTTTTTCTAAGACGCATTTACATAAATAATGTTTATTCATTTGATAGGAATGTTATAAAATACTTAAAAGTTATTTCTTTACCTTGTATTACTTTCATGAATGTAATTTTATGGGTACGTGCGTCAGATAAGAGGAACTAGGGTAAAGATACCGGCAGTTGACCATGAGCCAAAATTTGACCGTTTGCTTTTATAAATGTAAAAAATAAGGATTGCATCAATATTAATGTTTTATAACATATCTATCTGGCAGGTAGCACTATCTGGGGGCAAAAATGTGAAACTCTCGTTTTTGGAACACATTATGTTTAGAAATTGTGATTTATACATGTATAAATCAGTGTTCTTTTATTTTCTTCATATGCATGCTTAGAGCAACACTTTTAGAGCATGTTTAGAGCATCACAATTATTAAAACGTGTTAAATTTTGGTAAGTCACCTTTTTTACTTTTTATCTTTAAATAGTGTGTTATAAATAATAAATAGGTTATTTTTATTCCACAATGTTAAAATTCGTTGTTACTTGGGGGGTCAATTACTGAAACCTAGGTACAAGATTAATTCCCAAAAGTTGGCTTGGGTGGTCCATTATTAGCTAAAAGGGGACACTTTTTTAAACAATCTGCATTCCATTTATTTGATTGAAATACTTAAAGGGACAAAGTAGTTGTATTTATATGCATAAGGGAACTATTTTTTAGTGGATGACTACCTGTACAACTTCTGAAAATTAAGATGGTCAGCTTTTAAAACTGGTCGTAATCAACTGCAATTTAAGTCTAAACATAATGTTGTTGTTGTAAATGCAACAAAGCAAAAAAATGGCGGTGTGAACTATATACAACGTTAACAGAAAAAAAGAATGTACGTCAGGAACAAAACTGAATTTATTTAATTGAATTAATAATAATTAATTATTTTTAGGGTTAATTTTCAGGGTGGATTATGTGTGAATCCTTTTTTTTAGTTCATAGCCGATATCTTTCACATATGGCTAATAAAAAATAAATTGACATTACCAGTGATACTCTTTGTGATACTCTGGTATGAAATAAATTGACTTCACCGGTGATAATCTTTATAGAAGGCCATGCATCTGGCTTCAGTTTGGAAGCAAGCAAATTTTGCGAAATTAATGGGATCGTGTTAGTTCCCACTACCCAAACGCGACACATGTTCTACAGCCGATGAATGTTGTGGATATTCAGAACACTAAAAGAAGGCTCGAAAAAAGAAAGTTCATGATTGGAGTAATTAAGACACTCGATGCTCCTATTTTAAAGAAAAGAAAGTTTTCAAAGTTTCTAAAATGAATAACTGACAAAGGTGTAACTAACGGTGTAATTCTGTTCTAAACAAAGGATTTAGAAAATTTGGAATGTTTCCGTGGAATCCAAAAGCAGTTGAAATATCAGGAAAAGAAGTAACCGAATCTGAAAATTACCTATTAAGGACTTTTCCTGGAATTAATGAATTGCGCAGCAAGAAATTTTTCGAGCATGAATTTCAGTTCCTATTTGAACTAATTCCTACTGAAAAACTGAACAAATTTCGATCCTCATCTGACATTTGGACATGCAATCAAGAAGATGAACCATCACGAATCCAGTGATGAAGACAGGGAGATAATAAAACAAAACTGACTGTCTATTAGAAAACAATTAAATGAATTTGTTATATCTGTGTATGAAAGAGAATGCTTCCAGGGAAAAATAATCAAAGTTAATGATATCGTAGGAAGTATTTCTGCCATGCGGAAGAATGGGCGCTTGTTGAAGTGGCCAAAGAAGGCAGATTTACTTAACTACGAGTGGAAGGAAGTTGTAGCTCCCATTGCGGATCACTTTTAAGCTAGCAAATCACGAAATGTATATGCTGTGCCTGAAATACATTTTATATGGAATACATCTTAATAACTAAATGTTTTGCTACACATTCACATTTATAAGTTATTTTGCAGTTAATCTATATATATAAAACACTTTCAAAACTGACTGACTCACTGACTGACATACAACGCACAGACCAAACCGCTGAACCTAAAGGGCGAAATTTTGCATGGTGATTCTTCTTATAGTGTAGGAGTGCACTAAGAAAGATTTTTGAAAAATTCTTCTTAGATTTAGATCTTTTTAGATTTTTTAAAATTAAATTTTTAAGCTGTTTTTGTGACTTTTTAAAGTTTGCATTCAAAATAATAATTTGAGGGCTATAAAATTTTATATCACGAGAAAGATCATAAAAATTCCTTTTAAATGAAATCTTTTTCGAATCTTTACCTCCATTTTCTGATTTTTGGTGAATTTTTAAAGATTAATTTTTAGAATTTAATTTATTAAATGCTGATCTCATGATTTCTTTTTCTGGTACTTTAAATTAATTTATCATCACGTTCATAGCAACGAAATAGACAAAAAAATATTTTTTTCTTGCTAATGCGGTAGACGATTGGAAATTATCCAAAAAAATACTAAAATACAGTAAAAAATATGTTCTTCAAACTGTACCATCTTAACTGTACTATATTCTTTAGTATGTCCTATTAGACTTAATTTGAATATTTTCGTCTACATTATTTTGTCTAAAAAAATATCCGTTACGATTTTTTATAAATATATTTTTTTCATTTTTTATACATCAATAACATACATTGATTGTTGTATTTATTATAAATATATTTAAAAATATTTTTGGCATTAATTGCATACATTGACCGTTGTATTTAATTTGAATGTACTCCGTAGCGAAGTACAGGTTTTAAGCTAGTTATTAAAATAAAATGATAATAGTACTTAAGCACAATAGTTTTAATTACGCAAATATTTAAATTATTATTTTTTAATAGTGGTCAACTACTAAAAAATGCTGACCAACTATTGAAATTTGATGGTTAACTTCTAAAGCAGAAACTGAGTTTTCAAAAATGGATAAAAAAATTTTAAAAGCGTCATTTACAAAAAAATTACAGTTAATATGCTCATTCAGGAAGGGTCTAAGATAAGGTTAATACATGCTATTATGTAATTTAGTGTAATTTATTAGTTGTATTACAGTTTACATGGAGTACTTCCCATAAATTGTCAACTGCTGGTACCTTTACCTTTTATAAAGTTTATAAATTTTACTCTACTTCTTGAATAGCTGCATCCACCAGTTTTTCATGGTAACTGAATATCAAACCTAATCCGCCAAGTAAATGGACAGACAAATAAATGATATGTTGTGAATTAAGGCCGATTAAGAAAATATTTATTTTTCATATTGTACATTTTTAATAAGTTTAATATTTCAGCACTACACATGATTCATTGTAAGATTATATATTATTATCAAAGGAAGGATTTCTTTTCCATTCCATTTCATTGTATTAAGTAAACACTTATTTCAGAAATTACTAAAATTGCGTGAATGAGAAAAGCGTGAGATCATAAATTAAATTAAAAACATTAATTAAAGTCATGAAGGCTGATTCTCAAGGTAAGTAATGAGGTCTGTTTGTTTAAAGTGTGATATGTTTTACCCGTGAGTGTTATTCAATATTATTCTTATTTTTATTTTTTTATATCCTTCTAACAATTAATATATTAATAATAAACAATTAATATATTAATAATTGATAATATTATCACATAGAAATTTAATTACACATTGCAGTCAATTACTAATCATCCTTTATTTGGTGGAAATATAGGTTCGAAGTAGGTACCGTACTGCCCGTCTGTTCGAAGCTATGAGGCACATATACACTGAATAACATCATAAATTTTGTCGAATTACGATGTCGATGTGTGTTTTATAATTAATTGAACCATTTGATGTTCCTTTAAATGGAATAAACTTCTAGACATTACTATGATCTCATCCGTAAATCAGCATTTATTATTATTTCTTTTAACAATTGCTTAATATTCTCAAGTGATTTATAAGTAACTTATCTTTCGGTCTCTCTACATTAGACGTACATCGACATAGTTTGTTTACACTTAAGATACCGGACTGATGTATGATGGAATATATGTAGAACTAATTTCCCTCATCTGATAATTTAAAAAATATTTGGCTTCAAAACTTGTACAATCACAATTCTGAGACTACCAGGGTAAAATAAACTTATCTTTTTTAGGAGAGGTATAAATTTTTTTTCGGATTTTACCACCCCCAGTATCAGTTAACATCATTCTAAATATAAGCTATATCACAAACTTTCTAGAATACAATACTGTGTGGCCCTTCCTGTTTCCTGATCTTTTGGATTTCACCTTCCATTTTGCAGCAATTGAAGAAATTGGCTACAAACAGTATATTCCATCGCGTTTTGGGTGTAGTGCTTAGTTCAACAGGGACTGAATCCCCCTTGCCGAGTTTACAGCTTTAAGATGACTGTCTACATTAAAAATATAATTTTTTGACTATTTTGGTCAAATTTATTTTTTGCAAGAATCGTGAAATTCAATCTTTTTTCTTTTCAAAACCGTTTTGATTTTCCTTCTTCATCAATTAGAAGCATAGCTATAGCTATTTAAAAAAAAAACATCGTCTGTAACAAAATTGAAGAGACAAATAACTCTAAATGCATTTTTCTCAGAATTATGTTTTTTGGCACAAATCTCTACCTTTATCATGAAATTTTACATAATAATGCATAGAATTTGATACAATTTTCAGGAAATATTTTAGATGCTATTGTTAATGAAATGACATACAATAATTGATGTACAGTAAATAGTTTTTTATTTGGGGATGTTAAGGAAAGAAATAACGAATCGGGGAAAATTTTCATATTGGAACATGAAATTGTCTGTATTATTTTTGCATTTTAAACTTTCTCTTAGATTCTAGATCATTTTAAAGATAACTATCATATGTATCATGTGTGAAAAGGAAATTAAAATAATAGCATCAGAATTTTGTGCAGAGTGATAGGCGTTTTAGCTAAATTTCATAAAAATTACTTCAAATTGCCGAACTTATAAAAAAGTATGGTATTTACAGGTAAGTTTTTGTTTATTTTTTTAATTTTCAAGTGCTATTTTACCGTAAAAGACCAAAAAACCCTGAAAAAATGCTTTTTTTAAAAAGGTGGCTCCGAACGTAAGCAGTTAGTCACCTTAATAAGGTTATTCATTCACGTGAAGTATTGTCACGTAGTAGTATATGCTGCATTTGCGGACTTTTTTCTATTTTTCGAGACAGAAATATCTACATTTTGATGCCATTCATGCGTATTTATTGAAAAGAAACCTTCTCATCTAGGAAACAAACGATGTTCCAGTTTTAAGAGTAACATAAATTTTCAATTTCAGTGAAAGATTTAATGTACAGTTAACATTAATTCCTCAGTTTTCCTTGCTATCTTATTTCCTTGAAATATAAAATTGGGTAACAGATCTATGTATCCCGTAACTATCTCTTTCAGTATGTATAGAGCAAAAAATTTAGTCAGACAACACAATCGATCTTTATCTTAACAGTGTTTTAACATGTAGTCCAGCGAAAGTAATATCGAGAATGAAAAAATTCGGAGGAAAATATGTTACAGATTTCTTTAAACCTATAGTTTAATATCATGTTCAGCTGAATTTTCCTGGTTATTGAGAAATCTCTGCTCACATCAATTAAAATTATTATAGAGTATAATGCCAATAATTCTACCAGAAGCGACACGCAGTAGAATTAATCAAATAAAATTTGGTCTTATAATTCCAATCATTAAAAAATACAATGATAGATATAGGTATATTTATAGATATATTTATAGATCTAAAAAAATGTGTGTTGTTTGGATGATGAGAATTAAAAAAAATTAGAGTAGATAGAGGATGGATATTCATAAATTTTACCTTAAAACTTGATTAAAAGTATTTTCATCAGCTTGCAGCTTTACTTTTAGAAATATGAGAAATGAAATAAGAGGTCTATTTTTATTCAAAGTATATGGCAAGTTTACAGAGATACGACAATTTTCGTTTCAATTTTATTTTTTAAACTTTTAATCTTACATTTATAAACCTGCTGATCTAATAACTAGAGCATTTTATAACCTTAAAGATATATATATATATATATATATATATGTGTGTGTGTGTGTGTGTGTGTGTGTTAGTTATATACATTTATTTAAGGATTATAATTTAAGTTTATTTGATATAAATCGTCTAAAATTTGTATTCAATTGCTAATCGTATTACTAATCATGACACTAACCACATTTTTAGAGCTTTAAAGAAATAGCACTTGTCACAGATGATGAATCTGAATCATGGCAATTATAGCAAGCAAATTTAAAATGTGAGTAAAGACATTATAAATCGTTCGAAAACCATTTTCCAAGCAAACGCCCTCTGTATTCACTTCTCTGAATAAAGAATTTAACATAGCGTGAAAACTCATTTATGTTAATATTTGTACAAGAAATCAACCATTAATCTCATAATTCAGAGAATACTCAAGTTTTTGCTCTGTTGTCATCCATGCTTTCAGAAGGTAAAAATTCAAATCTACTTTTGAAAAAATATTAAACATTTCTTTACATATACTTTAAATAACACTAAAAAAATAAAACCTTGAAAATCAAATCATGTGAGGAATATTAAGATAAGAGGATTTAAAGATTAATTGCTTAAAGAAAATTGTTCGGTTACATTTTTATTTTAGTGTTTAAAAAATTTCGTGAGAACAGTTTATGAATTTTTCAAGAATTTGAAGCTAGTTCAGAAAAGTTTTAAGGATGAAAGATTTTATTGCGCCTGTCTTGAAAAGGAATTTTTATTTGTGACATCTTTTCGCTTTGAAAATATAAAATAATAATATGGGATTATTTTTTCAAGATGTCTGTGGTTTACCTTCCGTGGATCAAATCCGGGAAAATATTTTATTATAACTTCTCTCCTTACTGTTAAAAAATGTCAGATTTTTAAAAGTTTTTTATTTTTTTATTTTTAAAAGATTTCCTTGTCTAGCATCTTAAACCATTGAACACATTAGCTTTCTGTTTAGATTTATATTAGTTGATAAAAGAACAGAATTTTAAAAAAAAGTATTGAAATGCCTACATTATTTTTTACAAAAAGAAAGAAAAAAATGTAAATTGTTCAGAACTTTTACGCAAGGAGAAATTATATAGTTTGCATTTGTATGGTGCAGGTTACGTCAGAATGTACTCCCAATTTTCTGATGGTCAATGGCGTGGTGGGGGTAAGACGGCACGGGTAGTGGCAATAGTTCGGGAGGATTTTCTATTTGTTAATAGACACCATGAGTTGGTCCTGTGAGCATCACGGTTTCTTTTTCAAGGACAAAAACAACAATTCTGTAATCGCAACGCAGAGGGCATTTAGACCGTGCTTCAGTTCTATGCAACTGATGCCGTTTCTGATCTCAAGACAATCCTACGATGGGTTTCAAAAGGGAAAGCTAAAGGGTCTGCATTGCCAAGGAAACCAAATGGTCGCCCTTGTAACATTAAAACACCTCAAAATGTGCAACGAGACCACGATTCCACTATTCGTGGGGAAGTTGCCACCATTCCACCAGCGATAACCAAAAGAGTGGTGGAAAACTTTAGAAAATGGCATAGGTAGTCCATAACACCATGACCGTAGAATTACGTTGAAAACTTATTATTTCTCAATATTTCAGGAATACCCCATATTTTTGCAAAATATTTGCTTTTGCAGATATAAAACAAATATAAGAGACAATTACATAATGCGCATACATTATCTACCCCCGTTTCCATTCTTATTTTTTTCTTATAATGTATTACCATGAAACTTTATAGATATCCGCTATGTAAATATAAAATGTCAGTACAGTGGTATCTCGACTTACGAGTATAATTCGTTCCATGTCGGAGCTCGTAACTCGAAATACTAGTATCTCGAATCAATTTTCCCCATTCAAATGAATGGAAATATCATTAATTCGTTCCAGGCACCCCCAAAACACCGCGATTTTTTGTTGCATGTTTTTAAATAAGAAAAATGTGCTTATAAACGACAAACATTGTATGAAATCGCAATACAATAGAATGTACTGCAATAAATTTGTTTTATAAAGTGTAACGTACAACATTTACCTTGGGGATCAGACTTGAACATGCTGATGGAAGAGGAGGAGAAAGGCTGAACTTAAAAATTAAATCTTATTCGTTAATTTTTGACTTTTACGCCCCGCTTTCCTCACTTTTGCTTTTATTACCAGCTACTCTCTTAAAGTGAACGAGTGAGACACGGAAGCTGGACGATTTTTGCATCGTTCACTGTGGCTGTAATGTCCAGATTCTTCTTTCAGAATCCGAAGAACGTTTTCTCAGAATCTGTAGAAGGGGGAAAGCTTACGATCCTAGGACCAAGGTCATCTCATCCCCTAGACCTTACGGAGAATTCCAGTGGGGGGGGGGGGAGGGAATTGAACCAATCTCTCTGCGATAGAGGTTGGGAGCTGTTCGGTTACAGAGGACGACTCAAGTTTGGCATAGGTAGCACGCTGCCCCGGGTGGTAATTGTTGAGAGTTAATCTCTCGGTTTAAGACTGGATAGTAGTCTCAGAATAATATGTATACAGTTGTATAATAATTGTACATAAAGGTTGTATTTATTATATGCCTCTTGTGTTCTCATTTGATGAGCACGTAACATGTAATGCGCTGCTCAAACTAGCGGTGGGTTATCTGAAGTTTGCTCGTAACTAGAATTTTAGCTCGTAACTCGAAGCAAAAAATCTACCAAGAGAATGCTCGTATCTCGAAAAACTCGTAAGTCGAGACACTCGTAGGTCGAGGTACCATTGTATTGTGTCGGAATGTACGAGATTAATGTTAAATGCAGTGTTACATTTGAATATATGATGAAGTATTTCTTTCAATATTTTACAAACTTTTCTGTCCCAGCAGTCAAGTTTCAAAGAGTTTATCATTGAGAATTTCTGGGAGGATTATCATCATCTTTGACACGAAAAACTAGGGAGGCCCATGGTCTTCTCTAGAACATTCTTCCAACCAACCTTCTTTAGGGCCAGGGTTTTCCAGTTGGTCGTAAGGAAGACTTCAAAATCGCTGTCTATGCTGTCACACCGTCTCAGTATAGATTTACACCTTGAACTTGTGCCATATGGCTTATTGTGAAGTTTTTATTCATAATTGTAAAGGAATTCATTCGGTATATGCGTTCGGAAAACTCAATGCGATGGATTTTAATACGTTTTACTATGTTGATATATTTGTTAAACATTTTATGTCAGGGACCATCAATATGTTCTCCTCCCAAAGATTATCTTCAGGATTTTATTAAATTAATTATCGACTAGAAGTTCGATTATTAAAAAAAAATTTATTAAATGACGTGTATGCGTTTGATTTTTGAGTCGTTTCTTGCAAATGGGAATCAAAAACATTATTTAGAATTCTTAAAAACATCCATTTTCGTAATAGATTTTCAAACAATTTATCTACATATTTTTAACCAGATGAATTCGCAAGTCCACTTGTATCCATAGAATTGAAGACATACCCCTTCATCGACATATTATTCTAATAATAACACAGGCCTGCGAAATTGAAGTTTTTGAAAAATGCAAGAGAAGTTTTCACTGAGTTTTATGTTATTTGGTGTGCTGATTTCGAAAATGACCTCCATTATTTTTCCATCACGTCAGGATTTTTTGTAAAATTGATATCGATATTTTTGCTAAAATCCTACTTGAAAATTAATTTTCTCAACAATTTTGCATGTATTATCTAGCAACAGTGGTTTTAATTCCTTTAAATTTATGTAAAATAACCGTTTTATGGTGAGTCAAATTGATTTTTTAGCAATCGATTATTTTTTATAGGTTTAAATGCATGAAAACAACTGTTGTCAGATCGCATAAGTCGCCTCTGATCGAGAGAAAAATAAAAAGTTCCTTTGAATTTAAACTTTTTTCATCAAATTAGGGTGCCGTTTCTAGAAGAAAATCACCAACATACTATTTTAATTTGTTTTTATTAAGGTAACTTACATAAAATAGACGATTGACCAAGAGGAGCAAATATTATGTATGTGTACATGAAAGTTTGAAACAAATTTTAATCTGAGCAAAAAACGAAACAAAACAAAAAAGAGTTTATATTTAAGTACGTACTCTTTTTCTTTTGAAACTTCCTTTAAACGTTCTTCTTTTATGTTCAATCTCAGACCTATCTCATGTTAACATCCAACAGTAGTTCGCGAGCATGATCTTGTCCCATCTTTCTTGATATTTGCGCTCCATATCTTTGATGTCTTGGTGGAACCTTTCACCCTGTTCTTCGCTGACTGATCCTAAATTTTCGGGGGTAAAGTCCCCATATGAGTGAAGGAAATGTATTTTGACACTCATGGAGCAACCCAACGCTCGAAATTTGTCCAGCATATTCATAACAATTTCTTTATAACCAGGATCCTTGTAAGTACCCAGAAATTTTCCAGGTTCAAGATTTTATCTTTTCGGCCATTCTCCTTGTTGACCAAGAAGCATAGAGATAAATTTCAAATCACCGCAAATGGTCCAACCGTGGTGGGCATATTTTATTTTGTTGAGGACGAGAGCCAGGTTTCCATAGCGTTCTTTTAAATGCTCCTAGTGTCCAACTGGTACAGAGGCATACTGGTTTCCATGATGAAGAAGGACAGCTTTAAAGTTTCATTTCAGTGAATTTATAAACAGCCTCCATTCATCTTTATCTTAGGTCATATTAAATTTGCTCAAATCCGGGAACATCAGCACAATAGACCAGGTTCTCCTCTTCCTCAAAGTATTTAACAAATTCCTTTTCTCGTTTCCCGTTCCAATAAAAAGAGGTTCCTTTGGCCAATAATTTTTTTTCCTTCAATCTGGAGCCCAACAATACAGCTGCCTCTTTCGAAAGGCCCAGATCTCTAGGCAGATCATTAAGACCTTCCTGACTGAAAGGTAAAGGGCCTCTCAAGTTCCCCTTTGGAGGTCCTCGCCTCCAGAGGGCTTATATTCGGTAGCGGATCTTTAAACTTCTGGATGTTCCGATTATGAAGAATCTGAAGAGATGACTGGGAATTCAGTTGGAGGCAAAGGCACTGGCACATCAGGTCCATGAAGAACGGGACGTATGTCCGATGAAATGTTATCAGGATAAGAAATTAGCTTTTGATTTTTGCGGTTATACCCACGGACATGGCAGGAACAAAATTAACAATCATCAGAGTGGTTTTTCGGCTCTCTCCATGTCCTAGGAATTCCAAATCGTACAACAGTCTTCTTTCCTTTGAGAATAAGCGTAGATCATTGAGACACTGCACACAAACTTTATGAGAAACCCACGATCTGTCCTAATCTCTGAGTTTCATGCCAAAATACGCAAGATAAATTTGTCTTACATAGTCTGTAATGCTAGGGGAGGTGTCACAGAGGGGTATTCTGTAGGTTTCACCACTTTAGAATGATGGTTAGTCAGCGAGGGAAGAAATTCAACGCCGAAAAAAATATTTATGGTAAATGGGAATACAAATCCCAGTAAAATTGAATTTTTCAAGAAAACGTGACGTGATAGAAAATTTCATTATTTTTTTTTTGAAATCAGCACCAAAAAATACATAAAGTTCAGCTGTCAGTTCCCTTGTGTTTTTTCATCGCAGGCCTGTGTAATTTATAGTATCATGGAAATAGTACATAAACTAAACAGCGGTGACGTCGGACAAGTATATTGTTTTGTCGGCACCCTAACGGGACAAAATAGCTCTAGAGACGCCTTTCAACGTGCTTCTTCCATCTGTAGAAAGCCCATATATATATATGCGCAGCCAAATATATCTTTAAAATAAACTTTAAAATCGGAAACGAAATTAGCTCAAACGCCCAAGGAAATTTAGATTAAACAAGAATTTCAAAAGGATACAGGGGTTACTAATGTATATATATATATATATATATATATATATATATATATATATATATATATATATATATATATATATATATATATATATATATATATATATATATATATATATATATATATAAATACTTGCGTAATTTTCAAGTAAATACGATCTCGATAGAAATATGTTCAATTAAATATATGTAATTTTAAACAGAAGAAAAAACGTTTTTTTTAAATCCTATAGTGTATCAAAATTGGGGAAGCATGTAAATTTACTAAACGAAACGGGAGATACCATTAAAAATATGTCTATTAAAATATATCACTGAACATTAAACATGTGCATAAATATACATATTTATGAAAAACGAGAGAAAAAATATAAAATTAACGGAAGCATCAAAGGAACTATATACAGTATGAAAATTGGTGAAGAGGAAAATTACTGAATAAACAGACACCCATTAACTAGATGGGTAAGTCTATCAGAGATTAAAAATTAATGAGGTTATCTCCATTTTCCTTAGTATCAGATAAGCCCCGATTGATTAATTTCAAGTTCATACCAACTGTCATTTTTTTTATTTACTTACACCCACATGCCATTTTAAGATTGACATTTAAGACACCCACATGCCATTTTCCCTATGTTTCTGTTGTATATCTCTTTATTTACACATAGTTTATATATGTGCGTGCGTGCGTGCGTGTGTGTGTGTGTGTGCGCGCGTGTGTGTGTGTGTGCGCGTGTGTGTGTGTGTGTGTGTGTGTGTGTGTGTCTGTGTCTGTGTGTGTGTGTGTGCAAGCAATATTTTTTTTTAAAAACATATATGCAATAGGAAATGAAAATATGATTACACCCACCTTTGCAACGCAGTTGTTGCTTAAGCACACTCCTTCTACGTGAATGTAATGGATACGAATTGAGTGGGAGAAACTTAATGTTATGTATTGTTAGTATAAATACAAAAATATATATGTCCCATTTTAATCTCCTGAATGGTGCAAGAAATTTCAAGAACGATGCATTATGCATTATGGAGTAATATTTATTACGATTTTTATAACTGGAAAAGCACTAATGTGGGAAACGTTTAGAAAACTTAAGTTTTATATTTTGAAAACTCCTCTGGTCATAGAGAATTTATCCTATATAAACTAGAATTTGAAAAGGATATAGGGGTTTTTAATGTTATATATATATATATATATATATATATATATATATATATATATATATATATATATATATATATATATATATATATATATATATATATATATATATATATATATATATATATATTCTATAATAATTTTCATCCCATATATATATATATATATATATATACTTGCGGAATTTTCAAGTAAATACGATCTCGATAGATAGATTTTCAATTAAAAATATGTACTTTTAAACAGAAATAAATGTTAAAAAAAATCCTGTAGTTTTCAAAATAGGGGAGGCATTTGCATTTACTAAACAAAACGGGATAAACCATTAAAAATATGTCTATTAAAATATATCATTGAACATTAAACATGTGCATAAATATACATATTTATGATAAACGAAAGAAAAAATATAAAATTAACGGAAGCATCAAAGGAACTGTATAAATATTAAGAGATCATCTTAAATATGTGTTCTTGTTGTTTTATATACCAGAGTCTAAAAATGGAGATAAAACAAACTGAATTGTGATGTTATATCTAAAATGTTTATTGTTTTTCTATGAAGACTAGTTGGTACCCGTCAAAACATGACGGCTAGATAGTAAATAAATGTACTAATACACAAATTATACTCAACATATGATTGCCATACGTTGAAAATCATAATAATTCACAGAAACAAATTAATTTGTTTAAGCGGCCTCGTGCTTAGTGAGTATTTAAAGCCAGATTTACAAATGTCACTGAGCATGCGTACAAAACAATATTTTAATTGTAAATGATCGCAAATTAAACAGCGTAAAATAAACAATTTCCATCAGGTTTAATCTTATCTTACAAACTTAATTATCATAAAAATAAAAATGGCAGAGATAGATCTAGAGAGACTCCTTGGAATAAACGTGTTTATTATTGAAACATGTCACTGAGCATGCGCAGAAACCAATTTTCAATTTAAAATTATAATTAATTAATAGAAACCGCGGTTACAAAAACCAAATTTGACAAATATACAGATTACAATCTTTCGTTTAAGACCAAATTTAAGTAAATTGATGCGGTAGTTTTTTATCTCGAACTACCCAAAATGTCGGCTTAGCAACTTAAATATATAGATGTTTATTTACGTATAGAATTAATATGCAAGGAAATAATTATAGTATATTTTTTACATAAATTGTAAAAAGAGCACTACATTTTAAATTTCAATATTTTCGCCAGTTTCTATCCTATACTACAACTACGTTTTGAAGCAGATGTTTGATGATTTGGTATGTAAATATTTGGTATGTAAAAGGACACGTTTTATTTAAATGAAAAAGACCTATATCAAAAAGAAAAAAGAGGTATTTTTTTCTAAATTTCTAAATAGAATCAATGTCCAAAATATACTAAAAACTAAGCAGATTCAAAACGTGAATAAAATCTATCAAACATTTTACTTTATGGGTCTGATTATATTTTGATATTTTGAATTATGATGATTAAAATCAAACATTAAAATAAGCAATTGATACAGTAAATGTTTACATTCAAAGATATATTTGTTTTTATTTCGGCTCTACCATAAGTAACGGGTGCACGAAAAGATGCGGTGTTTCTATCATATCTTTAGAAAAGGTCTTGAACTGTATAATCTAATTTCTGTTGACGTAACGCAAACAATGATATTCTCCCTTTCCATTTGTACGAAAGAAAAGGAGCATTTAAAATTTTTTGAAGGTGTGTCGAATGCTTAAAACTGTAAGCATATTAAAGAAAACAGACATTTATTAAAGGAAGACATATATTAATGAAAACAGAGTCCATAAGTGTGATACGAATATGAAGAGTTGAAGAAATGGTTGCAAAAGTCACTTATGACACTCCTCGTTCATTGCTGATACCGGAAGTCAGCAAATCAGAAGCGTGTTAAATTTAGGTTCAAATAAATACTTTCTGATTTTATACATTTTTTGAAATATATAAGCACCAGAATAACATAAATCCTTTAGCAGAAAATTCCTGCTTACGGTTTTTTGGAACTCGCAATGTCTTATAATAGCATATTTCAACAGATGGGTTCAGGAGAAATCCTCCCTCAGCTGACGTAGTTTCAATCTGACAGGCAAAATTCAACAGTGTGAAGCAAACTCTGAGTGCTAGGAATGAAAACTGTTGTTTTCTAGCATGCCAATATCCGCCTTTCTATTTTAAACAACACTACAGCTAGTCTCCAAGAACTCGAGTGTAATCTAATGGATAATCGGTCGCATAGTTCTCTTTCAGCTATTTTATGCAGTTATTTACAACTGTAATCCAAGATGTCACAAAAGGCATATATTTTGCACGGAACAAGAACTTACGGAATTGGTGAATGCGTAGATCGCCTGCTCACAGGAAACATTTTTTCTTCAGTTCGAATAAAGAATCTTAGGAAACGATAGCAGCAAGCAAATAATGTCGAAAAATTATATTTTAAATTCTCCATTAAAATTCTTACAACTCATAGAGTCGTACGTGTCTTTTCTCACAATAATCTGTTGCATTCTGTTCAAAACGCCGGTGTCTTTTGATCGGTTTTCAAGTAAACATAAGGCAGTTTCCGGAAAAATTAATAATAATATTCTGAACTCCTTTTTAACTTTAAATCTATCTTATATTTACTCACCAAGCTATCTTTTCAACTATACGAAACAGCTTGATCGGATAATAAAACCAAAGAAACTTCTATGGAATTCAATTTTCCAATTACATTGGGCGACCGGTGAATGGCGGCTGAATTTTTGACAGCGATGTTGACATTGAAAACAATATTTTCGTTGCAGAAGACAGTATCGTTTAGCAACAGTAAATTGTTGGCACAATCCAGCTACAACATCCATTGTTCTGTCTTTTCCAAAGGTAATTTCACCATATGTTATTCATGGCCTTTCACTTTTATCAAAGAAATATCCACTGCTGATTCTGGATTTCATGGGGTGCATGGACTCATGGTCCTGTTCTATCTGGGGATAGACCAGATTGAATTAACAATAACAGCAAGAACATATCCAACAAGAACACCCTAAACATTTTGTTCAGATATAGTTTCGGAATACAGTAAAACCTCGTTAATCCGGACTAACTGCGACCATAGGCAATCCGGATTATCCGCGTAATGTCAGTAATAAGCAAAACAGAATTCTAAGCAGATTTAATGTTTATTACGATAAAACACTCTGTTTTATACCAAAATTACATAGTATTGTTTACAAGACATTAAAAATATATAAAAATAACTTTTCACATCACTTCTTAGCAAAGAATTGGCAAGTCTAGGGAATCTTTCTTAAACTAAACAAAATGCATTTCATTACCATAATTTTTTGTACTATCTATGCAGGAACTATACACTGAATCAAACTAAAAAGCGAATATTTGGCAAACTTGTAGTTACGTTCTTGCTATAGTAGTTAAAAATTGCTATCTACAGTGAACATAAATAAAAATAATGTCTACAAATCTGATCCAGAATATCTGGACATCTGGATAAACGAGGTTTTACTGTAATAATAATTTCCGTACTCAGAATCTGCAATTCTGCTACTAGTTTTAATGCTAGTAATAGGATCACTTTTTAAGCTGATGGGTATTCAGTTTGTCCATTGTCCCTCAACATTTAACCCAAATGAAATGATACAATGCGCGTGCGTAGGAATTCGTTACGTCCTTAAAAGATGAAAATCCCTGCAATTTAAATAAGAGTCTTTTCAGTCACTTCTTTGTGACCTTATTTTTGAAAGGTGGCAGAAAACCTTGATATGTCACTTAAAATTGTCCCGTTATTTAACAAGACAGAAAGCGTTGCACATATTTAATCCTTGTGCATGAGCTGACGTGTGTTATGTCTTCTTATATGCACGGCCACTTTTTTTTTCTGATACCCACATTTGGACGTCTGAACTGCCATGTATAATTTATATTCTTAAAAATGTGAATTGAAAATATAAGAATACTATGATACTAGCATTTGCTACGTTAACGTCTACACGATTGCACTTGATTACTTCATCTTAAACAATCTTTCTTTTCTCATCTGAATTATTAGAAAATGTAATTAAAAGGAAAATTATAAGAATAGTGCAAAAACATTTTATACATTACATATGGAATTCTGAACAGTAAAATAAAAGTATTCAGGTTATTCAGAAAATTTGAAATTTTTAAAGTGGCAACTCGCTTATATCCACTGAGAATACATAAAAAATAGTCTAAAAAATCAGACGGAAATGGTATAATGAAATAAGCAAAACAGAACTGAAAAATTAGATTTTCGTCCGAAAATATTCTTTTGTAAATTTCCGCTTTCATAAAAAACTGTCTAGTTTTGAAAGTTATATATTTGTTAAAGATATAGTTATACTTGAGAAAGAATTTTTTTTAATAAAGTTTAAGATGAATTTTTTATAACTGCCTTTTGCTGAACTCTAGATGTAATACACAGTCATCTTTCAAAGAAAAATATAACTTGCCTTTGGCATAACTCCTTAGCACTCGACTTATACGTTATTATATTACTTGACGAACTTGCTAGATATAAAAATACTGTCACATTTGAAATATTAAGGTAATATGCTTTTTGATATCTGGGGAAAATTCAAGCTTTTCTTATTAATGTCAGATTTAATTCGTGTTTCTTCGTAGGTTTGACGATAAAGCAAAACACTTTAAGAACATTTTGCATGTATTAGAAGAAAACTATTTCCTAAATATTTAAGATGTAAAAACAGAAAGTTTGATAATTCACTTTGCTACTTTTCGAAGGTTTTGTTCACAATTTATTGAATTTATAATTCAGGTACTTATTTGAGTAAAAAATACATATGTAGAATATTGTGAACGCTATGAACATATGCGCTTTCGTTAGTGTACTTAGTGAACAGATATGATACATGAAGACCAGAGGATCAAGGCAATCATTGTTAAACATGTTGCAAAAAGCAAGTTGGAGTTATGGGACGTATCTTGGGTAAACGGAAAAAAAGCGGTTGAGCAACAAACGTCTGTCTCCATAAATACTAGAAACCAGATGCCCTTTCAAAAAGTTGACTCCAGTGCATTATGAGAATTAAATAGAAAAAATACAATGTTTATGATTTTCTGCTCACAGATTATGCATTCCCTATCAAAATACCCATCGATAGGAAATTAAGAAAAATATTGGAATTAGAATTTATGATTAAGAAATTCAACATTATATTAATACTAACGGTAAATTCGTGATAATTAAATACAGAAATTCAAGCCAAATTCTCACATTAAATTTGTATAACGTGTATTGCAGATTTTCTGTCTATAAAGTAGCATAATATAAATAAACTGTAACCAATGAATTATTTGTGCATTTAAAAGGTATATTACTTAAAAAAAATTATATTGTTATTTGTTGTTGTTGCTAATGGCCCCTGACCGGAAATTCTGAACCAAGTGCGTATAGGCTTTGAGGGCTGAGGAATGCGGCTCCGGTTTCTGATAGCACCACAAGGGCCCCAGTCCGTCGTAGCTAAGAACAACCTCAATTTTGATAAAGTAACCCAAGGGACGACATCTAGGGAGATTCTACCCTCTCTCACTCTCTCTAACCACATAGAAGGACTTTCCAGTTTACAGATTTAACGTGCCCATATCCGGCCTGAGACGAAGGTATTTAATGGCACTCGTCGTGATTCGAACCGAGCACCTTCGGTGTTGTAAGCCGACACTAGGCTATCCTCTGACCATTTAATATTATTTATTACTTATAATAAGTCGATGAATTAAAAAATATTATTCCCAATGCAATATGCAACAAATTGATAGTTCATCATAGAAGAGCATTATGTGTGACTGCATCTATGGCTTAATTCACAAATTGGAGATTCGTCAAATCCATTGATATAAATAGGGAAAAATATAGAAAATTCTAGAAGAAGCTCGTAAGAAGTGGAGGAAGGATCGGATATAATAAAGGTAAGACGTTCGGAAGAGTAAAGAAATAGTTGAAAATGTTATAATCACCTGCGACAACTTGGAACACACCCGTTTTTGATGTTCTTGTTGCTCATCCTCTTCCATCCAAATTATTCACGTGAGATCCATAAGGTTGTTGACCTGAAAAAAGTCAATGACAAGGAGGGAATTTGAAAGGAGATCCTCCCTGGTAAGATTCAGACACTCAACAATGTGCTCCGAGGAGGACTATACGGTCATGGCACTTTCTGCAGATAGACAGCGCGTTTATGCCCTACTTAAAAAAGACTCCTGAAGTGTCCACTGGCAAGCCTAGAAAGTTTGGGAGATTCTTTCACAAGAAAAAAAATGGAGTGTCGGGATGACTCCTCTTGTACTAGTAATGGGTAGGGGTAGTCAACCATGATATAGTATTATCCATGGTCTTTCAATGGTAAAATTATTGAAATTGACGAGGAGCTTACATCCATCCTGACTGGGATAGATTTTGATGATCTGTTGATTTTGTCCTACAGCCTAGGCTCGCTTCAACATCTTAGCAATTGCAGTTCTGGAGGAGATAGAACCAACATATACGAGTATATCTCATAAAGCAAAAATTGATTTTTCAGCGATTAATTTGTAACGTCCCTATAACGCCCTTCATGTTTTGCTTGATAAATATAGACAAATTACCATTGCCGCGAGGTATCATATAAATACTCCACTTACGGAATTCAGCTATTGGGTTTTCATGCTGTCGTTGATTAGAAGTTTATTGACAAATTTAATTATAAATTTGAACCTAATAGTTTAAAGTAAGTAAGAGGAGTGCTAGAGATAGACGTATTCTCGAAGCCCTCCTTAGCCATTTTGTCCGCAACCTCACTGCCGTGAATATAGGAAAGAATCCACTGAAAATGAACAGAATGTGACTGCAAAAACAATTTTATCTTGCATGAGATATACTCGTATATGTTAGTTCTATCTCCTCCAGAAGTGCAATCGCTAAGATGTTGAAGCCAGCCTAGGCTGTAGGACAAAATCAACAGATCACCAAAATCTCTCTCAGTCAGTATGGATGTAAGCTCCTCGTCAATTTCAATAATTTCACATCTGCAGACAAAACAAAAATCCGGATTGCGTTTCTTAAGAACACAGCCGTAGGTAAATGTACAAAGGAGGAAATTTGAGGGACAGGCGGGAAAACAGAACTGAGAAGACCCAGGAATGACAAAGAATTTAGAAATATAGGAATAATACAAAAAATAATGGAGAAGCGACTAGAAATGATCTTGAGGAATTTCCCTTGCAAACAAATTCCCTGCTAGTACATAAAGTTAACGTAGATAACGTGTCGATCACTATAATAGAGGACCCATTATAAATAGAAAAGCTTCCTAGTAAATGTAATTCAGATGCGCATTTAGTACGATTAACAAGTTTCCTGTCGGAAAATTTAAATATATGTCCGCATTCCCAGGAGTGTCTGGCTAAAGTTGATTTAGATTATCACAAATTTGTAACGTCCCTATAACGCCCTTCAATGCACGTGTAAGGGACACGTTTTGTTTCATGAATATAGACAAATTACCATTGCCGCAAGGTATCATATAAACGCTCCACTTACGGAATTAAGCTATTGGGTTTTCATGCTGTGGTTGATTAGAAGTTTATTGACAAATTTAATTATAACTTTGAAATTGAAGCTATAGAGGAAATTTCTGAATTTAAAATACACGTGTGGGTAAAAGGGAACGAATTTTACCCATTGTCATCACGCTGCGACTAAAAAAGAGAGAGTAGACTCTTTCAAGGTAATCTGAACTTTTGGCAAATTTGTTAATGACTGAAGAGTTGAAGCCTCTTCTGTTTGCAAGATGTTTTTGAAAGTTAATTTCTGTGTGAAGAAAGCTGAGGTCTGTAACATAAACATAAAGCGTGGTAAATTTAAGTGAACAACGCTCAGTTTCTCCAGCCTCAAGCTCCCAATCTTTTTTCCAATCTCCTCTACTTTTCTTCATATTATTCATTGATATTTAAATTATTTTTCATTATTTCGTTCTATTTTCTCGCCTTTAAAATTTCCTACTTTATTTGTTAGCATCCGTAACGGGTGTATTTTGTGTATGGGCTGGTGGTTATAAAATTCCTACCTCTCTTTTTTGAAAATAGGCCATCTCGATTTTGCATGAGTCCCTTCCTTCTGCCGTGTCACAGGACGTTCTTCTATACTTTTTTGTTGTCACTACTATTTATCTCAAACAGTTTGACTCTTCCATAGATACAATCATCTAATACTCCATGGCCTGATGAAGAACCATTAATTTTTTCGATACCAGTTGCCACCCATTTATTTTTATCTTGGATTTTAAAAAGTATGTGTTTCTCTTTTGCTATTAATTAGAACACTAAGCTTCTTTATATAAAATCGAAAGTATATTTTGGATGTATAACGAACAGAACAAAAATGCTCTTCGATCGTTTATATTTGGTAACACATATATTTCTTAATTTTTTTCAGAGTATAATTTTATTTCACCTAATTGCAACGAAGTGAAAAATTTAGTTTGAAAAAGTATTAAAATTTAGTTTGGATGTATAATGAACAGAACAAAAATGCTCTTCGATCGTTTAAATTTGGTAACACATATATTTCTTAATTTTTTTCAGAGTGTAATTTTATTTCACCTAATTGCAACGAAGTGAAAAATTTGTCTACATAAACAAATCCCTAAAAAAAAAAATATTTTTAACGTTATTAATGTAGATAAATATGTGTGTGATATATAGGGTTACATAATTTTTATGCTTAGTACAATTTATTATACTCTCATAGAACTATATTAATATATATATATATATATACCCAACAAACACAGAGGCATCGGGCCGGGGTCGGAAGGTTCCGGCCAGCCGATTTCACCACTGCCGGGCCAGCGCATTAGGTCAGTATCGTTTCCGTCACGGCTGTGTCCTCTCGCCCGCGACTACCCCGTCGACTGCTGGGCCGCTTCCGGTAGAAAACGAGCCATCGTTCATCCGACTGCGAACCGTTAGGCAGCCGCGATTAAGCCATCGATGCGGACAGATAGCCGGAACGTAACCGGAGGTTGACGGGCCGGTTACGGGAGCAATAATTGGTGTCGACATACCGTCATCTACCCATCTCGTAAACAGCAATGTGCCGTAAGTCCGGGCATCATGCCAGCATTCTACCAGAATCGGACCGCAGGCATTTTTTTTAAGTTTTGCGTAGGACCCTTTCGTTTATATGCTTATTTATATTATTTATTACATTGACGAATAACCTCTGATATCAACCCTTTCACTTTTATTATTATTTTTTTTCCTTCATATTTCTAGTATTCTTTCCAGTTTTGCCGTATGTATTTTTAGGTATTACCAAATACTGATCTTTGTTATTACCTAAAAATTTGCATTTGAATCACAAGTTTACTTGTTAGAACAAAACCTCCTTTTGTATTAAGATACATTTACCCAAATTTGAAAGTTAAGATAACATTAATACCAACCATTAAAGCTAAATCATCTTTCCATTCGATCTAAGGATACCGTTTGTTTTTTTTTAAATTTAGAATGAGATTATAGTATGCAAATCAGTACTACTTTAATAATTAACCCAAAAAATTTGTACTTCCCCAGTATAAAATTTATTAACATAATTTGATAAATTTATAAACATAAATTTGATACATTCATTTTCAAAACTTGAGTAATGTGTAGTGTGTATGATGAAACCCATCTTTGTGAGCTTATGAAAACTTGCTCAGAAGAATTTATTTAAATTATTTTTTGGTGTAGAGTTAATAAATACTCTACAGATAAGAAAATTATTTTTTGCATAGATTTGTGAATTAAAGAGTAATATTCATTAAATTCTTATAAGTCATTTTTAAAAAATATATGTTCTTTTATATTATATTGGACATTCAATATCCAACACTTGATAGTACTATTTTTGAGAAATATTACTATCATAGTACTATTTCTCAAAAATAGTACTATCAAGTGTTGGATATTGAATGTCCAATATAATATAAAAGAAAATATTTTTAAAAAATGATTTATAAGAATTTAATGAATTACTTATTAATTCATAAAACTATGAAAAACAAAAGATAATTATAGAAACACATGTTTTTAAATACAGAAAAGAGCTGGTTTAAAGTAAAAATAGTTTATTTAGAAAGTACATAGCGCATTTACATATTTTTTTCTACGAAACAGGATCATTTCGCTGTGCCTCTGGCTCCATCTTTACAGCGTCTAGGGAAAAAAAGAAAGAGAAAATCAATTCATAAATTTATGTGAAAGGAAAATGACTCCCATCCCCTGATATAATTTATGAAACAAAAGAAGAATTTATTTAAATTATTTTTTGATGTAGAGTTAGTAAATGCTCTGCAGATAAGAAAATTATTTTTTGCATAGTTTTGTACATTAAAGGGTAATTTATTGTTGTAAAAATAGTTGATTGTTGAAAGTAGTTGAAAAAATTCATTGTTGATAAAGTAGAATTAAATAAATCCAATTAGGAAATATAAATTCTGAGACAGGGGTTTAAAAAAACTTGATATAAAACAGCACCCAACATATGAGTGCAGTTTTAAATCTGTTGTAATTTTATTGATAACTACTTCCAAGAAGTAAATTCCTACCACATTTTTTTTGTAAAACCAATTACATACTGTGAAAACTACATCATGTAATAAATATTTACTTGATTAAATAAATATACTAATAGAAAATAGTTATAAAATATTTGTTAAAGAGTATTCCCCTTTTCACTAAATTTCTCTCTGTAGAGTAGAAAATCCAACCATGTCGATTAATTTGTTATTATAGATATAAATAAAATAGGGTAGATTGCCTTGATAAGAGTACAATAATAAGTTTTTAATGTTGAGCATAATTTCAGCTCAACATTGAAAGCTGAATCAGAGACTTGTCTAGAATGACACCAAAATTTCCTCTTCACTATTGACAATAATGTCGTTGAAAGTAGAGAAACACAAGAATAAAGATTGAATGCTAAGTAAAACATTAGCATACAAAATCTTAAATTTCTAAATTTGATTACAACATGCCATAGAGAGCATTAATACAGATGCTGGGTCAGATTTAGAAATTTAACATTTTATATAGTATTCAATCTTCATTCTTGTGTTTCTTTACTTTCAACGTGAGAGTGATTCTCGATAGTGAAAAGAAAATTTTGTTGTCATCTCAAGTCTCTTAGTCAGCTTTCAATTATTGTACTCTATCAAGGCATTCTAATCTATTTTATTTATATCTGTAATAACTAATCATTTAATTGACAGGATTGAATGTCTTACTGTACTGAGAAATTTAGTGAAAAGGGTGAATACTCTTTAACAACTAATCTATTACTATAATAATGAATAAAGTAAACATGTATTATATGATGTAGCTTTCACAGTAATTAGTTTTACAAAAATTGTGGTAGAAAGTAATTTGGGATACTAACTTCTGCATAGTATTTTAATAGAGCATATCTTTTGTTACTTAATTGTCCAATTATGGTGGAGATCTGTGTATAAAATATTTTTTATTTGCGAGCAGCTGTTATTAGGGATAACCACAGTAAAAAATTATTCAAAATATACTATTTAGATTCAGTAATTACTAAACAATTGTTATGATATATTGTTTGATTAGTCTAGGTTAATTTGAAAAATGAAGTGGGTAATATTGACTAGCTGTCAATGTTGAGTGAAATGGCATAGATTATATTATAAAGCATGAAGAAACACTTAGACTTTTTGAACCAAGCTTCTAACCCAAATTTAAGTTTTTAAAAAAATATTTTGCTAATGAGAGTATTTTCACAGATCTTAACAATGGAATAGAAAACCCGTATAGTCAACAAATTCATGGATAAACGATTCAGTTCTAAAAGCAAAAAGCCTGGTTTCTGTATACTGTTGTAACATGATTATTATAAAAGTATACAGAAACCAGGCCTTTTGCTTTTAGGGCTGCATCTTTTATCCATGACTTAGTTGACAATACAGGTGTTATGTTCCATTCTTTATATCCATGAAAATATTTTCAATTTTAAAAGTTTCATTAAAATTTTTTTTAAATTCTGGTTAGAAGTTCGGTTTGAAAAGTTAAAAGTATTTTATTGCACTTTGTAAAATAATCTATGCTACTGCACTCAATATTGACAGCCAGTCAATCTTTGTATGATTGCATCATTTTTCAACTTAACTTAGATAAACCAAATAATACACTATAAAAAAACCTACACACTTGCAAACATAACCTTATTATAGTCAACAATTGTTTAAAAATTAACTGAACCTAAATAATATATTTTGGAATATTTTTTTACTGCCCTTATCCTTAAACTTTATAATAACAGCTGCTCACAAAAATATATTTTACGTGACAGATCTCCACCAAAATTTGACAATGAAATAATAAAAAAATTAAATACTAGGCAGAAGTTAGCATTCCAAATGACATTCAACTACCTATTAGCTCATCAACGAATAATCTAATACATCTAAAAGCAATATTATTATTATTATTACTACTGTAAGGAATTATGAATGAACCTCTAACTACTTCTCATGAAATTCTGATAATTAAATTAAAAAAATTTTAACATTAACTATCAAGAGTAAAATAACCCTTGGCATTTTATATCTTTATAATATAAAAATATAAAATTTTTTTTGGTAAGCAGTTATGATAAAAGACTTTCACAAGAGTCACCGGAAACTGAAGTCCCTGAACTGTACTTTCAGACATACCTAATACTTTAATAACAGGCTTGCCAGTTAAAAATATAATGAATAAAGGAAATCAATATCAATCCACAAATTACTGCAACCAAAGTTTATGAGAATGTTCGGATTAGCGTATAAAATATACAAAGAGAAATTTGAAAATTTGAGTTGTTTATTAATTAAGAATTATGTAATAAAAAAATTTTTATGGTTTTTCATAGAAAAATTCAAATTTAAGTACAACAAATAAATTTTAAAAAAATATATTCACAACTTTGTGATTTTGCCCACAAGTTCACTGCTGAAAAAAATAGGATATCTAGAGAATTAAAAAATGGGTTCAGTGAGGTTAAAATCAACTTACAGATTATGAATCGAGCACACTGCCAAGTGAGTTATGGATTACTTTTCATGGAAATCACAATGAGGTGAAGATGGATTCCAGTTTCAGAATTCTGTAAAGAAACCAATATTTTCTTATAATGCCATAATAAAAATTAGAGTGATTTGTGACACCAAGAAGCATTGAAAAGCAGAGTTCATTATTTATTTATTTATTTTACAAATGCCACACACTACCAAAAATAGCACCTATGCCATCAATGCACGTGCTCTCCAATACTTCTCAACAAGATCAGTAAAACGTTTTAGAGCAGAGCACTCGTCTATTTGCTTATCAGTGAAATAAAAAAGGTAGTATGACCCCCTTACATGTATACTTTGGACCATAGGCGTAGCGTGCTTCTAACATTTGGGACGGATACAAATTGAATTCAGCTAGGGCCCTTCTCAGCGCATTGACTACCGATCGATCCTTAAAATTTGAAATATGATTTTTTGAAATTGAGTAACAATAGAATTGATGTTTGAGTAGTATTCAAAAAGTTATACAATGAGAAAAATAAATGTAATATAAATAAAAGAAGAAAAAAATGTAGCATGCTTCTAACATTTGGGACGGATACAAATTGAATTCAGCTAGGGCCCTTCTCAGCGCATTGACTACCGATCTATCCTTAATATTTGAAATATGATTTTTTGAAATTGAGTAACAATAGAATTGGTTTGAGTAGTATTCAAAAAGTTATACAATGAGGAAAATAAATGTAATATAAATAAAAGAAGAAAAAAAAATGTAGCATCGAATTTTTGTTATGGATTATATCATTGTTAAAAACTATGTTAGGGCTAAAGACATAATCGGTATTTTCAGTGTCACAGTTTGAAAAAAATGGGAAAAAACCAACTTTCTTAAAAGTTTTCTACAATTTTCTGATTTAACTGAACTTCTATTAACATTTTAATTTATTTCAAGTTAAGCTGGGGGGGGGGGCACATCTATGCTTTGGACCAGTAAGTTCTTATTTATTTTGCACAACATGACAACTAAATTGAAAACAAATAGCTTATAAATCAGTTATTGAGGAAATTCTCACATTTTTAATGAAGATTTTACAAATGAACAGATTTTATATTTTCTAAATAAACCTTGGCATTTTATACTTTTATAATATAAACCTCTTTTTCAGCAAGAGTTAAAAAGACTTTCACAAGAGTCATCATGTTAAATGAAATCCCTGGACTGCACTTTCTCACTCACCTAAAACCTTAACAACAAGCTTCCCAGTTAAAAAAGAATAAATAAAGTAAATTAATATTCAATCCACAAATTATTGAGACCAACATTTATGAGAATGTTGAGATTAGCATATAAGTTAAAAAAATTAATTTGAAATTTTTAGTTCTTTAATAAATATTTTTATAGTTTTTTCATAGAAATATTTAAATTAAAGTTCAAAATAAATCTAAAAAATATTAAAAACAGTAATTTTGGCCATGAGTCTACTGCTGAAAACAAAAGTATATGTCGAGAAAAAAAAAGTTACAAACTTACACAAGTTATGAATTCAAGTCAGCTTTGGTCTTCCAAAACGACTGCGACCTGAAGCTAGATTCCACATTCAAAATTCTGAAAAGAAACCAATATTTTCTTATAATGTCATAATAAAAATTGAACGATTTATCAAACCAAGAAGTATTGAAAAGTAGAGTTCTTTATAAACTTGCTTATCACTAAAATAAAAAAGGGGAATATGACCCCTTTACATATAACTTTGGGCTAAGTTCTTATTTATTTTGAACAGTATGAATAAAGTTTTAATAACAATCTAACATACATGATGTTATCTAAATAAAAGTTCTCATCCTTGTTGGGTTCTTCAAGATTTTAAAGCTGAAACTGAGAAATAAAATTATATAAATGCACAATGACCAACAATTTAATAACTTAGGGATGAAAAATGGAATAAACTTTTGCATCTATATATGATTAAGCAAAAACAAAAAATAACAACAGTTATAATCATTAATATTCACATTTATACTGATATGTGCATGAGTATTTTGCATCTTTTACGCACTCATGCATACTACATGATGGGGTATAAATCAGAATTATATGGTTTGTTGCGTTAAAAGTATGCATGATCTATAAGTATAAAATCAATAAAGTTCTGTTAGAATTTATAAAAATTATAGCATGAAATTGAACCTTCTTAGTTGGTATTGTGAAGTGTATATAAATATCCATAATATGCTAAATTTTTTGTTTCTTAATATAAAGCCCAAGTTAACATACAGGCAAAATGCTTGCAATGCTGGATATATTATATTAAAAACATAAATAATGTTGTAAATTTAAAAAAGTTTCATTGTAATAGTATAGCTGTTTTATGGATGAAGTTCTATGTAATGTAATATAAGAAATTGTAAGTAATTAAGAATGTCTGTTAAGTAATATTATGTTTATGTAAAGGTTTAATATATGGTAATTTAAAAGTTTTTTCCCCTCTCTTATGGTATGGCTCCTGTACAGTGATTCGCAAGAACTAGTTCATTTTTGAAGAAAAATAGTAACTTTCTTTTTTTTTTTTTTAATTTTCTGCTCTGGTTGACTGGAGGTTGGGAAAGGAACGAAGTCTGTATGTTTAAAGAGAATACTTTGATAGACATAATTATTCTAAGCATTCAAATATTTCTATTAAATTTTATATTGAAGTCCATTTTTGGATAGCAGTCAAAATTATACTACCATTGATTCTTTTTAAGAAAAAATTTCAGTATTATTTCAGATCTGGTACTATAAAATACATCAAATGTTCAAATGTTTCGATTTGTGTTAAGGATTTTCATTCATTCATGAAAAGAAAGCTTTCATATTTCATACAAACTAAAGAAAAATGTTGTTAGAAAGAATTTGCAGTGGTTTTTATGAACAGATTAAGAACATCTCTGTGGAAAACAGAGAAAGTGTGCATATAAGCAAGCTGTTCCAAAAATTGTCCTATCTTTGTCAAATTCTACAAGATTTTAAAGTTGAAACTGAGAAATTAAAGTATATAAATGCATAATGACCAACAATTTAATAACTAAGGGATGAAAAATAGAATAACTTTCTGCATATATTTATGTACATATGATTATGCGATACTAAAAAATAAAAAATCAACTATAAACATTAATATTTAGATGTATGCTGATAAGTGCATGATTTTTTTTTCCAGTTGCTTCTTTTATGCACTCATACAGACTGCATGATTGAGCATAAATCAGAATTATATAGTATGTTGTGTTAAAAATATGCATATCAGATATCTGATCTATTAGTATAAAATCAATAAACTTCTGTTAGAATTTAAAAAAATTATAGCATGAAGTTGAACATATGCAAAATGCTAACTTTCTTTTTTTTATAATTTTCTGCTCTGGTTGACTGGAGGTTGAGAAAGGAACAAAGTCTGTATGCTTAAAGAGAATACTTTGATAGACATAATTATTCTAAGCATTCAAATATTTACTATATAATATACTACAAAATATCATTGATTCAGAACTATAATGAAAGGCCTTTTTTTGGGTTAATAATAAAATGCTGTCTATATTACCATTAAAAACATGAATAATGTATTTGGATAGCAGTCAAAATTATAGCACCATTGACTCTTTTTTAAAAATTTTTAGTATTTCAGATCTGGTATTATGAAATACATCAAATGTTCAAATGTTTTGATTATCTCATGGATTTCGTAGGCATTCATGAAAAGAAAATTTTAATGTTCATACAAACTGATGAAAAAAAAAGTTAGGTTAGAAAGAAATTGTAGGGGATTTTATAAACAGATTAAGAACATCCTACTGTCATATTAAGTCTTTTTTTGTTATTTTTTTTACCAATTTCATTGTACTTATTTATTTTAAAACTTTTTTCATGCTACTAATTGTGTGGAAAAATATTTTTCTCTTAGTTTAGGAAATACTGCATTTATATATCAATAATAATTGAAAATATCAATATATTCAATAGTTATATACATTATATATCAACAATTTTTAATATAAATAATATAACCACAAGTAATATTGGTTGCTTTTGACATCCTCATAATTTAATAATCCTCTCAACTGCTTGTGTGTGACAAGGGGGAGTTCTAAATTTGAGTTGGGATGTTTGTTTATAGGCTTATGAGCTAATTCAGTGAATGAATGAATTTTGGAGTAAAATATCATAGAAACAAATGTCAATTACATTAAATTACATCATATGGATCATAATTATATTGTGCAATAATTTAATAAATATTAAAATTTAGATATCAAACTAATATTTCATTGATTTATCATACAATACATTGAACAGGAAGAAAACTATCAAAGAAAATTTATAATAATGAACAAACCATTTACTTCCTTTGTCCATCTAAAATATTAACTGAAACACGAATCTTAAATTTTTCCGAAACAAAATGTTTTTATTTATACATACGAAAGTGCTCGTAAATGCCATAAGTATTGCTAATATAAGTATAAGTATTGCTAATTCAATACACCCAGTTCGGGGATACTCTAGATTTGTGTGCACGGCCGCCATCTTGGATTTTTCCGCCAGGGTTTGGCGCATTTCTCATGGCGATAATTATTGCGTTCTGGTAAAAATAACCCACTGTCAAATTCTCTAATTTTCAGATCAAACAGTCATTTCTGATTTGATCTTTTAATTACAGTATAATAATTTTAGGTCAGATCTCAGCCTTGACCTGGAAATATTTTAAGCAGTGTTTTCAAAACGCTGGACTTTGAATTTTTTTTAGCTTTAGTAAAAATCACCTGTTTAAATTATGAAACTTCGAAAAATTTTTGATAAATCCTTTAAACGTTGGACTTAGATTTATTTTTGGGTTTTTAATAAAAACAACTTTTTAAATTATGAAACTTGGAAATTTTTTTGAAAAAATCATTCTCAAATATTGGAAATTTTGGGTTTTTCTTTTAGCTTTTTTAATAAAACCCAATAAAATCAGGACAAGGATTATTTGACCATTTATCCTGCTGTGTTGGAAATAAGGAAATAAAAACCCTTTTCCTAAACCAATAGCTTAACCTTAACTAACTTCTTAACTTAGGTTCCTGGGGAGAGAGAAGTTGAACTTCAGTTATTTAAATTTATTTAAATAAAAATTTTAAAATATATTGTATATAAAATGTATACTGTATTTTACATTTTACGAAAAAATAATGGCAGATAATTTTTACTTCAAATAAATGAAATGGTGTATCATTACAGTATACTAATTGACAAATCCATTATAAGTTTTTCGTTAACTTAATAAATTTAAGTTGCTTTTAAATTTGTTTATCGATTGTCAAATCCATTATAAGTTTTTCGTTAACTTAATAAATTTAAGTTGCTTTTAAATTTGTTTATCGATTGTCAATTAGTATACTGTTATGATACACCATTTCATTTATTTGAAGTAAAAATTATCTGCCATCATTTTTTCGTAAAATGCAAATTCCAGTATACATTTTAAATACAATCTATTTTAAAAATTTTTATAATTCCAAGTTGTAGTGGATTACAAATAACTTTAAATAACTGAAGTTCAACGTCTCTCTCCCCAGGAACCTAAGTTAAGAAGTTAGTTAAGGTTAAGCTATTGGTTTAGGAAAAGGGTTTTTATTTCCTTATTTCCAACACAGCAGGATAAATGGTCAAATAATCCTTGTCCCGATTTTATTGTATGCACAAAATATTTGGTTAAGGTCAAATCTGAAGTAAAATTTCACTACCACAATGCCCTAAGAAAAAAATAAATAAATAAATAAAGGAGAATCTGGTTACTCACCATAAATTTATGGGTTCATAATTTTTTTACATTTTTCAAAGCTGAATTTTAGATAATTTTTAAATTCCAAGATATTTAGGTGGTACGAAAATGCTGTATTTTTTTTCTAATTAGCAATATAATAGCATAATATTTTGGTGATTCATTGCTATTTGTCAAAGAGTTACGGTAAATTGAATACATGGCATTGAAATTTTATCTGTAAGTAAAATCCATTTGACCAAATTTTTTATATGAATCATAATTTGAAAAGGTAGTTTTTAATTAAAAATGCAAAAAAAAATCTAAGTCCAACGATTAAATGATTTTTCAAAAATATTTCTAAGTTTCATAATTTAAAAAATGGGTTTTATTAAAAAAGCCAAAAGAAAAACCCAAAATTTCCAATATTTGAGAATGATTTGTTCAAAAAAATTTCCAAGTTTCATAATTTAAAAAAGGGGTTTTTATTAAAAACCCAAAATCTAAGTCAAACATTTAAAGGATTTTTCAAAATTTTTTCTAAGTTTCATAATTTAAACAGGTGGTTTTTATTAAAAAAGCTAAAAAATTCAAAGTCCAGTGTTTTGAAAACACCGCTTAAAACATATTGGCGAGAATTTTTTCACTCCTCAAAACACAGTAAAATCGCCAAGTTGGCGCAAAAAAAAATCCAAGATGGCGGCCGTGCACACAAATCTAGAGTTGTCCTCTCAGTTTAGTAGAATTTGATCTGAAATACGGTCAATTCATATTATAACTTGGATTAAAACACTATCTTATAACAGTAATAGAATAATGTTCACTATGTAAGGGTGTTAAATAAAATCTAAAGGCAATAATTTAAGACTAACGAATGAAACTTACTTGTGGATTAATTCCAGCCAACTTGTAAGCAATCTTTAATGGCGCCTTTTCAATCACCTGCAACTGAATGTCGAATCAGATGACATTAGTGCATTGTAGTTCCCGGCCAAAGGTGGTATTAAATATAAAATTTTATTGCTCTACTGAAATATTTTTCAGGTGCTTCAAAATAGATATTTTTGTGAAAAGAGATAAAATTCTTTTTTTTGTTTTGTTTTATGGTATATTAAATTAATAATATATATTTTTTGTAAATAAAATATTCAAAATATTTTTACAGGAAACTTAGGTATTTCTAAGTATTTCTAAATTTTAGATGTCTTTACAGAACAACTGATTTTGTAGAATTTCGCAATTTTCATCATCTTAATTTTACAGTAGTAGTCCAATGTGTATTCTTATAATATACATTGGAATGAAAAAAAACAATTTTTAATTAACGGACCTTAGTTAAAATAAACAAATCACATTTATTTAGAAAAATATTAATGCAATGTCTTTAAAGGCAAAGTGCTATTTTGAAATAAACATTCATATTTTTCAAAAGTCCATAGTAATCATACATGGTATGCTTTACTTATTTCACTGACACATTGAATTGCTTTCTGTTTGTCATCAGAAATATGCCTCTTCATAGGAAGTCCTGTTACTTTAACATCATTCCATTCAATCATATCAATATAATCCTTGGCATCAAAGTTTATACGTTGAAATAAAAACTTTTTGATGCCACCTTCATTTTCAGCCCTTGCTTTTAGATTCCGGGGTAATCCAAGCTCTCTCTTACATGACTGCGATCTTCTGATATCATACAAAGGACGAGATTTTCAGAAGCAGATTTCTGGCACTGGAAAATGTATATAAGATAGCATAATAGCATTTTTCAATGGAAACAACCAGAATTTAAACATTACTGTAATTGGAATGGATGGAGCTGCCGTGAACACTGGATTGAATAATGGTGTGGTTCGTTTACTTGAAAAGGAATTAAGAAGGCCACTGCAGTGGTTGATTTGTCTATTTCATGGAAATGAACTGCGCCTACGTCCTAATTTGGAGGAGAAATAGGTAAACAACTAGAAAACTGCTATGAACTTCCAGTAATGGAATTATCACCTATTGAAAATGGCATTCCATTACTAGAAATTAAGGATGATTTAAGTGTGGACCCAAAATATTTGTTAGAAATGTCTAATGCAATCTCTGTTGGAAGGTGCTCTTCTGATTTGTCTATGAGAAAACCAGGAAAACTTTGTTATTCATGATAGCTTACATTAGCAAACCGAATACTTCACTTGTATGTGGGAACAGAATGTACTGCAAAAAAAATCTCCGAATACTGACTGAGTACATTTTGTAAGTATATGCATCTGTTTCGTTTCACATAAAGCTGAAACTATCTTATATCCATGGATCGAAGCACTTGTGGAAACTTGTAAGCTATTCACGTTACCTCCATCAGACTCTTAAAAATGTAATTGACCCAGTCATTCAAAGAAATTCGTACTTTGCTGCTTCTGAAAATATCCTCCTATGTATGATATCAGTTGATCGCAGCCAAGTAAGAAAGCTTGGATTACTCCGGATTCTAAAAGCAAGGACTGAAAAATGAAGGGGGCATTAGAAAGTTTTAAATTCAACGTATAAACTTTGATGCCAAGGATTATATTGATATGATTGTACGTAAAGATGTTAAAGTAACAGAACGAGGCATATTTCTGATTACAAACTAAAGCAGTTTCTAAAGGAAGCAAAATAATCTGATCAGGAGAGTCAACGTACTGACTTCAGCAATTTTCCATGTCACACACAAGCAGTAGAAAGGATTGTTAAATTCGTTACCGAGTCACCCTTACCCGTCCGCGGCACTTCTGCAAGAGTTGCATTGATAAAAACGAAAATACATTCTCAAAAGATAATGCCAAAATTTAATAATAAAAAACAAAACAAAACACAATTCAATGTGTCAGTGAAATAAGTAATGGAAACCATGTGTGATTACTATGGACTTTTGAAAAACATGAATTTTCTTTTTTTCAAAATAACGTTTAACATCCCCAATCTCAAATAACTTTTTAATCTTATGCACAGTAAGTGTGCGTTTAAATTTTCTTCTACACCCACTTTTGATTATATTCCTAAACAGGCCCGGACTGGCTTGGTCGGCTAGTCGGCAATCGCCGAGGGCCCCTGACAGAAGGGGGCCCCGAAGGGACCTATAAAAAGTGGTTTATACTTAGGACCCCGAAGTGGCCCCAAAAGAAGTAGTTTGTATTTTTTATTACTCACGTACTTTTTTAACTACACTACTTTATAATTAGCTGCACTAGAGACATTTTACTTTTTCCCAGGAAGTTTACGCGTGTACATTCAATTTTTAGGTGTTGTTAAAACGTCAGTAAATGTTTACTCTTAGCACAGCAGTAAGGCAGAACAGTCAGTCTGCATATGTACGAGTATTGCCTCCGGTGTGTGGGGACGTGTCGCTGGTGAAGGGAAGCGACTGATGCATCGCTGCTTTTACAAAATCCAAACGAACTGTTTGCAGAATTGTAACAACTGTTTGGAAAAACTGTTTAAAAAATCAGATTGACGAAAAGAAGAAACTGGAAGTCCAGACTCGGTATCCCAATCTAGTCTGTTTTCTGTTCTGTCCTAACAGAAACACAAACAAATAAGCTAATTTTATTGTGTAGTTTTTCTTTTTAATCTCGGAACGGAAAAATTAGAAATTTAAAAAATTACATTTATAACCAATCAATATTTTTTTTACGTTATAATTCAGAAATAAAAATAGTTTTATATATTTTGTATTAAAGCGGAAAACGTTTTTTGTTCAAGTGTTTTACCTGGATTCCCGATACATTATACAAATATTTAAAAGTTTCCATAATTTTAAAAATATGTTAATTTACTTCAGCTCTTATTTGGATCTAAAATCAGTTTTAATTGAAACAAATGGACAAATTTATTGTTTGAGAGAAGAGTAAGTTGTCGGTCCGTTTGTCGTAAACAGTTGTTTCCGTTCAAGAACGAGAAGAATCCATAGCAATCTTGAGTCCGGATCGAGAAGGGGAGAAAAAGTAAAAACATTTAAAACATTACCACTTTACATTTGTTCTTTTATGGTCAGTTATGTATGTTGTGACCTTAGAACAGTTGAGATTAGAGAACAGGCAGTCTGATCCCCAGATCAAAAATTTCAAAGTGTTTGGGCAGGTTCAGAAAAGCAGTTTGCTCGTTGTTTAGTGAAAAACAGTTGTTTCAAACAGTTAGGAGGTTTTCATCCTACAACTACACCTCTCAGTCAGTGTATGTTGTTGTTAGTGCACTGGACAGTTCTGTCAACATGAAATGTGTGTATCAAAGTGGCGCTACGAAAAGGAAAGAAAAGAAGAGCAAATCTTTAGACGTTGAAAAAAAGTTCCAAAAGTTTAAATACTTGGTTAACTAGTTCCACTTTTTAGTCGCAAAGTCAGCCTTTGACTCACGATGTTACATCAAATAGAGGTAAGAAAGTTGGAATTAGTTTATTTGGTCATAAGTACAGTAGAGTACCCCTAATCCGGACTCCGTATGTCCGGACATCCGATTAATCCGGACTGTATTAAAAAATACTAGCTAAAACTTGGTAAATTAAAAATTTAATTTTGCGAGTGGTAAATACGACTGACCCCTCGATCCAACATGGCAGCTCATATCCGGAGAGTTGATTCAGTTGGGACCGTTCTAAACAAATTGGTTATTGGCTCATAACTTCCTAACTAAACATCCTAGCTCTTTTCTTATTGGAATATATTTCTAGCGCATCAAATCTGATCTAATCAGAACTAATTCAAATTCTGACACAGAAAATGATGAGGACAAAACCTACCAAAAGACACCTGATCCGGTTACACACCAGCTTGGATATTTCATCTGCCCCAACGAAAATGACCCTATCGGAATTAAAAAAGCTTTTATGGAGAAGCACCCGATTCAAGTTAGTGAAGGAAAAGAAACTAAACTGCCAATCGACTCTTCAAAACTTTATTACCAACTTTTGCCGAATGGTGAAAAAATTCATAGAAAATGATTATCATATTCTATTCGGTTTAACAAAGTGTACTGCTCCTGCTGCCTTTGGAGGTAAAGATAATAGACATTTCTCATTTAATACCGGGCATGACGTTTCTCCTAAGCATATGCTCTACGTCAAAAGTAAACCATCATAAGTGAATTTTTTCAGTGAATTTCTCCTTTTGTGATGGTTTACCTGTCATCATGACTGATATGCGACAGTTTATAAGTCTATATTTCCCCCACCATTTTGATTTGCATATAGGACAGTTTTCCTCAAGGAAGCTCCATCCAAAACGAGTCACTTACAATAAAAATATGGAAAATGAAGAAAATTCACTTATGATGGTGTACCTCTGACGTACAGATTTATAAAACCGTTTAGCTTCATGAAGATTCTCGTTATCAGGAACTCGCGGCAAAGGCAGCTTTTCAAAGCCAAAATGGTCATGATATTTCAACTCTTCTGACTGGTAACCAAAACAAACAGCGAGAAAGAGAAATTCACACCAGAAGATTGGTTGTTCAACGTTAAATTGATATAGTTTTTATATTGTCCGGCAAGACATTGCATACAGAGGATATAAAGCAGAAGGGGCTTATACACTGGACTCTATAGAAAATCATGGTAAGTTTCTTGAACTGGTCATGTTGGTTGCAAATTATGATGTGATTTTACAAAATCATGTCAGAAAGTGTATTGAAGACAGAAAAAAAGCACAAAATGGAAATAATTAACAAAAGAAAAACTACAGGAAAGTTAACTAAAGGACCGATTGCACGAGGCTCTCTGTTGACATTTTTGTCAAATATTTTGATGAACAAGCTAACCAAAGTAATTTGTTCGATGGGCCGTAATATTATTTTGAAAGACCTCACACTAGCATAATATACAGCGTGATGGTAGATAGTACCAAGATGTAGCTATTATGGACCAATTGGAAATTTGCGTCCGTTATGTCGGTCAAGGAAAGATATATGAAAGACTTTTCAAAGTAACAATAGTTGATGATTCAAGTAGACTTGCTTTGTACGAACCTATACAATCAAAATTAGCCAAGTGTGGAATTGCAGTATCAAATATTATTGCGTGTTCATTTGAGGGAGCTAACAAAATGAAACGCTGTTAGATCAGTTCACAAAGGAAAACGAAGATCATATTTACACTCATGTCCATAAATTAAGGATAATGCCAGCTCCGGTAAATAAAGGTTCAGAAACAAAACAAACGTGACTTATTCATAAAGCCCATTTATTAAACAAAAGGTAAAGAACAAAAAAGATGGTGTATGTATGATATCATTCATAAAAACTACGATTTTTGCTTCCTGGAGAAATTGTAAAAAATATCTCCTTTACAAAAACTTAATATTACATGGTTGGTATGATGGTTAATACATTGTATGTCTCTCATGCGATGCAATACAGTCCGTACAACGCCTAAGCATGCTGAGTATCAAATTATCGAGCTAATCTTGGGGAAGATTACTCCACTCAGCAAGCAATGCTCTCTTAAAGTTCCGGTACACATGTAGGAGGTGGTTGAAGGGCATCAAATCGTCGTCCCAGCATGTCCCACACATGCTCTATCGCAGAGCTCCGCAACCTTTTATCTTCCACGGCACAACAACGTTTTTTCGATAATCCCGCGGCACACCACAAATAAAAGCTTGCAAATGCATAAATTACAATAATACGTACATGTTTTTATTAAATATAAACACAATAAAATAGCTCTATGTATCTAGATAATTATAATTATTTAAGTTTTATATAAATCATTTTGAATTATATACCAACAGAAGAACAAAAATATACTTATAGATTACAATTAAAAATTTTTCTCTTTAAATTTTAATATTAAAATTTGTGTTTTGGTCTTTACTTAAGCTTCATTAATCAAAGTTAATTTAAACATTATAACTAATTTTTAATGAGATATTTGAGCTTTTCTTGATGAACATATATGTTTTATATTTGGCTCTATATTAGAAAGTGCTACCCGAAGTTCATGATCAAGACCCTTTTAAACATGATCGTTTGGCATTTCCAATTAGAACTAGTGTCGAAAAACTTTGTTCGCATAAGTATGTCGTAGAAAAAAAGAGCAAAATTGCAATGGCATTGTCAGAAATTTGAGGATATTCTTTCTTAACTGAAATCCAGAAATCAGCCAATGACATTTCACTGAAATTGAGTTTCAGCGTCCCGTCGTTTCTCAATTCTATAAATTCTTCTCGAATTTAAAGGGAAAGTGCTTTTTTGAATTTTAGACATCAGCTAGGAAAGGATTTCTTATCCAATTGTATTGCTCAGTATTAATTGTGCAAAAATAGTGATTAAATTTCTGTAGCAGTAAACCTAAATGTTGTTGAGTCAGATTCAGAATAAATTGTTTGTTTTTAATCATTGTTTGTTTTTAATCCTTTGGAACATTTCTGGAGATTCTTTTTGTAACTCTCTCTGCTAAAGTTCGAGCTTATTTTTAAACCCCATTAAGCCCGTCTGCACACGGAGCAACTCAAAAGAAACTGATAACCGACTCAAATCAAAAACCAGCCCGTGATGAGTCGCAACCTATGTAATTGAATGGAGCCACGCAGACGGCGCAACTGGTGCGTGGCTCCATTCAATTACATAGGTTGCGACTCATCACGGACTGGTTTGTGATTTGAGTCGGTTATCAGTTTCTTTTGAGTTACTCCGTGTGCAGACGGCCTAACTTGTCGGAACACGTCAGATAATTTTCGCCTCGACCTTTCATTTTTTTATTCAGTTCATTCAGGTGCCCAAAGATATCCGCCATATACGCAAGTTTATCCATCCAGTGATTATCTTCGAAAAGTTGGTGTAGTTCAGTCATATTTTGTTTTAACAAAAACTCACGAACCTCGTTGCGAAGCTGAAACAATCTAGCCAAAATTTTGCCTCGGGATAGCCAACGTACCTCAGTGTATAACAACAGACATTCATAATCCGCTCCCATTTCTTCAGTATTAATTTAAAAATTCGCGAATTTAGGGCTCTTGATTTAATAATATTTATTATAGTAATACATTGATTACTATAATAAATATTATTAAATCAAGACCAATATTTGATCCATGGATTGCAATAGCTCCGTAGGCAAGTTTTTTATCATCAATGCTTTGCGATGTATGAAAAAGTGTGTAATTTCTATATTAGGATTTTGCCGTTTTACGCACGAAATAAAGCCTTTTTTACTGTCCATCATTGCCGTAGTACCATCCGTGCAAATACTGGTACAATTACTCCATGAAATATCATAGGTTTTGAAAAAATTATTATTTACTCGGAAAATTTTCTCACCGGTAGCTCATTGCAAAATAAATAGTGTGATTTTATGGTGCCCTCATCAACGAAGCGTAAAATAGCTATCAGTTGTGCTTGGTTTTTAATGCCTGTTGACTCGTCAATCTGAAGTGCAAATTTCCCAGTCGCTTTCGGTTTTTCAATTAGTATTCCTAAAATACCGTTCGACAAATCCCTGATACGTTTTTTAACAGTATCAGCTGGAAACGGTACTTTTTTCACTTCATTAACTTCTCTAGGTCCAAATATGGATTTAACAATTTCTATGCAAACTTGTTTAACGAGAGTTTTACCAATAATATGGTTTTTTTTCTGATATGCAGTTAATTTTGCAACATGGTAACTAGTTTCTAAGGAAACCGTGACAGATAATTACAGGGATAGCCTTTGTTTCCGCCTATGATCTAACAGCCTAAGAAAAAATGACTTATCCATCTTAGCGTAGCTGCGATGGTTTGAATTTAGATGGCGAAGCAGTTTACTACGTACCATTGATTAGTTAGATAACATTTCTCCGCAAATGATGCATTCTGGTTTGGGTGGTGTTTCTTTATCACAACACGGAAATCTATATCGAATGTAATCTTCGTTATACTTTCTTTCATAATTTTTTTTCAGAACCACTTGTGCCAGGTTCATTATCATTTGTCAGTGAATTCGAAAATTTTACTCGTAAATACTTGTGCGTGTTTTTTAAGGGTACAACGTGCCAAGTTGAGGTTCCTTTTTCACCAAATTGCCAAGCTAGGCGTTGTTCATTGAAAATGTTCTTGTGGTTGTTTTGCTGGCTGCTACTTTCTATTGACTACTAAATTCATAAAGGTGTTGTTGAACATCGTATTACTGTTATGTACCGAAATTAAATATTATCAAAAAGTTAGAGGAATATTTGACTTAGAGAAATTTCTAACTAATGTGGTGGTTAAGCATTTTTTTATTATCAATAAAATCACCGCGGCACATTCAAGATCACCTCGCGGCACACTAGTGTGCCACGACACGGCGGTTGCGGAGCACTGCTCTATCGGATTCAAGTCAGGTGAAAATGCTGGCCATTCCATACGGGGGATATCCTCAGATTGAAGGCATTCGTTTACGATGTTTGCTCGATGAGGACGTGCGTTGTCATTCATAAACACAAATTCTGCGCCCATGACACCCCTAAACAAACGTACGTGTTGTTCCAGAATAATGTCTCGATAAATGTGACCGTCCATGGTTCCGATTTGAATATGCAGATCTGTTCTGGAGCCCAGTATATTTCCACCCCAAACGAGCAATCCTGCACCACCGTAACGGTGTCGTTCAATGATGTTGTCTTGGTGGTAACGGGTACCTGGCGTTCTCCATATGAAAGTCCGACGTGAATCAGACTGCAAGCTAAACCTGGACTCGTAGGAAAACATCACACAAGCCCACTGTGAGGATGTCCAGATTGCATGTTCTCTACTCCAGACTAATCGCTGCCGACAGTGAGTTGCCGTGATCGGAACACATCTGACAGGCTTGCGAGTATATAGACCAATATTTCCCAAACGTCTGTACACGGTTTGCCTTGAAAATGTGGTACCCGTGGCTGCAGATAGCTGACGAGACAGGTCGTTTGCTGTGCTCCGTCTGCCTCTTTTGGCAGTTACTGCCAAATACCTGTCTTCATCCGGCGTTGTAACTCGGGGGCGACCTGTACTGTAACGTCTACTGACATTTCCATCATCTTGGGATCGTTGCCAAAGCCTAGAGATGACACTTTGGGCAATTCCAAATTCCTCGGATACTTCCATCTGAGTACGCCCACATTCCAGGCGGCCGATAATTCTACCACGTAAAAATCATCCACATGCGTCCTCTGTGTCATAACTATTCGGTTATGGCACAGAACGCTTGTGAACAATTTTACTTCTTTGCCACCATTCCTTATATACCCCTCTCTTACACTCTCGTCATTGTGACGTACTATCGGCGTCATATGGTGGCTTCCTGTAATTTGCATATTATTCTTGAAGATGTGTGTGATAATTCTACAGGTGAAATTTTTACTTTAGAGTTCGATTTCTGTGTGATTCTGATTTATCCTTAATTTATGGACATGAGTGTACATTCACTGTATGGGACACGTACTTAACTTAGTAGTGGCTGATTCAACAACAAAGTTGCTCCAAGCAGAAAACTTATTTGGATTGGTGGAAGAATCTGCTGTTTTTATAAGATCATGTTACAAAAGAATGGCCGTATGGGAGAGAGAAACAAAAATAAAACGTATTAACAATAAAAAAACTGCACAAGTTATAAAAAATTAGAGCCACAAGGTGGTGGAGCAAACACAAAGCTCTTTCTTCGATTATTGACGAAGAGTTGTTAAGGAGTGAAGAAACTGTAAACCCAGAGAAGCTATTCAATTTTATTACCGTTTTAAAAAAAATATCAATTAGAAATTTTGACAGCAAATCAAAGTTCATTTCAAGGAATTTCATCAGTCAATGGTCCAAATTTGAGAACCTATTTATGTCTATTGTTTTGCTAGATTTATTTCTGGATATATGTCCGGTTTCAAAATATTTATAAAATAAAATCATTGACTATTCTACCACCTGGAACTTGGTACAGACGCTGCTTCAACAAGTAAGCGATAAAAGGAGTGATAAACACTTTGAGGTTCTGTATTCAAAAACAAAATATTATGCTATACGTAGTACAGTTAATAGCAGTTTAGAAGATTACAAGATTGATGTAGAAGTGGAAGTAGATTTTAAGGAAAATAAGAACCTTAAAGGAAAAGGTAATGCTTGGTGAAAAATCAAAAGATGAAGCTCCTGGAATCTCAACAGTCCAAAACTATAAATTGGTCTTTTTCAATATGTTAGATTGTGCTAAGACGAGTATCGAACAGAGATTGAGTCCAAATAAAGAAATTTTGAGAGATTGTTTATGGTTAGAGTATCAGTGTATAAATAGAGCCAAAGAAATTTCATGAACTCGAAAAGCTTGATAGTTTTCTTACGGATGTCCTTTGCTGCATTTCTAAGCTTTGTAAAACTGAAAGAAGTCAACTGTTAGTTGAGCTGAAACAGTTTTCAGAAATACAAAAGTTTTATGACAACTGCAAAAATTGAGAACGAAAATGGAAGCGAAAAAAAAACATGACAAGCTGAATGAAGCTGAATAAAATCTGTGAAGAGGACAATTTTGAATCCGAATCTGAAGAAGATCGAATCTGTATAAGATAATACAACTTTTTTCTTTAGATATGCTTGTCTTACTCATTAGTGTTTTCCTTAATCATTTTTCATTTTTTTAATTGAGGTATTGCAGTAGGATTTAGATGATGGCTAGATTTTGGTTAGGTTGCCTAAATCTAAAAATGTTTCTCACTTTCATTTTCAAGTAATAAACCACTTGTAATTGATTACTATTTTTCCTCGTGTGTCATAAGATTAGATATAATAAAAATAATTTTAAAATGTATCGCAAACTTAAGTAAACTATACTGAAGTGCCACTGAATTAGGGATACCTACCTAGTAACGAGTTGGGCCTCCTCTGGCCTTGATAACGGCTGCCACACGACGAGGCATAGATTCAACAAGTTTCTGGAAACATTCCACGGGAATGGCTTGCCAAATATTGGCTAAAGCTGTCCATAAATTCAGTAAGGTTCTTTGGTGCTGTGTGATGGCCTTTCACGCCTTGTTCCAAAACATCCCAAAGATGCTCAATAGGATTTAAGTCTGGGCTTCTAGGTGGCCAATTGATGACAGAGAAGTCAGATGAATGCTCATCCAACCAGCCAGTAGCCAACCGGGACTTGTGAGAGATACAGTTGTCTTGCTGGAAAACTCCATTACCGTGCGGATAACAGAACAGCATAAACGGATGGAGGTGATCACCCAGCAACTCTACGTACCGAATTGCATTGAGGGAGGTTGGTACACGCACCAAAGATCCCAAACTGTGCCACAAAAAACACCCCAGACCATGATTGAGCCACCATGCCCTTGTACAGTTCCACCCAGGCATGCAGGATCCATGGCTTCATGAGCCTGACGCCATATTCTCAGCCTCCCGTTGGCGTTAAGTAGTCGGAATCGAGACTCATCACTCCATGCTACTCGTTTCCAGTCCTCTACACTCCAGTCTCTGTGCTCTCTTGCCCAGGCAAGACGTGCAGCCCGATGGCGAGTATAGAGCAATGGTACTCTCGTAGGTCGACGGCTCCCGAAACCCATACGGTGAAGCGAGCGTTGCACAGTCCGTTTACTGACTGTACGACTAGCACCGTCATTAAACTGGGTGATAATTTGAGCTAATGTTTGGCTTCGCTGGCTACGTACAATACGCCTGAGCCGTCTCTCACCACGCACTGTCAAGGCTAATTGTCCTTTGCAGTTTGCCCGATCGCTAGTTTTTTTTCCACCATCCATGTATTCTTGGTATACTCTTGACACTGTCGACCTTGAAAATCCTAGCTGTCTGACGATTTCGGAAATTGAATGGCCCATGCGTCGCGCACCTACGATTTGTCCGCGATCGAAGGCGTCTAAATCAGGCAGTTTACCCGTACTGGCAATTCCAACAACTAATTCAGAACAACCACAGTACGCGCTATATATGCAGTTACCACAGTGCCCTCACTTGCGCATACAGGATGCGCAACGCTACGCAATTTGCATAGTCTTTGCTATCCCTAATTCAGTGGCACTTCAGTGTAGAATAGAACAGCTTGACTTTTTATAAAGATCATGCCTTTAATGAAATACTTTCTAAGTGCCAAAATAGCAAAAAATGTGGTTTTCAGGCATGTGATTTTCAAAAATTGTCTGGGGGAGGACCCTCGGACCCTCCTCCACTTAGAAAGGGGCCCCTCCTCAGTCTCTAGCCGAGGGCCCCCAAAGTACCCAGTCCGGGCCTGTTCCTAAATCTGAAAAAGTTAAACCTCTGAATCAGGCTGATGAGCTTAAAGCAGGGTGTTTAACCTTTTGCAGCATCTGGGCCACATGGTAAGGCAGGCGGGCCGCATAAAAAAGTCAACTACATTCAAAAGTTTAGTTTTATTATGAAAATGAAAAATAGATTGTATATGTAATGTATAAAATATTATAATCTTGGTATGCAATGTGATGTGGTAATTTTGAACGAAATCGAACATACTGTGATTTTTTAAATTGGTGTTGGTCTAAAGCGAATTGCTGTCGACTCTAACTTAACTAGCATTAATGATCGAATCAATCTCTCAAACCAATTTTCTATCCTAGGAAACTGCCGTAATCCGGAGGAAAGAAATTCCCGCTGCTAATGATGAATTTCCTGTTAGGCGGGAAACCAAACCTGAGCCATCTTTTTTTTTAATGGCGGAAGGGTACAAAGATACCCTCAACAAAATGTACAACCTAGTCAAAATTCAATATCCCAAATCAATTTCATGAAACTTTGTCAAAATCTTATCTGAAAACATTACTGCCATTGGATTAATACCGGACCTTTCAAAATTACTTAATTTACTTACATTGAATTTTTTTGGAAAAAAAATCCCAAAACCGAACGGCCACTTAAAATCCTTTTTAAGGAATCCTTACCGAATCATAGTTAGAGAGATCAGTTAATAGAGTGATATTATTAGATTCAATGCTATTGTGGAAGTTAATATTTAAGCTTTAGTAATTCCTTAAATATTAACTTCCACAATAGCATTGAATCTAATAATATCACTCTATTTTAAATATTAACTTCCACAATAGCATTGAATCTAATAATATCACTCTATTAACTGATCTCTCTAACTATGATTACAAGAAACCTTTCAATAGGAAGAGACCTAGAGCGTCTCTTGCTCTAGATAGGTAATTTCCCCTTCCCTTACGTGTCCTCTGTAGCACAGCGCTAGCGCGCGCGGTTTCCAATCTGTAGGTTGCGGGATCGAATCCCCAGCCGGACAACTTTTTCTCACCTTCTCTCCCCCCTTCCGTTTCTAGGCTCTAGACGGCTTTCCATCTTTAATTGTTTCTAATTTAATTTTACCAAAAAAAAAAAATAAAAATAATGATAAAATCTTAAAAATAATACGTAAACTTGTTTACGGTAAAAAACACTTCAAAATCTTTTAAAAATTAATACTTGGGAAATGGAAACATTACTCAAGGTAAAAAATATTTTTATTACTAACACCTTTTTGCTTTCATTTTTTACTTTATTTTTTTCCTATACCTCAACTTTCTCTGGTCGCAGAAATTCGAAGAACTCAACACTCCACAATACACTATTTTTTACTCACAAACAACTCCACAGCCAAATTTAATTAAGGCAAGCTCCAGAAAAAATAAAAGCTATTTTTAGAAGTAGAGGGAACCAGTTCCCAGGAACTTCTACACAGATTGTTGCTGATTGCTGATTGCACTTTGGCTGTGGAAGTCGAAGGCGAATTAATTATTTTAGGCTTACGTCATTGTAAAAACTGGTAACCAGTTTCGTACCAATCAAACTTTCAGTACTCTTTCATACAGCTAAGCTCTTAAAAATAATTTAAATCTCTCATCCAGCAAACCTATTCAAAATTTACAACACAACAATGTATAATCTAGATGTACACTAAATAAATTTATCAAAATCCGCGATGTGTTAGCTGAAATTAAAAATTTATTTTCCGATCTTAATATTTCAAATCTTACCCAGTCCATTAATTGTTCACAGATTAATGATAGTGTTTAACATTTTTCATTTATTTTTCTGTTCCATGGCAGGCAGTTTCCTGTTATTGAAGTTCCACACTTGGTAATATGTTAGGCAATGCTGGTGTGTGGCTTCCGTTTTTGTTTCCCATGCTTCCGTCCTGGGTTCGATCCCGCAAAGTGCAGTTCTGTTTTCTGTACTCGCGGATGTTCAAACCTGGCAATTTATTTTCTTAAATATAACTTACTTATTATTTTAAACTCAATTGTCTTATTTTTTATTTCTAACATTTATTTAAACTAATTTTTTGGCCTTTTTTTTCTTATTGTAAATATTATTTCTCCTATCCTGATGCAATTACAAAAAAAAAAATGTAATATATATTCTTCAATGTACGTACTGAGGATAAAGGGTCTTATTTTTTGATATTTTTTGGTGTCTCATGACATCTACTGTCTATGTCTCTGACATTACATTACATTAATATTTTTCTAAATATGTGTGATTTGTTTATTTTAACTAAGGTCTGTAAATTTAAAATTCTTTTTCTTTCATTCAAATGTGTATTATAAGAATATGTTACTGTAAAATTAATACGATGAAATTCGAGAAAAAATTCTACAAAATCAGTTGTTTTATAATGGCATCTAACAATTAGAAATACTTAGAATATGTAAATTTCCTGAAAAATATATTTTGAATATTTTATCTACAAAAATATATATTATTATTTTAATATACTATAAAAGAAATTTAAAAAAATACAAATTTTATCACTATTTCCTCTATTATAAATAAAGAGTGGTGAAACAAGGACCCATTTTTAAGTAGATATTTAATTTCTCCAGTAATATATAAAAATAAACAATGAAACTAATTTTCATCTGTTTTTATAAGCTTCTAGGGAGTTAAAAACATACACACAGAATACAATCTTTACATACAAGGAAAATTATGTGAATTTTCCCATAATACAATTATACAATTTCACATAATAGTTTTCACATAATACAATCTTTACATACAAGGAAAATTATGGGAATTTTCCGCGTAAAAGAAGTTTCACAACAATGAAATAAATATTTTTGAAAAGTCTGTTAAATTTAATCTTCGCCTTCCCTTTCAAATCCATAATTCTGATGCAGATATCTGTTACTTGTGGTTACGAATCGGAGGTGCAGTTCCGGGACGATACAGGGAAAACGGTTTCGGTGCGATTCATATCAACCCATAACAGGCCCTGAAACACTTAAACGGAAAGCGTTTCCCCTTCGGAGGTTCGTAAACAACCCGCCAGCGGCCCGACAAAATTCTCCCGTACTTGTCGTTCAACCGGCGCCTCCAGCACTGGCCCGATAAGCTGCCGTCAGTCGTGTGTTTGTTGGGTATATATATATATATATATATATATATATATATATATATATATATATATATATATATATTATATATATATATATATATATATATATATAAATATATATACACTGAAGTGCCACTGAATTAAGGATACCTACATAGTAACGAGTTAGGCCTCCTCTGGCCTTGATAACGGCTGCCACACGACGAGGCAAAGATTCAACAAGTTTCTGGAAACATTCCACGGGAATGGCTTGCCAAATATTGGCTAAAGCTGTCCATAATTCACTAAGGTTCTTTGGTGCTGTGTGATGGCCTTTCATGCCTTGTTCCAAAACATCCCAAAGATGCTCAATAGGATTTAAGTCTGGGCTTCTAGGTGGCCAATTCATGAAAGAGAAGTCAGAGGAATGCTCATCCAACCAGCCAGTAGCCAACCGGGACTTGTGAGAGGTACAGTTGTCTTGCTGGAAAACTCCATTACCGTGCGGATAACAGAACAGCATAAATGGATGGAGGTGATCACCCAGCAACTCTACGTACCGAATTGCATTGAGGGAGGTTGGTACACGCACCAAAGATCCCAAACTGTGCCACGAAAAAACACCCCAGACCATGATTGAGCCACCATGTCCTTGTACAGTTCCAGCCAGGCATGCAGCATCCATGGCTTCATGAGCCTGACGCCATATTCTCAGCCTCCCGTTGGCGTTAAGTAGTCGGAATCGAGACTCATCACTCAATGCTACTCGTTTCCAGTCCTCTACACTCCAGTCTCTGTGCTCTCTTGCCCAGGCAAGACGTGCAGCCCGATGGCGAGTATAGAGCAATGGTACTCTCGTAGGTCGACGGCTCCCGAAACCCATACGGTGAAGCGAGCGTTGCACAGTCCGTTTTCTGACTGTACGACTGGCACCGTCATTAAACTGGATGGTAATTTGAGGTAATGTTTGGCTTCGCTGGCTACGTACAATACGCCTGAGCCGTCTCTCACCACGCACTGTCAAGGCTAATTGTCCTTTGCAGTTTGCCCGATCGCTAGTTTTTTTCCACCATCCATGTATTCTTGGTATACTCTTGACACTGTCGACCTTGAAAATCCTAGGTGTCTGACGATTTCGGAAATTGAATGGCCCATGCGTCGCGCACCTACGATTTGTCCGCGATCGAAGGCGTCTAAATCAGGAAGTTTACTCATACTGGCAATTCCAACAACCAATTCAGAACAACCACAGTACGCGCTATATATGCAGTTACCACAGCTCCCTCACTTGCGCATACATGATTCGCAGCGCTACAAAATTTGCATAGGCTTTCCTATCAGTGGCACTAATTCAGTGGCACTTCAGTGTATATAATGAATATTAGAAGTTGTAGATGAAGCAAAAGAATAAAATACATTCACTAATGGGATACACAAAATTATTATAATTAATTATATCTATGATTAAAGTGAGGTTCCTACTTTTTTTTATTTTTTATGTACCCGGAAAAAATATTCATCCAAACAAATTCATCGTTATCCCTTTTAGAATTCCATTTGAAAATTACCAGAATTTATGTTTAGCATGGTTTTAGATTAAAATTTGGGCACTGATCACAATAAATTTGTTATTTTTCAATCAAATATTAACAGTTGTTTAGTATAAAATCTGAAGAAAATAGTTTCATTTGTGGCGGAAAAATGCTTTAAAAATTTTAAGTCGCCACAGTAACCATTTTCAACATTTAATTGAGTACAACATGACGATATGGCGTATGACATGACGATATAAAGAATTATACCGGAATAATACATAAAAATCACTCTCGTTTTTCTGATCAGGTATAACATTAATGTTAATAAAAATTATGAATAAAGATATAAACATGAGTACTCACATAATTTCAATGATTGCCTCGTTCTCCACCCTTCATATTCCTAATTACATCTAAAACAAAAGTGGGTGGAATACGGTGATACTCCTCTTATACACCCTTAATTACTAGAAGTGTCTGCAATATTTTGCCTGCTGAAATGCATTAATTCGCATAGGTGTTAACAATATAATATTTATGAAGATAAGCTTAAACGACTCTATGTTTACGGGTAATAAGTCATGTCTTAAATAATTCATTCCTGGGTCTATAGTTATGCCTACGAAACAGCATAAAATAATTCACAGATATATTCTTTTAGATTATAATGATTTTTTTTATTATCTAATGGAAAATATCTTCATGATCAATCGTTAAAATTCTACTTGAGGATGGAAATTGTAAATTTTATTTATAAAACAACATAAAATAATTCTGATATCTACTATTTTAGATCATAATGATTTTTTGATCATCTAATGGGAAACATTTTCATGGTAAACATTAAAATTCAACATGAGCATGAAAATGTTGTATTTAATATTTAAAATAGCATAAAATAATTCAAAAATCTATTATTTTTCATCATAATGATTTTTTTGATCACCTAAAGGACAATATTTCCTGTTGAATAATTAAAATTCTACATGAGCATGAAAATGTTATATCGAATTTATAAAAATATAAATATGGCGTTGCGACTTCATACGTTAGTCTTTTAGTTCCATTAAAAAAAATATAAGATAAAATTTTTTCCTTCTTTTGTAATTCAAAAGAAAATTATTTCACAACTATGCAATTATTCTTTTAACAATTTATTTCTTCAACCTTACATTTTCTCCCCCGCTACTTTATATTTTCCTCTACTTTTCGCATTTCGTAACAAGTATTTTTTCAGTTGTCATCCTGAAAATGGAACTCGAAATGTAAAAAATTATTTTAAATTCTAACCGCATAAATGAGCTCATAATAAATTTCTTTAGTCAGTTCAACGCCCTTTTCTCCTAAAGGAAAAATGTTTTATTGCAAGTCTTGAATTAATTTAAGAAATTTATATATATGTATGTATATATATATATATATATATATGTATATATATATATATATATATATATATATATATATATATATATATATATATATATATATATATATATATATATATATATATATGAGTTAGTATGCCTAATAAGAGACCTCAGCTTATAGGGCGTATAAAGTGCTGCCGCCAGGGGATTGGAGCGTAAAACAGTAGTCTATTGAAGCATTCGTAATCGGTGAGTGAGTCGAGTGTTTGCAAGAGCACACAAAGGTGCAGTATTATTTTTCTTGAATGTGTGCTCGTCGACTTTTATGCATCACCATTTTCATTGACTTTTTTCACCTTCAAGACTAGACTCTTAATAAAACTGTTAGTATCGGATAGGTAGCTATAAATGTAGAGTGTAAACACGCTTGTTTGTTTTTAAGCTAACGTCAATCCTAACCTAAAAAATTCGTTGGCGTGTTCAACAGTATGGTCGTGCCCAATATGAGACCCCGAAGCATGCCTAATATGAGATAGGGTCTCAAATTAGGCATTTTAGTTTTCACTCTCACAGCCATGTTTCCTATAAAGCTGCAGATGCAATGACGCCCAGGCAAAATCCACAACCATGTAGCAGTAGTGACAATGTCGAAGATATTGATCTAACAAAAAGTTCAAACCAGTTCTTAGTGACTCCTGAAGAAGTCCCTTGCCTATGTTAACTGAGAAAAAGCACGTCGAAACCTAGTATGGCCCGTAAAGCCGATAGTATCACATCATCGCCCCATAAAAAGAAATTGATTGATAGCCGTTGACGCCAATGGCTATGTTGGCAATCGCCAAACGCGCCTTTGAAATGCTACAAATATAGGTATCATAGTTTTTAATTCTTATGTTGGCATCGTAAACTTAAAGATATTAGAATTTGTTTGAAATCGTTTGTTGCATAAAAAAGTTTGTTACGCTCGCACATCGTATGGTCGATGTTTCATGTATTGATTTTGTTCATAAATTAGTATTGTAGATAATTCGTTTAAGTAAATAAAATCGTTATTAATTCGTGTGTCGTATGGTCGACAATGGTTTTGATATAATTTATTAGTCTACAGTCCATTCGAATACAACAAATTTAGGACAAGTGCAACGTATGACATTTGGCTCATACAGTTGGTCCACGTAGCCGGAGAAAAAAATGGCACTCATTGTGCTAAATCGACAAAAATCGACATTGAAGGCTCAGATTACTAAAATAGAGACATACTTAAAAGAAAAGCAGGTAAAAGCCCCATCGGATATTTTAGCTGCTGAGTTAAAAATAAAATTAGAAAATTTATTGAAGTATCAATCAAGCTTGGATTACATTCGAATACAGTTTTTCGAAAAAGTTGATCCCGAAGAAGGTATATCGGATATTGAAGAAGAATTTTTGGATTTGGAATTTCGCATCGAAGCATTACAGGTAAAAATTAATAGTTTGATTACCTGTCAAAATAGTTCATTTATTTCAAATGGTAATATAGATGTAAATAATAGCGTTAATATTCGACTTCCCGAAATTGTAATTCCTAAATTTTCGGGAAAAATAGAAGAATATAGTTGTTTTAAGCTGCAATTTGATAATATTATTACCAATAATTCCCATTTAGATGAGACTCAAAAATTGCAGTATTTACATTCGGCTTTAGTTGGCGAAGCCAAGAATTTACAAACTGTTAATGATAGATTTAAACCGCTTTTCTCAGCTTTAGATGAAAGATATTCGAACGAACGAGTGTTAGTTGATGCATATGTTAAGCAAATACTAGAATTTGATAAAATAACTTATGAATCGTCTAAGGAACTGCGAAGTTTGATAGATATAGTTAACAAAATAGCACCAAATGGCATGCTGAAAGACAAAATTTACAACCTGGTCTAATGGTTTTAGTTAAAGAAGATCACTTGCCACCATGTAAATGGTTGATTGGACGTATTCAAGAAGTGATACCAGGATCCGATAATAGAATTAGAGTAGCTGTCGTGAAAACAAACCACGGTATATATAAACGTAGTATTAGAAAGTTATGTGTATTACCTAATCAAAATATGTAAATTTTTAGTTGGTTTATGTTTTGAGTTTATATTTAATTTGTATATTCGTGTATTATTGATAACATTATTTACATTTTAAGTTATCTGTATTCATTTAGAAAATGTTTAGGTCAAAATATGAGGCAAAATTGTTTTCTAATATATTGTTCATTTATGTATTCAATTGTAATAACCGTATTTTAATGTATTTTGAAATATAATATTTCAACCTGGGGAGAATGTTGACGCCAATGGCTATGTTGGCAATCGCCAAACGCGCCTTTGAAATAATACAAATATAGGTATCATAGTTTTTAATTCTTATGTTGGCATCGTAAACTTAAAGATATTAGAATTTGTTTGAAATCGTTTGTTGCATAAAAAAGTTTGCTACTCTCGCACATCGTATGGTCGATGTTTCATGTATTCATTTTGTTCATACATTAGTATTGTAGATAATTCGTTTAAGTAAATAAAATCGTTATTAATTCGTGTGTGGTATGGTCGACAGTGGTTTTGATATAATTTATTAGTCTACAGTCCATTCGAATACAACAAATTTGGGACCAGTGCAACGTATGACATTTGGCTCATACAATAGCATTAATAAAAGAACTGCTGCATATTTGAAAAAAAATATTTGTTTCCTACAAGAAAAAAAAGGAATAGACCTAAAAGTTAAGAAATCAAAGGAAAAACAAGGAAAATGAGATCAAGATAGAAAAGAAAAGGATAAGGAAACAATAAAGGCACAGAGGTCCCTACAGGAAGGGGGAAATTAAGGATTGATGAAAATGCAACACTAGTTAAAAAACAGAGAATGAATAAGCCAAATTATAGCTATGTTGATCTCAGCTCATTTGAAGATGATTAAAAACTTTCTCTCCATGACACCAGTGATGATAGCATTCATGAAAACGACGCAAAATGTCTATTTTGTGGTTGTTTATTTTCAGAAGATAAACGGGGAGAGCAGTGGCATCAATGAAAAAGGTGTTTCAGGTGGGCCCATGAAGATTATGGTGCTGGCAAACTTTTTATTTGTAAACAATGTGAAAAGTTTGAATATAAAAACAAAAGGTAAACAAACCTGTAGTGTAAACCAACTAATTTGTTTAAAATGTCACGTTTCTTTTTCACCTATTAGTGTATATAGGTAATTGGTATCTAATTTAATTTGTACAGTTTTGTTTTTAGGAACTTTTCAGCAATTCAAATTCATATTTAGAGATGTAGAAAGGGGTTCTCATATCAGGACTAATTTTTTCAGTAAAAAAAATGGAACACTTGTGTTTATAATTTCATAAAAGAAAATTGTAAGGTTATTTTCAATTTTCTGTCATTGTTATATGTAGTAAAATATATGTATTAAAAGGATATAAAGTTGGTACGATAATCCCTCACTTACTTTCCTAGTTATATATGAAAATAAAAAGGGGTCTCATATTCGGCCTGCTTATTATATATATATAAACTTCTCTATGGGGACCGAAAATGATTTCGAAAAAAAAGTGTTTTGTTTGAGGGACGGCATTGGAAAATGAGTTTATTTCATAGAATTTGCTGTATGGAGTCTTTAATTGGTTTTGAAAAAATATGGTTATCGCATAGAAGTTGCCGGATAGAGAAGTCTCCCTGTATATACAAGTATAGGAGAAAATGATAGGCCCACCCATTTCGAAATTTGTATTGTTTTCATTGTTCAATACAAGCCTGCAACGTGTCACAACAGTCTATAATCTAGTGGTGAAGAAAGGGAAGGTATGAGTCGTGCAGTTGAAGGTGGGACAATTGTATAAGAAAGCTCTGATCCCAGCAAAGCACCAATGTGTCCGACCTGTCGGACGTGCGAAGAGGCATTATCAGTGGAACTCGCCTCGCTGAAACGTCCATGTCAATTACAGCCAACTTTGTGGGTGTTTCAAGGGCCATTGTGTAAATGGTTATAACAGACTACACAAACCTTGGAAAGGTATCCTCTGCGAAGTAGAACAGTGAACAAAATTTAAAGTGGACCGATCGGAATAGACGATTGTTGAAGAGGATAGTCTCCCGAAAACGAAGAGTACACTGCAGCAGATAACCTCCAAGTTGAACGCCGATCTCCAGATTCCCGTATCGAACAAAACTATTCAAAGCTGCATGCTGAGACCTTTCATGGCAGAATGGCTATTCCAAAGGCGTTACCATCGCCGAGGCACACTATGAAGCGACGGCAGTCCGAAACTACCAAATCTGGACATAACATCAATGGTAACAAGTCATCTAGTCTGACGAATCATCATTCACATTCTTTTAGAACGCCGGTTGTGTGTTCGTCAGACCAACACCGGCGGAGGCATTTCATGTTGACTGCTTGTTTCGTACAGTGATACATGGAGGCTACTCTGTGATGAGCGATATCGTTGCGTGGCTTGGGGCCACTCTTTGTCCCAAGGGGAAAAATCACCAGCAAGAGTAATCGCAGTATTATCTCAGATCATTTCCATCTTATGCTTCAGACTCTGTTTCCTGGAGAAATTCCTATGTTCCAAGATGACAATGCCTCTATTAACACGGCTCGCTGTGTTCAAACATGGTTAGATGAGCATAATGATGAAGTGGAACATCTCATGTGGTGTCCTCATTCCACCGATATCAACATCTTTGAGCATGTGCGGGTTTTTTATAGAACAAAGTTCGTTCTCGGTTTCCTCTTCCACGCACACTATCTGAGCTCGAGGCCGCTCTGTACGAGGAATGGGTACGAATTCACTTGAACTGTGTGCAAAACCTTTATTTGTCGTTCCCACATTGAATGCAAGCTTTTATTAAGGCCAAGGGTGGCCCAACCCCCTAATAATAAAAAAAATTGCATTATTACCTAGGTGTTCCTATTATTTCGTCCTATACCTGTATATAAATACATATATAAATAAATAAATAAATAAATAAATATATATATATATATATATATATATATATATATATATATATATATATATATATATATATATATATATATATATATATATATGTATATATATATATGTATATATATATATATATATATATATATATATATATATATATATATATATATATATATATATATATATATATATATATATATATATATATATATATATATATATATATATATATATATATATATATATATATCTGATTTTTCGTCATTCGATCAATTGTCGCCTTAAGAGCATGCAACATTATTCGAATAAGGAGCAGCCAGACATGCATTTAGTGTATGGACAGGCCGCTTGCAATGCACGAGCAGCTCAACGACTGTATCGCGAACGGTTATCACAGCGAGATATACCGGACTGCAGTTTATTTTCGACTGTCCATCACAATTTGTGTGAATATGGTTCATTCAGAGGTAGTATGAATAGTGAGGGTAGACCACGAGTGATTCGTACGCCCTCCATGGGATAGAATGTGCTGGATGCCGTAGAGAGGAATCCGAGTACCAGCATACATGTCGTCGCTGTTGCCTTAAGACGATCTCGGAATGCTGTACATCGTGTTTTGCAAGCCGAATCCTTATACCCATATCATCTTCAAAGGGTACAGGCAGTGCTCCCCTCAGATCACCCTGCACGTGTGTGTTTTGCGCAATGGTATATATGTAAGAAATAGATCCAGTAATTATTATTTTTAATGACTCGTCCCTCACTTTGAATACGAACCCGACGAATTAGAGTAAGGAGTTGGTAGGGGAATCAGTTTCTCGCCGAACGACCGACTGGTATTTTTTGCTGTTCTGAGTTGCAACGGCTAGGAAGAAGATGAGTGATTTTGGAGTGTGCGAATAACGAAGAAAAACTTTATGTGTGTTGGTGATACGTGCGGTAACTGAACCAGCATGGTTATGTTGCAATTATTGGAATTAATAAACGAGTTAAGATAAACGTGTTGTTTTCTGTCATTCATCCAAATCACGACATATATATACACTCATGGACAAAAAAATTAGCGCACGCAGAAATAATTGCGGGATCGTAACGAAACTTGCAATGAAGGTACATGTCGGGGAGATATGCAAATGATTAGAAATGCAGCGTGATTGCGCTTTGCGTAAAGCCGGTAGAGGGCGTTGAACATCGTACTCTGTGGAGTATAAAACAGGTAACCAAAGCTTATTTGAGTGTGCTGAATCATTTACAAAGGAAGAGCGGAGATAGACATGCCATTACACCGTGTTCGAAGACAATATAAGCAGCTGTCGCAGTTTGAGAGGGGGAGAATCGTAGGGATGATGGAAGCTGGGTGGTCAGGTAGGCGAGTAGCTCGTCAATTAGGCCGCTCTGATTGTGTTGTGAGGAGGTGTTGGGACCAGTGGATCCGACAGATGTCATGTACACGAAGACCAGGCTCAGGACGCCCTCGACAGACCAGTCGTCGAGAAGCTCGAAACATCGTAAGAAATGCACGCGTACAGCCAACTGCTTCATCAGCCGCCATCCAGGCACAGATAGCACCTTCACTAGGGGCCTCTGTGTCTTCTCGAACCATACGAAGGCGCCTGGCTGAAGGACAGTTGGTATCGCGGCGCCCATTACGCGTGCTGCCCATGACGCCCACCCATCGACGCCTCCGTTTGGAGTTTTGCCGCGCACGAGGAAACTGGACTGCAGCGGAATGGAACCAGGTCGTCTTTAGCGACGAATCCCGATTCAATCTCGGCAGTGATTACAATCGTGTTCGTGTGTGGAGAGCCCGTGGTGAACGTTTCAATCCTGCCTTTGCTGTACAGCGACACATCGGTCCCACAGCTGGTGTGATGGTATGGGGTGCCATTGCCTACACGGTCACCCCTAGTATTGTTCCGTGGCACCATGACAGCCGAGCGGAATGTTTATGAAATCCTGCAACCACATGTGTTGCCACTCATGCAACGGCTCCCAGGAGCCATTTTTCAACAAAATAATGCTCGGCCTCATACGGCAAGGGTGTCACAAGACTGTCTCCGCACTGTTACTACACTTCCTTGGCCTGCCCGATCCCCAGATTTGTCTCCAATCGAGCATATCTGGGATCATTTGGGACGACGAGTTGGACATCCCACGAGTTTGAACGAACTAGAGGCAAGGTTACAGCAAATATGGAACGAAATGTCTCAAGACATCATACAGAACTTGTATGACTCAATGCCCGATCGTATCGCATCGTGCATTCGCGCTAGAGGGTGTCCAACAGAGTATTAACTCCTCCGTTCTTTTGCCTTGTTCTCTGAAATAAATTATCCTTTTTCTTTGCTTTTCTTATCATTACCTTATATCAAAGTAGTCATTACGTATATAAAAATTTCGTTTCATTTTGGCAACTCCTTCTTGGTGCTCTAATTTTTTGTCCATGAGTGTATACATATATATATATATATATAAACATATATATATATATATATATATATATATATATATATATATATATATAAATAAACATATATATATATATATATATATATATATATATATATATATATATATATATATATATATATATATATATATATATATATACATATATATATATACATACATATATATATATATATATATATATATATATATATATATATATATATATATATATATATATATATATATATACTGAAGTGCCACTGAATTAGGGATACCTACCTAGTAACGAGTTGGGCCTCCTCTGGCCTTCATAACGGCTGCCACACGACGGGGCATACATTCAACAAGTTTCTGGAAATATCAAAGATCATTGTAACAAGATAATACTAACAAATTCGCAGCTCAGAACTTTTTTAGACTGTAGCCACATATTTAATACGCCTCTTTCGATTACAGAATAATATTTATTTCGGGTATTGGTTAGAAACAAATCTATGTTACATTACTCTCACCCCAGTACAATTTTCTGCTTTAATGATTAAATAACTCACTTTAATTGTAATTTAGATATAATTTAATGATTATGGAAAATTTTACTTTGCAATTATCAATACAAAAGTAAATAAAATACTTGGAAATTAATTTTAAACGTCAAAAATAAATATTTATAACACAATAAAAATTTGTTTTGTTTACAAATAAATATTCTTATAAAAAATATAGGTCACGAAACTTCGAAATGTATGTTATATTACAATACTGATAAAAGAATAAATCCAATAATTTTTTATAACATCCAAAAATTAAAACGGTACTGGTCGTTCCAATGCGACATCAATTAAAAGGGAATTAAATTATTCAGGTGAAATATATGCTTGACAATTTTAGAATTGTGTTTATAGGTAAGCAAAGGTCTTTCTTCTTTCATTGCATGTAAATAAAGAATTGGGAGGTACAAGCCATTATGACCGGCACATCAATTTTTGATATGGAGTGTTTTATGTTTTCGAGACAGGAAAAACTGAAATCGTTCTTGAAATATAGCAACCAAAGTTTAATGTTATGCGATTTTGAGACATAGAAGATTTTGAGCTGAAAAAAAGTTAGGTGAACAATCAGGAAAATTTAATAGTGAACGAAATTTCTTAGGGCAAGAAAGGGGTCTTATGCATATGTATACTGCACGTTTTTGCGACTCGAAAAACTAAATCCGCTCTAGACACATGGAAATCAAATAATTAGAAGAAATTAAGTAATTTACATACTTACACACACACACACACACATACACACACACACACACACACACACACACACACACACACATATATATATATATATATATATATATATATATATATATATATATATATATATATATATATATATACAATGAAGTGCCACTGCATTAGGGATACCTACCTATTAACGAGTCGGGCCTCCTCTGGCCTTGATAACGGCTGCCACACGACGAGGCATAGATTCAACAAGTTTCTGGAAACGTTCTACGGGAATGGCTTGCCAAATATTGGCTAAAGCTGTCCATAATTCAGTAAGGATCTTTGGTGCTGTGTGATGGCCTTTCACGCCTTGATCCAAAACATCCCATAGATGCTCAATAGGATTTAAGTCTGGGCTTCTAGGTGGCCAAGTCATGACAGAGAATTCTGAGGAATGCTCATCCAACCAGCCAGTAGCCAACCGGGACTAGTGAGAGGTACAGTTGTCTTGCTGGAAAACTCCATTACCGTGCGGATAATAGAACAGCATAAACGGATGGAGGTGATCACCCAGCAACTCTACGTACCGAATTGCATTGAGGGAGGTTGGTACACGCACCAAAGATCCCAAACTGTGCCACGAAAAGACACCCCAGACCATGATTGAGCCACCATGCCCATGTACAGTTCCAGCCAAGCACGCAGGATCCATGGCTTCATGAGCCTGACGCCATATTCTCAGCCTCCCGTCGGCGTTAAGTAGTCGGAATCAAGACTCATCACTCCATGCTAATCGTTTCCAGTCCTCTACACTCCAGTCTCTGTGCTCTCTTGCCCAGGCAAGACGTGCAGCCCGATGGCGAGTATAGAGCAATGGTACTCTCGTAGGTCGACGGCTCCCGAAACCCATACGGTGAAGTGAGCTTTGCACAGTCCGTTTACTGACTGTTCGACTGGCACCGTCATTAAACTGGGTGGTAATTTGAGCTAACGTTTGACTTCGCTGGCTACGTACAATACGCCTGAGCCGTCTCTCACCACGCACTGTCAAGGCTAATTGTCCTTTGCAGTTTGCCCGATCGCTAGTTTTTTCCCCCACCCATGTATTCTTGGTATACTCTTGACACTGTCGACCTTGAAAATCCTAGCTGTCTGACGATTTCGGAAATTGAATGGTTCGTTCGTAGCGCACCTACGATTTGTCCGCGATCGAAGATGTCTAAATCAGGCAGTTTACCCATACTGGCAATTCCAACAACTAATTCAGAGCAACCACAGTACGCGCTATATTTGCAGTTACCACAGCGCACTCACTTGCACATACATGATGCGCAGCGCTACACAATTTGCATAGGCTTTGTTATTCCTAATTCAGTGGCACTTCAGTGTATATATACTACTAGGTAACCCGTCATTTTGACCTTATAATGGAAAAAGTATATGAAAGTTAAAAAATATCCCGAATTATCTAAAATATTGCATTTAATCCACACCTTGTAAAAGCAAACCCTTTGATTATTTTTTATTTATTTAGTTTTTCATGCGATTGGAGTAGTAGACTGCCATCCAACCCATCATTTTGACGTCATAATACTAAAAATGACGTCATAATGGAAAAAGTATATGAAAGTTAAAAAATATCCCGAATTATCTAACAATATTACATTTAATCCACACCTTGTAAAAGCAAACCCTATCATTATTTTTAATTTATTTAGTTTTTCATGCGATTGGAGTAGTAGACTGCCATCCATTTTTTTACAGTTCACTACGCGATTCTTTCACATTCAAGTTTGTTTACATTCAGAATTCATCGCAAAAGTAAACAGATTTTTAAAAACTGTTAAATATACAGCTAAAAACATCCAATTTTTTTTTAGCTCTGAATGTTTTATAGAAAAATAGGCTGAACAAACGTGATTTGATGGAGAACATATTTGTTTTTAGGTAAGAAAAAATTCTGATCCACATCTGAAATTGAAATTAAGCCTAACCGGCGGTTTGTTTACTGAGGGCTTCAATTGAAAGATGAGTATAGCCCGGAAGTGTCATACAGAGACAACGGCTATTATATATATATATATATATATATATATATATATATATATATATATATATATATATATATATATATATATGTGTGTGTGTGTGTGTGTGTGTGTGTGTGTGTGTGTGTGTGTGTATGCGTGTGCGTGCGTGCGTGTCTATAGTGAGGGAGTAAGAATAAGAATATCACGTAAGAGAAGAGTACTTGATTTAGTATTAAATAAATATTATAGTGTAAAGATAAGGTTATCTGGCAGAAATTGAATTTTGTCACCTCTGAGAGTTGGAATAGGATTTATGCAAAAAGAAAGAAAAATTGAATCCCTTTTGCGACTTACATCCTGTCTCCCAGACATTCTAGAATCTAAAGTTACCCCAAAAGATGCAATTTTCATATTGAGTAGGGGATCTGACAAGGTCTTGAATAAGTAGCTGCGTTTGAGGTTGTTTAAGTTATCATCGTAGCGTAAAGTATCTTCACTATGGGACTTTAAACACAGATAGAATGCGGGAAGTCATATTAAATGTCATATGCGTCATGCAGTCTGAGGCAAGGTACTACATGCCCTACCAAGAAAGGAAGCCTTATAAATGGAGGCTTATGAACAGAACATAACATGTTATGTAATTAACATGACACATCATATTGTATTCACTACAGATTTTGCAGAAAATTTTATGAAATTAAATTCACAAAAGCGTAAAATCAAAGGTATGAAAAATATAGATTATTTGATTTTATGAAGCTTTCATACTTTAAATATGGTATAAAGTTTCAATGATATCATTGCTGTTTAAAGCATCCTTCAAAGAAAATGTGCTTATTAGATCTTAAAATTTGATAGAATAAATCTGAAAGTAAACGTATTTTAAAATATACATATTCAATGGAATGTCCCATTTTACATTTTTTTAACTCCTAAACCCTACCGAGTGAAAGTTCCCATGCAAAAAATATATATAAACAACTTATACTCCAATTTCAAATAAATTAATAAAAAGGAATACTTTCTCAGTATTGTAAATTTACGCGGAGATTTGGTGATAAAGACTTTTGACAGTATTTATGTAAAAGTGGAAGGAATAAATGTGTTTGAGCGTATCTATGACACTTAATTATTATTAAATAGTCTTTCTTATTTATATTTATTTTTACAGTATGTGAATCCTGGCAGATTGAATCCTGGCGTCGCGCCACGAAAAATGCCTTCGTTCGCGTCGTTCCTTCATAGGGGGTAATGCTGTCCCCCTATATGGTGTCCCCCACAATAAAATGGGAAGTAAATTTGCGGCCTTGTATAGGCGAATGTTTGAGGACAAGTGCATCCGCATTGGGAAAAAAAAAAACAGTATGTGAATCACATTCACATAAAAATATTTTTTTTATAATTTTACTAACTAGGAGTCAGGTATCCAGTAATACGTTTCAAAACAATATGCTATGCTATTATCCATAGCTTTTTGCAACAAACTCAAATTCTTATTGAATTTGAGGAAAAAATTGCTCACAAATTTCTAAGCTTTCGTTGGCTGAAGAAATTTTGTTCCCCACACTTAAACCTTAGAGGAAAGGAACTTATTACTTAAGCAGTGATTGCAATTATTATTGTGTAGACCAAAATTATTTTTATGTTCCTCTCCACATTCTAAATAATAACTATCTTGATTTGGGTGTTTTCACTAATTTGTGATACAAAAACAATTTGTAATAAAGTCCGATGATACAAATTTTCCTTAGATGACTGAAATACTTATGATAGTTTTCATTGAAAATTAATGAGCTCGTATAAAGTCTTTTCAACTGTCTCTACCAAAAGAAAACTAGACTGTTAGGGGGAATATCCAATAGTTTCCCAGGTAACGTATGGTAATCTCTTTGGCACCTCGGTCCCCTCCGCTCATCGCGTATCGACCATTTATTGACTGAAGACCAATTGCTACGCAGCAATTCCTTAATACGCAGCCGAGGGTTAATTTCCCAAGTTCAGAGCAGTCCATTGTTATGGGTCTGGGCGCCGGACGGACAGTACAGATCTGCCGCCCAATTGGGGCAACCCTGGGCAATAAGGTAAGGTAAATAAATAACTCAATTTAGTACGAAATTACATGCTGGTAAAATTCTCCTTGTGACATCCTTTAACAAAATTTTACCCATATATTTAATAATGGAGGAATTAATCTTTATGTTCTATTAAATATAATTTTTGAGAAAAATTTATAGAATGGTTTCTATTACAATTTCTCAAATAACCATACTTTTGCTAAAATTTTGTTGTTTTAGAATAGTCGATTCGGGATAACTCAGATTTGACGAGCGACCAGAAACGATTTAAATAACTAAAATACAAACTAAGCGAGATATTAATAACTAGATCAAAGTTATATGAGGATAGTTTACTATAGGGTGATTCACTCTAACTAAGCCTTCAACATTCTGTAATAACTCTCGCTAGGACGAATCAATCTGAACGAAACAAAGTATAATGTGCTGCGTACGACGTACGTACACATTGTACTATGTACAACGTAAAACGTACATCTCAATCTTCAGTAGATGGTACATCACATCGGATGAGGCGTGGTTCCGTAAGTCTGAATATACTAATTCGCAAAACACCTGTATATAGGTCGCTGAAAATTCCTTCGCCACTCACCAAACGCTGCTCCTTGTTCAAAACGTTGGTATGTGGTGGGCGTTGTCTCGGTTGCGCATCATAGGTCCCATTATTTTTTTAACACCACCATGAACAGCCAGGTATACCTGCACATTTCTGAACAGTTCTTGAATCAACTGGATGGTCGTGAGTTAAGGGGATGTTACTTCCATAAAGAGAGAGCAACGTGTCACACATCGGCAAGGAGCATGGTAGAAATTGAGACCTTCTACGGCAACAGGGTAATATCCAAAAGGGCGTTGACCACCATAAATCTTCCTTTGGGAAAAGCTATCGGAAGAAGCTTCGCACTGTGGGAGAATATAAAGTAAACACAACAAGCGTGAAATTGCTTGTATTACCCCCTATACCCTTGTCAGTACAAGCAAGAACATGGATGGCCGTGTCGAAATGAGTCTAGCAGAAAACGTAGATTCCCTCAAGAATTGCATGTAATGCAATCGATTATGAAAACGTCAAGTTCTGTACCATATCATTTGGGTACAACTTGCTTTATCCTATGGTGCGTTATTAAAGAATATCCGGGGTCTCTTCGAGTGAATCCCCCTGTAAAAATCTACAAAGCATGGAAACTAGTTGTACTCAAAGAAATGGTATGAGAAACAAAAATTATAATACTGAAGTCAAGGATTATTAAAAAGAATCAAATTTCCTCCTCGTTTTTACGGAGCATCTCTCTCTTCAGTATTGTCTGCGACTATCTTCATTAAGGTATGATTCTGCCAGTCTCAGCATTATTAGCATCAGACTAATTTTAGCCAATTCAGACCTTAATTATATCTTGGCCAATGATTTGATATTTCTCCCAGTAGTTAAAAAAATTGGTGCGAGTAAAGTTGACGCTGACGTAAGCAATTTCAACAAGGTCATGTGACTTTGTTCACATTGCGTCTGCAGCGGTAACGTTACTCGCATCGAAATATTTTCAACCAATCTCAGACCTCAACAATTTCGTGGCTAAGTGTTTGGTGATTGGTTAAAAAAATCTCAATCTGAATAACTTTGAACCTGACGAATGCAGTGCGAACAATACCTTAGGCCTTGGTCACATTTCCCCCATTAGCGTAGGCGTTACTCGCATCGAAATGATTTCAACCAATCTCAGACCTTAGCTGTTCCAGGACTAATCATTTGGAGGTCGGTGATTGGTTAAACATATTTTGATGCAAGTAAAGCGGATGTAATGCAAACAACCCATTTGTGATTAGAACCTCTGAATTTTCTCCATTTCTTTGCACTGATATTTCTGTTTCCTTGAAATTCGAAGCTTACTTTTATTAGTAAGCGCTCGAATAACCTTCCCTTTCGCAATCTAAGTCGAAAGCACACGACACTTAAAATAAAAAATACGAATAAATTCTGTTACTACCCGAAAATTAAGTGGAATTTAATTTACTAGGAACTCAGATAATCGATAATTGGTTGTTCTAAATTAATGATTGAGAAATAAACATGCTCGAAAATCGTTGCTGAGTCAATTTGCCTGTAGAATGCGTTTAAGAGGGGTGACTGTTCCAGTTTGCTAATGTCTCGTTTTGTTCAAATTGATCAAAATTCAAGATCCTTTCATTTCACTTCCTCTAAAATATTAAAATTGATGACAAAGGAATTTGCTACCAATTATTTTAGAATTTTTTAAGATAAATCAAAGGTAAATCTTAGTAATACAAATATCTTTTCTATAACTAAAGATCTAGCTAATGAGAAATTTTCAATTTACTCTCAAGTAGTTTAAAATTGTCCTAGTTATTAGTCTGCACAGTGAAATTATTTAGAAAGCATAGATAACCAGCATGGATAACAAGTAAGGAGTTAAAAAAATTCACATCTATATTTTTGTCAAATCATATTTTAATTAAAATTGAGAAAAGGTGTTTTAAAACTTCTGGAGCCTAAATTAGCTATTGCAAGACAATGTAAGGGAATAATCTAAATTTATGCGGTATATTAAAGACTACATTTGCTTTTGTCTTCTTTTCTGTAAACAACCTATTGTTATAGAATATGATAAAAATCTTTTAATATTCTTTTTTACCATGAGTATTTTCTAATTTATTCTAGAAAAACATATAAAATGATAATATATACACCTTTAAATTACCCAGCAGCTTTGGGCCTAGGTTTTGGGGTTGGCCATTGTTATGGTGTCTTCAGCAAGCCATAGAAGAGAGCATTTCACGTGAGTATGTACCAGCTATTACGGCATATATACAATAGTATTGGGCTTGCGCCTGCCTTGTTATTACTCTCACCGACCCTTTTACTGTGAAACAAGCACACTAAACACATTAAAATCATTCCCTTTCGAATATGTTCCACAAATGTGAATTATCATCTAATGTTAGAAGAATGAACAAAAAAATATTTTCGCAAAATAATAATAATTGTCCACTGATAATCCCAAATAGGACAGAAAATAAAATCTGAAATATTTTTTGGGGGGAAATATACGGGAGTTATATATATATATATATACACACATATATATATATATATATATATATATATATATATATATATATATATATATATATATATATATATATATATATATATATATAATACAGTTCCGTAACTGACTCACTGACTGACTGGCATACAACGCACAGACCAAACCGCTGGACCTAAAGGACTGAAATTTTGCATGGCGATATCTTATAGTGTAGGGGTGCACTAAGAAATATTTTTGAAAAATTCTTCTTAGATTTTTTTAAATTAAATTTTTAAGCTCTTTTTGTAACTTTTTTAAAGTTTGCATTTAAAATAATAATTTGAGGGTTATAAAATTTATATCACGAGGAAGATCATAAAAATTCCTTAAAATGAAATATTTTTCGAATGTTTACCTAGATTTTCTGATTTTAAGTGAATTTTTAAAGATTAATTTTTAGAATTTAATTTATTAAATGCTGATCACGTGATTTCTTTTTCTGGGACTTTAAATAAATTTATCGTCACGTGCATAACAACTAAATAGACAAAAAAAATTTTCTTGCTAATGTGGCAGACGATTGGACATTATCCAAAAAAATATTAAAATACAGTAAAAGATATTATGTTCCTCAAACATCGCTATATTAACTGTACTATTTTCTTTAATATTTCCTAATACATCTAATTTGAATATTTTCTTCTACATTATTTTGTCTATAAAAATATCTCTTATGATTTTTTTATAAATATATTTTTTTGTTTTTTTTTACATCAATTGTATACATTGATCATCGTATTTATTATATATATATATATATATATATATATATATATATATATATATATATATATATATATATATTTATTTATGTATTTTCTTTTTTGGCATTAATTGCATACATTGACCGTTGTATTTAATTTGAATGTACTCCGTAGCGAAGTACGGGTTTTCCGCTAGTCTATATATATAAAACAGTTCCGTAACTGACTGACTGACAGATAATGCACAGACCAAACCGCTGGACCTAAACGGCTGAAATTTTGCATGGCGATTCTTTTTATAGTGTAGGGGTGCACTAAGGAAGATTTTTGAAAAATTATTTGTATTTTTTTTAAAAATTACATTTTTTAGCTGATTTTGTATTTCTTTTTTTAAAGTTTGCATTTAAAATAATAATTTAAGGCTTATAAAATTTATATCACGAGAAAGAAAATAGAAATTCCTTTAAAATGAAATCCCTTTCAAATCTTTACCTCCTTTTTCTAATTTTTGGTGAATTTTTAAAGATTAATTTTTAGAATTTAATTTATTAAATGTTGATCACGTGGTTGCTTTTATTTTTGTGATACTTCAAATTAATTTTTTTCTCACATGCATAATAACGAATTAAATTGACAAAATAATTATTAAAATACGCTAAAAGATAAAATTTAACCACTAGACTGATTGATATGGAAGTTTTTAAAGAATTTAATTAAAATTAGTATGTTTTATGGATATTGAACATACAAATTAATTGCATACATTGACCGCTGTATTTAGTTTGAATATTTTCTTCTCCATTATTTTTATATTTAAATATTCGTTACGATTTTTTTATAATTTTTTTGTTTTGTTTTTGGCATTAATTGCATACATTGACCGTTGTATTTAATTTGAATGTACTCCGTAGCGAAGCACGGGTATTCAGCAAGTCATTTTATACAACGTTTCGTATCACTTTTTAAGCCACGGCTTAAAAATGATACATGAGATCAAATAATTTGTGTAAAGCTCTAAGTCTATTAAGTTAAGATTAGCCACTCAAAGACATGCGGCAAGATTGGCTGGAAACGTATTGCCGCTGCATGCAGTCCGCACACACAAGTGTCCCGCAAATTCAGAAATTAATTTAGTGTCGTTGTAACCTGTTAGTACTTACACCATGATGATTAAGACTACGTCACCAATCCATGCCCCCCTTAGCCTGGACAGGTACAGTTTCCAGCCGGGCCACTTATATAGGGGCAACCGACGCCGATCACAGTTCATCCTACGACTCCAATACAGGATATAACTCTCTTAAGAGAGTCATAGTTACCCCCACTCAAGTGAATTTCATAGCTATTGAAATTTAGTTCTCTCGGAAAGAGTCACACTTCATCAGTGCCTGTGTAAAGTTATAAATGAAAGTGAATCACAAATCTAAAAAGCAAATACGGATGTTTGTAATATTAACTTCATTTATAAATACTTTACAGTGTATATACTGCTTATTCCTTATACTATAACTGCTCTAATAAGACTGCCCTATAATAATGACTGCTTAATTCTTCTATTCTTCTCATTTGCTTAACCCAGTTTTGTCCGTTTTATAATTTAGATGTTTAAAGGGAGAAGGGACCTTCAACCGTGATTATTTTTTTTTTTTTTATTTTGTATTTTCAACACTATAAACAAATGGAGAATAATTTATATTCTTTTTTACTACAATCCAAGACCCTTAGAATTTAAAACAAGGATTTTTTAGAAAAATAATGCCTGTTTTTAAAAAAAAATTAAAAATTGTAGCATTTTTCTAAATGCTCCATGTGCATTCCAAATCATTTAAAAAACTTAATTTTTTTAATGTAAGTTTACCGTACATATATAAACTTAACTGTGCAAGGATTTTTTTTGTATGAATCAAAAGCCATAAATAATTATTTTGTTAATCTGCCTGATGTTGTTTTTTATGTTTTTACTTCATTTCCTGATCTATAAGTATGAAAAATATTTTTCGTTTCAAAGAATAATGCACAGGTGTGTGGAAAATCCTTCAATTAACAATCCTGAGAAATTTGTAAAATACGAAAAATGCTCATGGATCATTTTGAAAAATGCTATCATTTTTGAAGAATTTTTTGAAAAAGCGGTCTTATTCGTCTACAAAATACCTATTTTTGAATTCTAAGAGTCTTCAATATCGTAGAAAATTATATAAATTATACTCATTTTGTATATGAGAGTGAAATATTGAAAATTTGTACACAACGAGGATGGAGGTCTCTTGTACCCTTAACTGGTAGAACCGAAAATTAAAAACTGAAATTTAAAATTTTTTTATTTCAAATCTAAAATTTCAATATTGGTCATATATATTTAATCTTTTCCTTTAACTTTTCCATAAACCTTTTCCTTTTTTTCTGTGTACATTAACTTATGCCAAATACATATTCAAGTAAATTCATTAAAATTCAATTTGTTCACAATGTTGTTATTTTGAAAAAATTCATTTTCATAGTTCCTGTAATTTTACTCAATAGGAAAAAAAACCTAGTTTTTATTTAATTAAACGTCTCATAGCTGTCCAAAAATTAAGCAAAGACACTTGAAAATTCAAAACTCAAAACACAGTGTCATCCGAAACACCTTGTAAATATTGAATTGGAAATAATATTAATTTATGGTAAATATATACGACACATTAGAAACATTACCCATAAAATGCAGTTTTCCAAAAAAAAAAAAAAAAGAATCTTCCACTTTCATTTAAAAAAAAATTCTTCTTCAAAATTCTTTTCTTATAGATTCTTTACAGAAAACTACAAGAAATCACAAAGAAAACATTTTGTTCACTATGTCGAATGTAAAAAGTAAAGGCCACAAGGGAAAAGTATCGAAAAGTTTTGTTGAGAACCTTTGACAAAGAACATGGGGGCATAGTATATAATGGCAGGAACTGACAGTAGTTTTTCATAATCTATTGTATGTCAGAAGTTACTTCTGATTAAAGCAATGTATCACAAGATATAACGTGCTTAATAAGGGATATAAAAGTATTATTTTCTCAACATTGAAGTCAGATATAAAAAGAACATTTTTTTTTCACTGCAGGGATTCCCCGATCTGTAGTAGACATTTTACGGTTTTAAGCATTTATCGAACTATAAACACTTTAATAAAAAGTAGCATCGGTTTAGAGCATTTGAAATTTTATTAAATGGATAAATATCCAGAAGAATTTTTTTTTTTGTTAACGCGTTCCTATGAAATATGTTGAACGTATTAAGAGTGAAGTAAAAGCTAACAAATGAAAAATTAAATAAAAAAATAATGAAATGTTTTTTATGACTATATCTGCTTATCAGCAATACTGCAATTATTATTAAATGACGAATTCAAGGCATACGGTGATAAAAGTGTTATGTTTCAATTTTTCCATTTTTTAAGGATAAAAGTATGTGTTCCTCGCGATATACGATCATTGAATGTCCATTGAAAAATCTCGTGAAACATCATATTTACCATATATTCAAAGATGCTTTGCTCTCTATCACGTAGCATCATTGAATAGCCATTGAGAAATAACTCGAGAACCATTATACTTACTAGATATTCAATAATGCCATGGTAGATCTCTCTCACCTAGCATCATTGGATATCCATTGATAAATCTCTTGAAACATTATACTTACTAGATATTCAATGATGTCAGGCTAGATCTCTCTCACCTAGCATCATTGAATAGCCATTGAAGAATCTCGAGAACCATTATACTTTCTAGATATTCAATGATACCATGTGAGATCTCACTCACATTGCAATATTGAATATCCATGAATAAACATGTTGAGAACTATTATACTTACTAGATATTCAATGATGTCATGCTAGATCTGCCATGTGAGATCTCACTCACATAGCATTATTGAATATGCATTGATAAACATGTTGAGGACCATTATACTTACTAGATATTCAATGATGTTAGGCCAGATCTCTCTCACCTACCATCATTGAATAGCCATTGAAGAATCTCGAGAACCATTATACTTACTAGATATTCAATGCCATGTGAGATCTCAATCACATAGCATTATTGAATATCCATCCATAAACATGCTGAGAACAATTATACTTACTAAACATTCAATGATTCTACGTGAAATCGTACCTTCAATACGTTTTTTTCACAAACTGTAACAGAACACCTCATAACCTTATGTTTTCCATTCTTTTTTAATGATACCATCTTTTCTGAATAACAAGCATTTGTTTTGGACAGTTCTTCAAATAGACGCAGAACTTTCTATTCATAAACCGCAGATTTCAGCATCCTTTACGAAGCCCAATTAATCACATGTTACAAAAGAGAAGGTTACAGTTATTATATTCTTGGTTGACATATATACCGTTAAACAGTTTTCTCAAAACCATTTGCATTGAATGAAGGAATAATGAATGAACAAGGAACATTCTAAAGTTAAATTTGTCGATTTAATACGTAGGAACATGAAAGCTCTTCGACTTATCACTCTTTTTTTTATATATTTGAACCAAAAAGTTATTAAAATAGAAATATAAAAATATATGAAACCATGTAAGTACGTATGGTGAAAAACGCATTGACGTCACCAACAGAAAAATGAATTCTAATGCAAGATAAATAAGAAATAAAAGTGCTTTCACCGTGCATTCAACAACTACTCTGGAATAAAATATAGTTTTCGCTGTCAGCTATTTTACAGAATACGTCTGCATGAAAAGGAGTTCTGTTTATTCCATATGTGGATTTCATTTATGCATTTCATATTTTCGCAAACACAACAAATACCTATTATGGCATTAGCTTCCCGCTCATATGTATGAATTTTGAATTTTTCTGCTAACATTAGCCTTTAAATAAAAAATGAGAACAACTCAAGTTACAATCATCGATAATTACAGAATATGAAAATATAATGATTCCTGTTTAGTTATTTAAGGTCAATCAACCAGCTCCGGCTACAGTATGCTCAAAATTCTCGAAAGAGTGTAATTTCGCAGGAAGAGGTTATAAAACAATAGGTAGCAGTAAAAAAAATTGAAGCTGAAACTGTATAGCAGAATTTAAAATAATATCCACGTGGACAGGAATATATATTATTATGAAATGAGCATGTTATTATGAAATAAGCATTTGAATTCAAAATGTTTACTAAGGACATATTTTGTAAGAAGATGGCATTTATTTCTAAAGCAATAAGATTATGCGACAATTATCGCAAAAAGAATTTTATGCAGTTTACGTATACTTATATACATACTAAGAACTTATGAACGTATATTTAAGTAAATTTTTTGTAGACATTCATATACATATACACACACACACACACACACACATATATATATATATATATATATATATATATATATATATATATATATATATATATATATATATATATATATATTCCATAGTTTGCAGATAAACATTAGATTTTTTTTAAGTACATATATTTCATTAATTGTATTTATGTAAACTTTGCGGCTGTTTGTGTTCTACGTCTGCAATGCAGTCTTCGGCAAAGAATACATAAAGAAATAAAAATTATGTATATATATATATATATATATATATATTGCTCACATATGCAGGGAAAAGATAATTTTTTTTTCCTGCTTAAATTTGTCCCAGATAATTTTGAGTTCTTGCTTACAATCACCATTTTCTTTATGTTAAAATTAAGCAAATTGTAGAACTTTAATATTTCCTCGATTTAAAGAAGTGAATCACTATATACCTAGAGCCACCTCAATTACTTATGGCATGAAATATTCAGAAAATTAATTTCTCTAGCACTTTAATTCCTGTTTATGTACCGGTGTACATTTATAAAATTATGTCTAAAAGTATTCTAAAGATATCAAAATCTGCTCAGCACTTGTAAATGCAATTATGACACACTGGATTTAATTTGAAATACACGTAAACTGGTTTGCAGCTCGTCAATCGAAGGACACTAGAACGTTTTCTTGAAGTAAGATATTCAGTTTAATGTTGTATTTCCACACTTCCACATGCTTTTTTTATCGCAATAGTTGAATGTAGTTTAACTGTTAGAAGGGGTATTGAAAGGAAATAATAGGGAAATATTAGATAGAAGAGATAAAATCTGATTATTCAGAAAAATAATGTAATTAAAGTAATTTTTGAAGCGTTTCTTTTTATATTTTATCATTAATATGCTTTATATTTTACAGGCAACTTGTGGAGAATGCAAAACAAAAACACACGGATTCTTGATAGCCATGATAAAATAGAAGAATGCAAACTAGTTTCTAACCCAAGGATTATACTTGCAACACTCTTGGAAATGAGGTGAGAATCTTCGGGCACTCGTGTTAGAATTTCAATTTTGTTTTAAAATTTTAAAATATGATGTTAAGTAAAAAGGGGACCTTCAAGTTTTTTTTAAAATTTCAATATTCTATTCTCTATACAAAATGAGAATAACTAATATTATTTTTTATTACATTAAAGACGCTTAGAATTCTCAAATAGGTATTTTTTGGAAGAATAGGAACTGTTTTCAAAAACTTCTTTAAAAATACTAGAAATTTTCAAATTTCCTTGCGCATTAATTTTCTTCTTTTTTCTTCTAAACATCTCAGGATTGTTAATCAAAGTGTTTTTCATAAAATTTTACATCATTCTCTGAAACTACAAACATTTTTTTTCAAATTATAGACCATCTAATAGAGTGAAAACAAGAAAAAATATTAAAAAATAATAGGCATATTTAAAAACATTATGGCTTTAGATTGATACAAAAACAATTCAGTGCAGAGATATGTTATACATATATATATATATATATATATATATATATATATATATATATATATATATATATACATATATATATATATATATATATATATATATATATATATATATATATATATATATATATATATATATATATATTTATATATATATATATGGGTGAACTTATATTTAAACAATAAAGGTTTTTAAATTATGTAAAATGCGTATAGAGCATTTTGAAAAATTCTATAATATTTGAAAATATTTTTGGAAAATAAGCATGTTTCTGCCAAAAAATCCATATTTTTAAATCTAAGAGTCTTCAATGTAGCCAAAAAGAATACTATTTATTCTCATTCTGTACATAAGGTTAAAAACTGAATATTAAAAAATTCTATGTTGAAGGTCCCTTGTCTCTTTAAAGTGCAATATATTTCAGGACATGTTAAATTTAAGTTCAAATAAATACTTAACTTCGTTTCTGATTTTATTTATTTAATGAACGATATAAATAACAAACACTAGAGTAAGATATATTAATACAGTTTCAAAAATAGCAAAGGAATACGGTATAGCAATAGAATACGGTATTACACTAGCGGACACCAGTGGAAATCGCTAAAAAGTCTTTTTTTTCTTTCTTAATGTGAGACTTACGATTGATGCTTAGAGAACTGATGTTCGATTTCAAGAATAGCAGATGTGGGCTTGAAGGTAGCTAATTAACACTCATTTACGAGTGCATCTATTTGTGTCACAATCGGAGCTTGAAAGCATTTAATTTAGCCTAATACTTATTTTAGGTGGGCTCCTCTAATATTTTTTGTTTATCAAATAAATCTTAACGGAAAAGTTGAGTCGGCCTTTATTAGGTATCATGAGAGTCAGAAGATCGATACTAAACTGAGTTGAAACCCTGATAACGCAAAATCATACTTTGCTGAAGTTACGGCCATTTCCATGGCAATAGACGATGCTAGGGAAAAAGGTCTAAGTGAAATTGACATCTTTAGCGATTCCAGGAGTGCTTTGCAGGCTCTTGGGTCCTTAGAATATAAGGGTGAGATTATTGAGGAATTGAAACACAAGATCAAAAATAATGGTGTGGTCGTGCATTTCGACTGGATAAAAGCACATATCGGGATCAGACAGAATGAGGAAGTTGACACTGCGTCTAAAGAAGCCACGGAACTGGACATAATTGAAGGTACCTACAAAATGACCAAGCAACAAGTAAAGGCAAAAATTAAGGCATATGGAATGAAAGTCTGGCAAGAAAGGTGGGCCGATAGTAAATTGGGGATGCCGGTTCATAAAATCTACCCTCATGTTTCCTTAGAAAGATTAATATCGAATTTCTATATAAATCAAGCTATCACTCAACATGGAAGCGTGGGCTCATATCAAAGAAGATTTTTTGGGAAGAGTGACATCTGTGCATGCGGAGAGGTCCAGACAATAGAACATTGTTTATTTAATTGTGTAACATGGAGAGATTTGCGGTCGAGTTTACCGAGGGATATTACTGAATGGTCACCACATAAATTCTATAATGACTACTATTGTAGAAAATTCATTTTGGCTGTGATGAAAAGACCTTATCGACTTTCATTACCCTTTTTTGGGTCATTGTTAATTTTGTTATTGGTTTGTTTATAATTGTGTAACATTGCATGTATTTATTTGTATTGTATAATCCTAGTCAAGCTGATTGCCATTGCGAAATTTGTCGTCTCTCAAAATCATCCGTATACCTTCGGGAAGGACGGATTATCTTTTGGATTATCAAATAAATCCCATTGCAACCTTGGCCGATCTCAAGGCACAGTAAAATTTCGCGGCACATCGGCTGGAATTCAATGCTCTAACTAATACATAATGCATCATCATACCGAGGTCCATAGAGACAATTATACATTATGCTCTTCGGCCTGATGATGGAATATTAATTAATTCGAAACTATTTGCCATCCATCAATTAAAAGAACTTCTAACTGTCCAACTTTATTCAACTATTTAGATAATAATTACAACATAAAAATAACTTTTTATATACCTTGTTTTTAAATTTTCTGTTGAATCATATAAACTTGACAATTCTATGTATTAATAAATACTTTTTAAATTTTTTATTGATGAATTATCCCATCAACGTGAAAGAAAATGAAGTTAATTGGAAGTTAACTTGCATACATCTTTTCGTTCCCGTTCCGGCCAATAGATGGCTGCAACAGTCTATAAAACAGAATTAACTGAAAATAACTGAAAATTAATTTAAATCTGCTTAAAGATGGCTAAAAGTATTAAAAAATGCATTTTCATCGTGTTCTGGGGTATTCTAAAACCTTCAAATGTCCATCTAGTCGGGAAGTTAGTTAAAAATCGATTGCAAGATTTCTACTTGACAAACACACAAACACACAAACAAAAAAGCAAGTTAATAAAAATATGGTAAAAATTTGTGTTGGGGTATAATAGAACAATAATGCTACTGAAATGCATCCTTCAGTTAAATGTAGAAATCGGTCGACCGTCGAACTTCAAATGAGTGGGCTCGATATAGCCTTGTGGTGGCGCGCCTACTTTCAGTGCTTGCGGTGCTCAGATGGAATTCCGTCACGATCTAGTTAATACCCCCGTGTCTAGACCGGAAATGTGCAGTTGAAATCCGTAGACCGGAAAGTATCTCTATGAGGTTATTTGTTCAGAGAGGGTGGAAGAGGGAAAGAACAACTTCAAACGAGTTTAAAAATTAAAACGAAACTGTCAAAATTGTATTGAAAAGTGCTGAATAATTTAAAAAAAATGAAAATCTTTAACTTTAAAAAACAGTTATATAATAGTGTAGATTTATATAAATCTATATAGTATATAAAACAGTTCCGTAACTGACTGACTCACTGACTGACATACAAAGAACAGACCAAACAGCTGGACCTAAAGTGCTGAAATTTTGCATGGCGATTCTTCTTATAGTGTAGGGGTGCACTAGGAAAGATTTTTGAAAAATTCTTATTAGATTTTTTAAAATTAAATTTTTATCTGTTTTAGTAACTTTTTTTATGTTTGCATTTAAAATAATTATTTCAGGGTTATAAAATTTATATCACGAGAAAGATGATAAAAATTCCTTTAAAATGAAATATTTTTCGAATCATTATCTCCATTTTCTGATTTTTGGTGAATTTTTAAGGATTAATTTTTAGAATTAAATTTATTAAATGCTAATCGCGTGATTTCTTTTTTGGTACTTTAAATAAATTTATCGTCCATAACCCAGTCAAAATAGGTTTTATGGCTAAAAAAAATATGAAAGTTTTGAAAATTGGTGGAGATGTTTGTTTAGGCATGCTAATGAACATACTAAAAGTCCCCACCGATCAGACTTGAGCTTTCGCCGCCATCTTGGAAAATGTGTACACTTTTTTGGTTTTTTGGAAATAACTTTAAAAATATTGATTTTATAAAAAAATAATTAAATACAAAAATTAAAGAGCATTAAATTATGAACAAAAATCATTCATAACATTTTTTTATATGTCTAACAGGAACAAAGATAATTGACTTTAAAAAGAGCGCACTATCACACCTGGGACGCGCAAGCGCGGTTCGCCATCGCGGTGGGGGGAAATACCCGCGCATGTGCATACCATAATTAACCAAATTAGTTTTACACTAAATTAGAAGGTTTTTTGTATTTTTTCAAATAACTTGGGAAATATTAACTTTACGTAAAAAAAGTTTATTTCAAAAATTAAAAAACATTAAATTATGTACAAAAACGATTTTATAAATTTTATACATGAATGTAGTAAACTTGGGGGTATTCACTATCATATTTCCATTGCGAATAATTGTTCAAGCTTACCTACTTCAGGATTTACGTGCTTTTTTTGGTACGGGATTCTCCCCTTCGTCAGGCATGTATAGATCGTCTATGGATCCGCTATCATCGGCCCATTCATCAACTTCTTTCATTCGATCATCATCATCAATAGGGCTGATGTCATTCTGACATACTCCATTGCAATTATTGCAGGCCGTTGTGCAGTTGATGCCTGCTTTCCGACATCCGCATCTTACTCAATTTTCAGTCTTACAGTTGCAAAACACCATGTTTAAAACTGAATCGGGATCTACTGCATCCATAGTTGTGATGGGCACAAGAATTTTCTCTTGACGCTTCCAGCCCCACAGACAGTTGGGCCTTTCTTTTTCAGGTGCTCCAAAGTCTTCCTCATTTTAATTTAGATGGCTCGTATTTGAGTGTGTGCGTTTAAGGATTCTTGCGATGGTGGTTCAGTAGCAAAATCTCGAAACAATTCACGGAGATTTTTACATTCCAAATCCGATATGTCCATGCCGTCAAAAACTATTTTTGCTAAAGCTGTTTGGGTCAATAAATGAGCTCGGACTGCCCTAGCGTATGCATGGCCAGGCAACATTTTTTCTAATGACGTAGGTTTATAAATCGAAGTTAGTATTTCTTTCAACCCACTTCCAGCCATTATGTACCCAATGCAGCCTAAGAATGACATTAAAAGAGGGAATCCACCAAGCCTTACAATACAACTTGATAATAATGGATTGGATGTTGCTGCGACTATCTCTCGAGCTTTAATATACAGTGGTCGGTCAAACGTGAGTATGCAAGACTTTTGGTGCATTTTAACACACTGCTGGGCAGCATATTTCAGCACAGTGAAAATGGTGTCATACTTGCTTGGTGGTAAATTAACAAAAGGGAGGGGTATTACTTTGGTCTTTTCACAAGGCTGGTTTCTGGTTATACAATGGAAAAATCCTTTCCATTCAGGTATCTGTGGAAGACCTAACCACTTAGCACACATCCAGGAGATATCAGATGGCTTAGGCAGTGGTAAATCTTACGCTAAAGGATTTAAGACATTAAAATCTTCGATAGTAATTGTTTGTAACCCAGGCCCTCGAAAATTTTCAAACGTTTCTATAGGAATGATTCCCATTTTGCCTACGGTCGATGCGGATGTAAGTTCGGTTAATTTTTTTTATCTTCGTCCCGGGTTCCACTGCTGACGCTGGAGTAAAACAAGCAATGCCCCCCATGCTATGAAACGTATTCAGGCCATCGATTGTCGACACATTGAAATCTGCATTGTCAAATACGAATTGGCAGAATGATCCCATTTGGGGTTCAAATGATTTATGGCTGACATTTCAAGTGTTTGGGCTTCATAGTAAGAAGAACAAAATCCCAAATTCGAGAGCATTGTTATAAAATTCTTGGAACAGAACTTTTTGTACAAAAATAAATCAAGACCATTGAGCAGAGGAGACATAAATGATCATGGCCTTAGCGCTGATATAATGTCGTGAGCTATTGAAGTGAATTTTTTTTCCGCCTTAGCAGTCTTTTTTTTAATAATCAAGTGCTCCAAAAAGGATTTTAGGCTTTCTGGAATTCCCTTGTTCACATCTCTGAAAAGATTATCACTTGGAGGGTAGCAATGAGTGTCATAAACTGGTGTCTGGATATCTTCTTTTATTATGGTTGCAGCAGTTTGTACTATTCGTAGACGCTCCTCACGATCATTTCGTATCCTTTTGTCGTACCAACAGTCTGATAAGACTTTCATTCCAGTATTACGTAAACATATGACAGTAACTTTTTTGGAGTTTGAAGCAAAAATAATGCCATCCCCGTATTTTTGTTTCAACTTATTTCTCAAAGTGATGTCGTCTGGAACTAGCCCTGTAATTTGAGATTTGAGTTCAGGTAGTGAGAATTGACAGTCGTCATTATTATCAAGGAAGAAGGATATTTCGTCTACAGCTGCTGAGGCGTAATCTGACTCAGGCCGCCCTCTCTTTCTGATTGGTGCAGTGTGTAGAAAAAAAGTCATGAAGTAATCTTGGTGATAAATCGCATCAGCTGCAAGTAAATCAGCAACGTTTATTATACGACACTGAACTTCCTCTCCCCACTGGTCATGTCTATTCTATGCAGCTTCAAGAACTTTGTGTTTCATTTCGAGTCTCCTAACTTCGTATATAGTTCTTCGTCTGTCAGTTGGTTTTTTCTTTTGTCTTGTTTTGAATTCTTCGTCTATCACTGCCGTACAAAAGAAACATTTTGTTCGAAAATCGAACTGAGGTAAAAAAGATCGTAAACTTGTAAGGTATACACAAGATTCGATTTACAAGAATTGAACTTTTGAGTGAATGAATTAATGAAGCTGCTTGAGATATGCTAATTTCGGCATACGCGCTTAGTATAAATACCATGCAGCGTCATTAATAAAAAAGGTTGTTAAGGTTGAAGAAAGGTTGTTAAAGTTGATAGATAAGCCAGAGGGAGCTACGAGTTAGGCAGCTCCAGGTGTTAACCGGCGCTAGTGCTTAGCAGGCCCAAAGTTTACGTGACAGTACTGCTGGTTTAACTCTGCTGGTTTGTGAGTATTTCCAAAGTGAATTTCTATTGAATGTTAATATATATATTCCGTACAAGTAGTACGTATGCTTATTGCTGTAAAAGCAAATTCTATATGTGCAACGAATTCAATAAACATTGTTTCATGTATAAACTGTGTTTGCATCAAATTCATTAATAGTGCCACTTCAAATTATATACACCCAAGTCTGGGTAGAAGTGAGCTATTTTCTCTATAAACTTACCGCGCGCTCTTCACTTTGGGATGTTGACGCGATTTCTGCATTTCTTTTTAAATTAACTTTTATATTTCCTGGACTGGTGTAATTTCTCCGACACAACGAATGAACCGAAACAGATTTTAAATGTTCCAACTGTTCATGCTTATTGTCTTTTCTTTGGACACTAGCTCTCTTTAAAGCGTCGATCCCCTTTTCTCCTACATTCACGAAATCATCATTTAACATTAATTTTTTACTTATAAAACATAGTTCCATATCAGCCATTGTTCACAGCCGCACACGGAGCGGTGACTAACTATTAACTGTCTAGGAAAATACTAGGGTTAGACCGATTTGGCACCTTACGGTATGCACATGCACGTATCTTCCAGCCATCGCGATGGGCACCCACGCATGCGCGTCCCTGGTGTAATAGTGCGCTCTTTCCAAAGTCAATTATCTTTGTTCGTGTTAGACTTAAAAAAATATAATATATATGTTTTGTGCTTTGTTTTTTGTAGAAGCTATCTCCATTATCAATGCTTATTTTATAGTCAATATCTTCGTTCATGTTAGGTTTACGACAAAAATGTATAAAATCGTTTTCGTGCATAATTTAATGTTTTTTAATTTTTGAAATAAACTTTTTTTACGAAAAGTTAATATTTCCCTAGTTATTTGAAAAAATACAAAAAACCTTCCCATTTAGTGTAAAACTAATTTGGCTAGTTATGGTATGCACATGCGCGGGTATCTCCCCCCACCGCGATGGGGAACCGCGCTTGCGCGTCTCAGGTGTGATAGTGCGATCTTTTCAAAGTCAATTATTTTTGTTCCTGTTAGACATATAAAAAAATGTTATGAATGACTTTTGTTCATAATTTAATGCTCTTTAATTTTTGTATTTAATTATTTTTTATAAAATCAATATTTTTAAAGATATTTCCAAAAAACCACAAAAGTGTACATATTTTCCAAGATGGCGGCGAAAGCTCAAGTCTGATCGGTGGGGACGTTTAGTATGTTCATTAGCATGCCTAAACAAACATCTCCACCAAATTTCAAAACTTTCATATTTTTTTTAGCCATTCGTCAAAATCGGGTCTATTTTGACTGGGGTACCAGTGCATAACAACTAAATAGATAAATAAAATATTTTTCCTTTCTTGATAATGCGGCAGACGATTGGACATTATCAAGAAAAAAGTTAAAATACAGTAAAAGATATGATCTTCAAACTGTACTATATTCTTTAGTATGCCCTATTAGATTTAATTTGAATATTTTCTTCTACATTATTTTGTATATAAAAATATCCGTTACGATTTTTTATAAATATATTTTTTCGTTTTTTTTACATCAATTGCATACATTGATCGTTGTATTTATTATAAATATTTTTATACATATTTTGGGCATAAATTGCATACATTGACCGTTGTATTTAATTTGAATGTACTCCATAGCGGAGTACGGGTTTTCAGCTAGTAGAAATATAAATGTTTGGGATATTAAGATTCAAGACATTTCATTTCTGAACGACTGTATGTTATTGTATGTTCAAAATATTTTCGTTAACATGCATGTTTCTAGTTTTAAATTTACTTATCATAATAATTTTTAATGCCATGTTCTATAAAAATTTCAGTAGACTGCATATTTAGTGACCCGAAAAAAAGACGAATCAGTTCCCATCCATTAGAAACTCCGGAAGTATTCCACTTAATTTGAATTTGACTAAGTGTTCACTTGTAAATTGTTGCAAATCCGGAATTTTGATTAAATTCTCGGAAATTGAATTATTTTTATATTTGAAACCTATAACAATGATTCATCGCATAAATTTTTAAAAAGAGTTGTTATTTAAAGCTTTTTTAAATGAATTCGGGATTACTATACTTAAATGAACTGCTACAGAGCTTTATTTCTACTTAATTAAGAAATATATACAGTCTAACACCGTCAGTATTCAAGGGCACGGAATAGATCTCAATCTAATTCATTTTCCTTTATATTTTAATTAAGCTTTGAAGTCATGCTGAAATTCTTGGTGTTGTTATACTTAATTAGCAAAGTGTTATGGGGGTACTTAGGCAAGCGTAGGTTTTTAAAAGGAGTAGTTGAAGCGGAACAGTCGCAATAACTGCTTTTATGAAGTTATTCTTAGTATATTTTAATTACGTTTAATTATACAGTGCATGCATTGCTGAAATACGACACATTGCTATTAAGCGTACATACAATTTGTCTTTATGCATTACTAGCCAATGGAATATACCTGTCTATTTCTACCCAACGATATGGAGGTGGTTATATAACGTGAAAAAATATATTTTCTATATTTTATTTCTCTTACCTCTAAATAAAGAGTTTCATTTAATAACGGAATTTCATCCTTTTAAAAACACTCTGCACATAATTATATCACGGTGGAATGTTGGTTATTAAACTAGAAGCTGATAATATCAACATTTTTTTTACCTTAACTATTCTCTTAACTATCAGCTTATTTTTTCTCTTTCCTCCTTGGTGTAGAGTAGTCTAACTGTAAAGGACATATATCTCTGCGAATAAATCTCATTTTGGCAATCTGAGTTATTTCATGCACACTCGAATCAAGTGATTTTTTTCTGAGAAATTAATTGAATGAAAGACACCTTATTCGCTTACATTTCTATCTGATATACATTTTGAATTTACTACATATATTAAGAGCTCTTGTAGCTATGTTCAATTAAATGTCAAGATTCGCATGTCTTGAAAGACACTTTCAGTAAAATCCTTCTTTCTTTGAATATCTCTATAATTGCGCTTCCTTATTCAGCCGAATTATTAAACACAAAATGAAGGATCAATTACTCTTTATTTCAGAAAACCCTTTTCACACGGATATATTTCCATATTCATTATGCAAGTAAAAAAAGAAATTAAGGTACATGAATTAAATGTAAAAATGACATTTTGTATAAGGAAAGAGATCTGCATTACTTACGTATCTTTCCTATTAATATTGCGTTATCCAATGTGGTTGTATATTAACATTTTTGCATTCAGTATCTACAATTAATGTTAGAAAAATGCAATATATTCAAAATCTTATTCAAAATGCTTTATATCTGTTATATTCTAATCTCAATAAATAAATGGGACTAGATAGCTGAAAATTAATATTCTGAATTCTTAATTTATCTGTAACCGAATGATATTTGTGGCAAACAGGAAATGTGCAAATGAATTCTTGTGTTTTTTTACGCACACTGGGGTGTTTATGCACTTTAATTAAAGATCTCAAATGAAGAGGAAATGAATGAGTCCTACAATAAACTTTATCCTTGAGCTTAGTTGACAGTGCAGTTAAAATTATCGTTTCTGTTATTAGATAGTTATAGGTTTCCGATAAAAAATATTTAATGTGACATCGACTTTAAATAAATTAAATCGATAAGAGCAACCTGCATACTTGCAAATTTAGTTTTGGGTTGTTTTACCGTTTCATTCGCTGATAAATAAAAAAGCAATATTTTTTGTATGCCAAGAATGGAATAGAGAATACAATAAAAATATTAAAAATTGATATACCGGAATTAAGCACCATAATTACACAAAACGAAACAACGATTGGGTTTATCCATTTAAAAAAAAGCTATTATTTATTTGGAATCTAAATGTTAGTTTATTATGCAGTAAAATATTTATCTGAACAGTACCCAACGCATATACTTAAAAATTATTTCTTTCAAAGACTTCATAAAGTTACATGTTTCAGGAAATACAATTTGAACTTTTTGGGGGCATATTTCATAACTGATTATGTCATATTTTCCAACTAAATTTATTTTTGAATTATTAAAAAGGATATAGATATGTAATAGCGAAAGAAAAAAAATTCTGCTCTCACGCAGTCAGTTGCGTGACACCCCGATCACGAGCCACGCTATAAATCATTTTCAATTTCCCGGAATCAAATATCCTGATCTTGTATTCTTTTACCTCATACAAAAGCTTTTTTGACAGGAGGTGGTCTTTCTATGAAGTGAGGAAATTTCTTGATTCATTACATCAGTGCACCAACTCGGCTAACCGACAGACGGCACAATAGATTTACAATACTATGAAACCAATGGCATGGTTACTAAACATGAGAAATCCTAACAACAAGGTGACTCATCACCTTTGAACCTTCAAAAAATCGAATTTTACTTTTTTGCAGTTTTAGAATATTTGAACATTTCTAAATCATTCAAAACAATTACCGAGTTAAAATATTTCAAATAGAACTTTAAAAACTATGACATGAAAGAAGCAGTTCCAATGGAAACATTAGAAGTGTGGGAACTTTAGAATCCGTTTTCTCGAAATGATCATTTTCATGCTTGCGCGCACTGTATAAAGGAAACTACTGCAGATATTGCTTTAAGGATAGTGCAGATTCAGCAGATATTGCTTAAGGATTTTTGAAGGATAGGTGTACAATGATGCTACCAAAAATATGCACCTAATTGTTTCTTAAAAAACTATTTTACTATGAATTTATAACATTTGACTCGTAATTTTAATGGGCTTTTCAGTTTTTTTAAATCTGATTGCCCTGGAGTAAATATTTTTGGGTGTTTTAAAATTTAAATAGGAGTAGAAATATACCTAATGTTTTAGCATCACAAAAATGCAACAATTATTATTGAAATGTAATTAATGCTGTTGTAAGTCTGCGCTCAGCGTATCAGTATAAATTTGAAATTTTAAGAAAATACACTCACTTCTTACTTCATAAACACAATTATTATTTATTTGCAATAAAATTAATTCAGGAAACATAATCTATGAAGTTTAGAGAAGTAATACTGAAAATGTCATATGTAATAAGCAATATAAAAAAATATATAGAGAGAGAAGTTCGAATAAACAGCAAAAATTCTGACTTTTCAACTTGTGAAAATGGTGATGACTCTCATTTTAAGTTAAAACGCAACTCTGGAATTGTATACATTTCATATTACAGCAATTGCAACTGATTATTTTTTCTTAGGCAGAAAATGTTTTGAGTATTTTTTTTTTGACCTGATGTATTAATTCTCTTTCATCAGCAGCTAAATATTCGGAAACCTCTATTTATAGCTTTTATATTATTTAGTTAATAAAACAGACGTAATGTATTTTATTAAATTTGCACTTAGAATTTGTTACGTATTATAATACTTCATCCATATCTCACGCAACTAGGGATATTTTGACTTGTTGCTATCTGGCTGAGTAATTAAGGGTAATATTCACAAACATTCTTCTTTCACCATAATACTCAATAAACCTTTACAAGTGAAAACCGCTGGTTAATGGCAAAACAATCTTTTCCTTTCAAACAACCCATGGCCTCAAAATTTGCTAACTGGGACTTGTTTTAGATATATCCGTAGTCTTCAAAACCAAAAGGATAAAAGGTTATTAAACAGTCGTGAGACATACACAGGAAATACTTCTTGGAAGTACGAAGCTGATGTATAAATGGTCTAAATAGAAACACTTTCATTTTTTTAATGCAGCGTTCATCTGCTGAGGCCATGTAGTACAGCGTACATTCTTCACATGAGAGAATTATTCGACCATTCACAGTCAGCTAGAGGATTATCCTAAAAGGCTATCAGCAGGATCATTTAAGAACGAACATAAAGAGATGGCTATAACTGCTGTGCTAAGTGTTCACTACTATGTTGAAATCGACCGAGTTCATTACATGACAATAGCAACGTAATTTGTAGAACAAAGTCGCTAAGTCTGGTATAGCTTTCCAGCTTACTCCACACAGGTTTTTCCCCATTTGTACAAAATATGCGAGGGAGGTTAATCAGACCATATGATATCTCTCTCGCACTGTCGAATCCAAACTGCCTACGATCTTTTCAACATTGGACACATTAAGGGAATGGTGGACATTACAAAGCGATTTTTGAAATGTTTACCCCAGATATATGAAATTTTGCATATATATTCATTAAAGTATGACTATATCAAACGCTCTATAAAGTTTTATAAATATTTAATTTTTTTATATTTTAAAAATTCAAATTATTATATTTTTAAATGCTCCTTGTTATCCAATTTTTAACTTCCTCAATTAATTTTATATTTATTTTGCTTATAATTAAATTTTGAACAGATTTATGTATTACTTTGTGCTTTCGTCGAAAAATTAATTTTTTGGAAATATTTTTATGTTTGTACTCTGGATTTTCGTGAAATTTTTGTCATTTTCTATACTTAAGTTAAACTTTGATAATCTGAAAGATGTCGAAACTTAAAATGGATGCATGACTTTACTTTGATGTATTAGAAAAGTCTATTATAATTTTTATAAAATTTCGTCAAAAAGTGTGACGCAAGGAGCATTTTAAAGACTTCCAATTCTAGAAATTACTCATTTTGAGAAAAAGCCATTTAAAAGATGTTTTCTCACCTACCTTTAATAGTTACTTTTATAATGCCAAGAAGTTTTAATTTTAATTTTCAGTATATATTTTAAATGCATTTTATTCCAATATTTACATATTTTCAAAATATTAATACACCAAAAAAATTCCACTTTTTGCTCGATTTTTGGTAATTTGAAATACAAATATCCACTTTATGCACCTTCGCTCTAGATATATTTTGAAACGAAATTGTCTGAAACAAGTATCTCTCAAGTGGTATAAAAATTTTCACACAAATGCAGATCAATAGTCTGCCGCTTCTTTTTCATTTTGGTGCAGTACTCACCTGACAGAAAACGAACAACCGACAGTGGGCTAAAAGCATTCTGGTCCCCAGTTGCTATGAGCTGATAATGGTTTTCTTGTCAACTGCAATACCGACATAACTTTAGAGACTCTTTCTCAATATGCATGCCCTATTTCACTATATAGGGGCACAAATGTAGCTATCAGGTTTGCGGCAACATTATACTCTGTTTGGAATAATTGAGGTCTTCTCTTCCCTCCATATTAACATAGAATAAATCATGGAAGGCTTCAGTTTGCCTTTATGCACATGTCGTTAGGAATGTTGGATATAAGAATATTTATATCAAGTTTATTCAGGATTTACGTGAGGCGGACACTGCATAGGAACTTCTAGTCGCATGAGCATAGTATTTGCTGTTCATGTGCGTTTTCTCTAGTATGATTTGATGTCTAATACGCCAGATGTGGTCGACGTATAACCAAAGCCTGTCAAGGGATGATGAATTACTGCCTTCGAACAGGACATATTTTGAATAAAAATAACTTCACTCAGGCATGGTATTTTAAAGTAAACCTATGTCTCATTTCTCCGAAAAATGCTTGACGTATGAATTTATATATTCAAAGTTCTATCGTCAGCAAATAAAAGTAAAATTTGAATTATAGACTGAAGTTTTAGACCAAAAAGATATTAAAGTTTGGTTTAAAAAAAGAAGTAAAATAATAATAATTGCAATTTTGTTCCAGTACAGGAAGTCTCAATTTTTTTTAACTCTAGGTATTTAATGAGGAAAGTAGTCCGTGAAAAATTAGATCTAAAACCTGAAAGCTGTGGCTTAACTGTTCCCCAAAACTGTATAATAAGTAACACAAGAAACTTAATCTGTATGTCCAATGATAATTTTATTATTTTTGATGTCTTCCATTAAAATTTAATGCTAAGAACAATTAAAAATGCATATAATGAAATATTGATAATTGTAAAAAAATCGTCTAAAATTCTAATCATCCAGAGTTTCATTAATATAAAAATGATTATATTTGTAGTAGTAATTATAAGATTAGCAGATGACTTTCAATTAATTTTTAAAAAATAATTGCAGAGATTATTTAAATTAACAATTCTTTCTAATACATAGTGTAATTGAAGAAATTTTTCATTAACAAGAGCACACTTCTTTTCAAATATTGAAAAAGAATACATAAAAAGCGAAAACAAAATGATTTATTTTGAAGGGCAGATTTAAATTAACTTTTTTCTTTTTTAAATAAAAGAAGACTTCACTGCAACTGTCACCTGAACTTAATTTTACTGTCATAGCCTAATGGGAAATCTCAAGATATGCTATAATTCAATAACAATCAAATAATTCAAACTTTCAATTATCACTTACCTGATTTCCCTGAATACCGCCTGAAGTAATTTACTGTAGTTAATAAATCGATGCAAGGCCTAATACGTGTGTAGGTATCTTAAATCTCAACAGAGTGATTTCAGAGAAGGAAGGTTTATCGAGAGTTGAGATGTAATTTTAAAATAAAGAAAATATATAAGTGGAGCAGACAACATTTAATCGATCCATTGGAAACAATTATTTCCCACAAATTATTATAATTCTCACAAACATTTCGCTTTGGGGCTTGCTCCATTATGCTTTCTTGTTATATTGAAGCAATTGTTTTCTGTTCAAGAGATACATGGACTTAATATTTCTATTCTTTAAAAAATCGTTTCATTTATGTGAAATCTTTTAAAACCCTTCTAATTACAGGGGTGTTAAAATATCATTGCTAATAAGAAAGTCAATTTAAAACATTAAATAAGGTAGAATGTATAACATTGTAATCATATAACTATGCATTATTTAGTATTTCCGCAGATACATATGGGATATCTTTTGCTTTAAATTCAGCCAGATCCATATAATTTTATGTAAAGATGCAAATAAATTTGCTTAACAACAACAAGTTGTTGGTCCAAATATAAGGTGCACCAATTATAAGAAACCAAAAAATATCGGGGTGAAAGATCCAAAGTCGAAAGACAAAATTTCCAAATGTTACATTGGAGCAACAACAACATAAATTTAGATGCACTACATTTTATGAGAACATGTGAAATCTATTTTAGAATTTCATTTAAATCTATTCTCCTCTTCTTGTGATAGTTTTCTGAGTATGAGGAGATTAAGATAGGGGCAAATAGAATTTGAGATTGTTTTCAGATCTCGTAAATTCTATTAAATCTTTTGTCTTTAATCTTCATCTTTATGTCATAAAAAAATTCTGAAAATGAAGAGAATACGATGATAAAAATGTGCCTCAGGATTATTTTATTATCTCATAAATTCTACAAATGCAATCATAAACAACATTTCACTGCAATTAATATTACTCAAGAAACAATTAATGACCAGATATCCAAATAGAGACACTCAGCTTGGACTGTTAGTTTGGTTGACTGGATTTTGGAGCGTTGAGGTCATATATTACTTCCAAAATTGGCTACAAAATATAATTTAAGCTTAAGAGAGACTCAGGGCCAAAACCATCTCATATTGGAAGGGATGAGACATTCACACATTCATACGTACAGCTGTAATTTCGTAAAATGTAAAGAGTCCTTATCAACAAACGAAATATATCTCTAAAACAAAAAAAAAATCGACTCTCCAAGAAGGAGTGGTCCGATTGCGACAAAAATTGGTGGATATGAAGCATATGCCAAAAAAATTTTCAGAGCAATTCAATCTTCACAAAATAAGGAAGTTAATACAGCATTGGTCCACCTCTGGCCTGGATGCAAGCCGTCACCCGGCTTGGCATAAACTGATAAAGTTCCAGGATTGTGTCCTGCGGAATTTCTTGCCAAATTGTACCCTACTGTCGGGCTAAATCATCAACATTCCGGAATAGTAGCAATCGCCTTCCCATCACAATCCAAATGTGCTCTATGGGAGAGAGATTATTCGACCTGGGTGGTCCAGGAAATGTTTGCAAGTTGGAGATATTTCATAGCAACACGTGCAGTATGCGGTCGGGCATTATCTTGTTGAAAAGTATGTCCGGGGGGCGCAAGAGGAAGGACAACAAAAGGGTTCGCAGAATGTCGTCTGCGTTCCGTTGCCCTGTAAGTGATTCACTAGTGACTACCAAAGGGATCCGGCTATCAAAGTTAATGACACCACATACCATAACTCCGTTTGTGGGCGTGTGTGACGTACGATAGTAAGGGCAGGATCCTTACGTGGACCCTGAACGTCTCTAGACACAACTTCGATGGACGTCAGGACACAGTTGAAAACGTCCCAAGTCAGTACAGTTCCAGGTTTATCGAGTTAATCACCACTGTTATCAGAATTGACAGTACACAGGCGTGAGAGAGGTAAGCGGCGTAACGTTCGGCACGAGCGTATTTTCCACTATCTCAGTCGTCTGTAAATTGTGAGGTTGGACACTTGTGTGTCGGTCACGTCACGTGGTTGATAACAACGAATCCATAGCTGCGACAGCTGATCGGACATTCGCTCTTTCTTCCAGTTCTGTTGTGGTTTCAGGTCGACCGCTGCCGTCCTGACACCTAAATCTGCCGTTGTTGACCCACTCTTGCCAGCATCGTGAAATCGGTTCATCGCTTCGACACTGATGTCGAATGATTCTTCGATTTACCCAAGCAGCTTCATTCAATTCGATGACATAGCCTTTTTAAAACTCTGAAATTTGCTTGTAATGAGCACGAATCCTTCGGTGAAGCAATGTTACAGTCGACGAGTTGAGATATACACAGTCGAACAGAGAATTTGAACATCAGATCTAGAATCGTTCCTTATGCACACCTGCTGGGTGCGCAATTCTGATGCACAGTTCTGATGCGCTGGTTCTTCCGCTATTCATTCGTTGGACGCCAAACTTTAATCATTTGCATGTTCGGTGGAAAAAACTCTGCATACCAAATTTCATTATAATCGAAGAACTCCGTCTTGGTGCGTCGATTTTTTTTTTTTTTTGCTGTACAGGGTTCCCACCTATATCCGTTACACCCCCTTAACTTCTAAACGGTGACAGCTTAGGCCATAAAATTGGTGTCGAAGTATAGTAAATAGGCTATGCGCTACTCGATGAGACAAATTACAACGCCATCTATCGACTAATTTTGGAATTAGTTTTTATTTCAAAAACGGTACGAGATGCGGAAAAAAGTCAATTACAAGGTTGTTCAGTATCATCGACTAAGTAAGAAAAGACACCTTGAGCACATTAATACATAAAACCGAAGGTAGAAAATAAATAAACATTTGTTTGGTCTTGATTTCGAAAATTGTCATGTCATAAAGAGTGGAAGAAAGAAACTGAGACACTCCCCTATCTTCAGGATCATTTATTTATGCTGCTGAAAATTCTCTCAATTAGCCACTATACACATTTGCACTCTGTACTGCATTTCTCGCTGCATATTGAGTAACATGGCAGGTGTTACGGAGGTACAAGCAGTAATAATGCGTCGTCGAAGATCCTGCAATGTTAGCAGAGGAGTCACATATACCTGCCTTTTTATGTGTCTCCATAAGAAGAAATCCAATGGGGCCAAGTCGGAGTTAGTCCGTGAGGTGGTCTTTTCGAGCTTCGCTAGTATTTCACGACGCCATACTGTTGAAAATCACGACCAAACAAATGTTCAATTTTTACATTTTGTTTTGAGTATTATTGTGCACAAGGTCTCTTTTCCTACAAAATCGATGATGCTGAATAACTTTGTAATTGATATTTTTCCCGTATCTGGATCATTTTTGAGATAAAAATGCTAATTCTAGAATTTGCCGATAGATGGCATTGTAAGTTATCTCATCGAATAGCGCATAGCCTTTTTACTATACCTAGACACCAGCTTTATGGCTTAAGCTGTCACCGTTTAGAAGTTAAGAGGATGTAACGGATATTGGTTGGAATCCTGTATACTATGATATGTGATTCGACTTAATAATACCTACCTTAATGATACCGACTTTATCCAAGCTTCTTGAAATCTTATACAACTTCACTCTTGTAGTCTAAGGGACTAGCGGTAGGGAAGCGTGGGAGTTTACAACAACTAGGGCGGATTTCCCAGTTGTCAGTAGACAAAGATATTTTCCGGTGAACATCAAGGTTTTGTCATAGAGGCGCTCTTTAAAAACAACGATTCTGTTGCCACGACATAGGAGACATTTTGGACGCCCTGCGAAGTAAATGATACCGTTCCTGGTCAAAAAACAATCTAGCGAAGGGTTTAAAACGGGTGAGGAAACGGGTCTGCATTACCAAGAAAACCAAGTGGTCGTTCTTGGAACACTAAACCTGACATACATGAAAATGTACAATGAATTCATCTACGAATCAGTAAGTTCGCTATTCTTGAGGCAGTTACTGCCATTCCCCCAGAGATGACCAACAGAGTGATGGAAATCTTTAGAGAACAGCTTCGGTGGTGCATAACGAGAGCCACCTTAAAGTTATAATTTTTTAAACCTTGTGGAAAAAAACTAAATAATAAGTCCTTTCCCAAAAGATAATTTTTTTTCTGTAAACTGTTTCGTTCGTTTTTTATTATACATTAAAATGTTGGAGTTCATTCAGCAGCACTCTGTACTAAAGATATTATATATTAAATTTTCTTTACGTGATAAAATAGGTACAAAGCATCGAAAAATGTCGCTGAAAAATTATCTTTTATCATGTTTACACGAAACTATTAACAGTGAAACTATTAACAAAATTTACAATAAACCCATGATTAACGAAACATTTACTTAAGCGTAGAAGGGTTTACATATTCACATGTATTTTGTTTACATGGTTTCAAAATCCGAGGTTCTTCAGTTTAACAGGAGATACATACAAATCATCACATACGAGAAAATTTGGAGCACAAAAGTTGTTTTTTTCTTTACAACTACTGTAATATGCCTGCACACTTAAATGACGATAAAATATTAGTTCTTTCTTCTGAGACAGTTTCGTTACACGAAAGGACTTCCAAGGCATGTGTTGTTTTGATAATAAAAAAAATTAACCCGAATTTTTTAGTTTTGATTTTGAAGCCATATCAAATAGAAACAATTATTTAAATGTAGGGAAACTATCTTTTGAAATCTTAAAGAAAGCACATTTGAAGAGTAAAAAATATCCCTCTTTTGACAATTTGTAGTCAAAAGTGTTGACTGAAACGTTTTAATGCTGTATTAACAGATTTAAGTGTACAAAAAATCTTATTGTTATTCAATCACTTAAAGTATACACGCCATATCAATTTATACCTCAAAGAAAATATTAATTTTTTTTCCAACGAAAGAACAAAAATCCTGATAGATAACTTGACACGTATGTAAGGAAATATCCATAAATAAAACCTGTTTTTTTTCTGACACGTAACTAGAATTTATTTCTTAATATTTTTTAAATTTATTCAAAATCAAAAGTTCAGAAGGAAAGAAAATTTCATATCCTCAGGTTATTCTAGGAAATAAGAAAGTGAGGTTTTGTTTTCCCAGGGATTCTTTTAATTGATGAGATTTTATCTAATCTCGGCTGACTGCATCAATTCTTCAAGACCAGCGTCCGCGGGCACGGCCAAGATTACGTCGATGCACTGATGTCTCCTGATGTCGATTCCCTAATGTCGATGCGTCGATGCCATTATGTTACCTGATGGCATCGCTGGCTTAATTTGATTGGGAGAAACATGGAGTCAAGGTCATTAGAACAACTGTGAACTTTTTTCTGCTGAAGTACGGGTACTACGTTTTCGTATTTGAATTACCCAAGTGCCATGTAAAATCCTTATATCATTAATATATACTATATACTATATATATATATATATATAGTATCACTGATTATTTACTAAAAATCTTATAATACATTACTTTAAATCTCTTTTACGTGTGACTAATAATTTGTTTTTCATTACCTCCTAATCATATTTATTAAGCACACCTTTTTGATTACCATAATAGGATTGTTTTTCAGTTGTTAATTTTTTCATTCTAAACGGTTTTCTAAAACATTGTCTTTAAATTTAGGTACACAAAAATCATAAAGATTATTAATTTAGCTTATTATATAACAGATGAAGTGTAGTATTAAAAACTGCTATTTATGTTTAAAAATTTTATGTGTATACACACATTATATATATATATATATATATATATATATATATATATATATATATATATATATATATATATATATATATATATATATATATATATATATATATATATATATATATATATACAGAGAGAGAGAGAGAGGCAGCCAGAAAGATAGAGACCGACCGAACTTAGTATTTTGCTTTAAACTAAAACTAAAAGGAGAAGGTAATTCCCCCCAATATATCACAGGAACTAAAGATTAAAAGTTCTAGTTTGTCTCGAAATGCGATGCATTTATCTATTCAATCACAAGCATACACGCGCATCTGATATTGACAATGGAGAACAGTTAGCGTAAGGAAAATAGCTTAGAGAGAGATAAAGTATGCCTGTCATTTGTTATTAGCGAAATTTCGCTTGAGTCTCGTGAATTATAGATAAGGAATAGAAACATTTAGAAGCGTCATCAGTCATTACCCTGAAATATATTAAATTTCAATTTATTGATTGTGACACAGATATAATTTTGGGGCGTAATATCATGATTGTTACATGTCATACATAAAATGTGAAACCTCATACAAACATATCGTATTATACAAACATATCGTAGGCTTACATGTACTTTTATATAGTATGATATTTTCAAGGTGTTCTTGGTATACTTTTTATAGTAAAACTAATAAAAAAAAACCTCTCTCAGTTTAATTTCATTTACACAAATACAGTACAACAATACTAGATTAATTCATAAATATTTTGCAATACAAGATTAATTTATTAATGTTGTGATTACAAGTAATTCCATAGAAACACAATTCTAACTTAAAATAAATGCGCGATTCACTTTTGCATAAAAGATGATACAATTTTCAAATCCTTGTTTGGTTACTTAGCTCACAATGTACTACAATAAAATATTCTAAATTTTCTTATTGCTTATCTTATGTTTCATATATATATATTTTTCTTGATATATATATATATGCATGTATGCCTTTATATGCATATATATATGTATGCATACATTTGTATATATATATATATAGATAAATGTATGCATGTATGCCTTTTTATTCTTATTTTCTTATCTTTTTCATTTTGAAATTTAAAAGAAAATCTTATGTCATATCCAAAACTTTTACTAAAGAATAAGCACATTTTTTTTCTTCTTAAATTCAAAGTACTGATATGTTTGTGAATTAAAATACTATACAAACTATGTGTTTTGAAAATTATTCTTAAGCATGTAAATTAACGATAGGTTTGTGTGACTGCTTTCTTGCATGTATTTAGATTTTTAACAACTGAAGAATACTACTTGGACATAGTGTGTAGGATTCACAAAACCCATAGTTTGTACAGGATATTAAATCTAAAAAAAATTCTAATCTGATATTCCGAATTTTTACTAAAATGTGATAACGTTTTCTCATTCTTTGGTTCACAGAATGATAAGTTGTGAATGAAATTCAAACATTTTTTAAAGAAACAATTATACAACATTATTGTTAATTTACATATTTATGTACTATTTTCAAAACATATAGTTAGCACAAAATTTTAATTCTAAAACTTTTTTATCTCATATTACACAAAGATTGAGAACATTTTCTTATTCTTTAGGTCGAAGCAATGTTATGCTTGTGAATGAAATTCAGAGATTTTTTTTTCAATGAAGCACTCAAACAACCATAACATCAATTTACGTGTTTATGTACTATTTTCAAATCACATAGTTTGCACAAGATTTGATTCTAAAAATTTCTTATCTCATATCCCGATTTTTTACCAAGGAGTGATAACATTTTGTCATTCTTTAGTTCAAAGTAATGATAAACTTGTGAATGTACTTCAATGAAAAACTTGGCGAAAATAAAAACGTCAGACTTCTATTATTGTACAGGCAGAGATTTTCTTTAAATGGCAGATCTGGTTTCCCCAAAAAAACTAAATTCTTTCCAACCTTTGTTACTTAGAACTTTAAAAAAATATTTTTTGCGATCTTTTCATGCAGTTTATCTAATTAGTTTTTTCACATATTTTTACAACTTAAAGATATAAAGAAAGCGATCAAAATTCAATTTCATTAAAGACTATTATTTTGAAGGGCAATTTAACTTCATTGTTCCCTTAATGGTTTTTTCATGTCTTAAACGACGGAGGGAAGCAGATAGCATTTAAAATTAATAAGTTTGAAACTGCGTTCAGACATTTTCTTGTTATCCATGGTTAAAAAAAAAAAAGAATCACACATTTTTTTCGAAGTTTCTAAAAAACTGCGTTTGATTTAAATAAATAAAGTAACATAAAAATAATGGTGAGCAAAATGGAAAAAAATTACATTATTCAAAGCAAACATTATTTTAATGTCACTTATATAACTAAATCTTATTTTTAAACATTTACTTTAGTTTTCAACAAAAATTTCCTTTGTTTATAGAGTATTAGCAACGAGAAAGTTGTGTTACTTTTATAAAATTAAAAGAAAGTAATTAAATCCATTAAGTATATATGTTGATAAAATGAGAAAAAAAAAGCTTAATACATGATGAATATTTTGATTTTCCTTTTACAATGTTTTATCACTGAAAATTTCGTCCCTACAATTTTAAGGTTGCATTGAACGTTAAAAAAGCGCGGAACATTTTTTCGTTTACATATTTTAACTATTTTTATAAAATAATCTCGATTTTTATCACATTATAAATATAGAGATAAATCTTATATAAAATAATGCTTATATAGGAAATATAATTATTATATAAAATTAATTTTCTTTGCAGAATTGAAAAAAAGTAACGTATAATTTATATATTTTTATTTTTTATTTGTTTTTTTATTTTTTTGTAATCACTAAATTATTTATAATAAAGTTTTGAAACAAAATTTGTTACATTATTTTTCATTTCCTATTTCCAATTCTCACATTATAAATATAGAGATACATTTTATGCAAAATAATGCTTATATAGGAAATATAATTACTATAGAAAATTAATTTTCTTTGAAGAATATAAAAACAAATTACGTTTATTTTTATTTATTTATTTTTTTTATTTTATCTTTTTGTTATCACTAAATTATATATAGTATGTTTTGAAATAAAAATCGAGGAAACACCAGTAAAATCCGCATAAATCGCTAATACATGATCATGAGTATTTAGAGCCCAAGGCAACCTGTCAAATTTTAGTGTCGAGGGTGTTGGGTACGAATTTCAACGAGCATCATTAAAATACCTCCGTGTCTGGTCCGCATATGGGTGCGTTAAATCCGTGAACCGAAAAGCTATGTATGAGTTTAGGGAGGCTGAGAGAGGGTACAATCCCTTAATATGCAACCCTTGTGGGGTGCTCTGCCAAAATTGAGGTGGCACCTAGCTAAGACGGACTCCGACCCTGGTGGTGCTATTGCAAACAGGAAACGCACTCCTGAACCCTCAAAGCCTATATCCAAAGCCCCGCATGGATCTAGTCTAGAACACTTCCGGATAGGAGACATTAGTAACACCAACAACATACGTATTTAACATCTTATTTTAAAAATTACACGTATTTAGGGTTTGTTCTAGTAATCGGAATAAACATACATGATTATATATTCTGAAATGAGAGAAATAGAAAGATTTGAATGATCTTGTAAAATAGGGCAGATTTAAGTAATTCTAAATCTTCTTTTTAAAATTAAATTTTTCAGTAAAAGCGTCTCTCAAACACTGCAATATAGCCGCATAAATAAAATTTATAATTCACAACCAATTAATTTAATTTTCCCAAGAATAGCAAAGAAAAAATACACATAAATTTAGTTTTCCCAATTGACTTTTTCTCGGAATAATGGTGCCACTGGAATTTCGGGATCACATTTTGCATCGTCACACAAAACTCCCATTCAGCAGTAGTTGCATGCTTTTCTGAAATATTTTATACCCCTTCGGCTAGTTTTTATAATGTTAAAATCTTGTATAGAATAGATAATGGCATAGCAGGTTCCTATGATGGGCTGTATAATAGGTTTTATACAGCCAGAATCATGTTAAATGCGTCAATTATGTTGCTCAGAATGTTGTATCATATTTAAAAGCAACATTCCGCTGAAGTAAGTAAGCGCAAAATCGGCTTTAATAACGCTGTTAATAAAAATACAGTTTTCTTGAATTATAAAATTCAGTTTTCTTATATATTTCTTGGAAAATAGATTTAGGTTTTAAATGTTCTATCGAAGTCAGTAGCAAAACTGAATTGTCAGCACCCTTATCGACAAATAATTTAAAACCTCACGTCTTATCACTGACAATAAGGCGACTGGTATGATGACACTTGACATTTGCCACTAATAACGCGTGACCATCCGGTTTTCCTGAATAGAGAAGCAAGGTGAAATAGATTTTTTAGCATTTTCTCGAAATCGTAGGTGATACCAACAAAGTCTATTGAGACTTTCTAAATGTTCTCGGGATTTATTTCTACAATTATGATGACTTTGGCCACGAAAACGGAGTGCATCGTCAATTTTTTTAATATAATCCATTTATTTGGCTGTGCATAGGAGTGATTATCACTCTAAAATTATTTTCTTCGAAAATTGCACTGTAACTGAAGCTGATAGAATCTTTTCAAGCGCATCTGTGGCCCGAGACAACCTGTCGATAGCGCGTCGGCTTTCAGTACTGAGGGTGCTCGGATCGTACCCCGAGACACACCGTGAAAAAGCTCCATGTCTAGGCCGGATATGGCCACGTTAAATTCGTAGACCGGAAAATATTTCTACGAGGCCAATGACTGGGAAAGGTGCGGTTCCCCCCCCCCTAGATGTCGCAACTGGGGGGTGTCGGTCAAAATTGTGTTGCTGTTGTTGTTGTTGTTGTTGCTTCTCATCCCCATGACCAGCAGAGCTAGATCAGGTCCATAAGCTCGTTCACTCTGAGAAAGTCCAGCACCAAGAGAGGATCTTGAGCCAGGTCCTGCCTGGTGAGCCCCACACAGGATAAAATGTGGTCAGGGGAGGCTTGAGCAGTAGAACACTTAGGGTCAAAATTGTGGTGGCACCTAGTAAAGAAGGACTCCGACCCTTGTGGTGCTATTATAAACTTGAGCCGCACCACTCATTTCGATTCCTATATGAACCTGGTCTGGCACTCCAAGCCAGGGGGCATCAGGTCCAACAACAAGCATACCTGAATGAAATACGCAAAATGAAGTTTTGGTACTGTTGCGTTTTGATAACACAAAAAAGAGAAAGATAGCTACTCAATATTATTCATGTTCCAAATATTTTTCGAAAATCCCAAGAAATTTGAATGTCTTCCGCGGAGATATACGCCCGTAAACGGGTTTTTAAAATGATGTCAATATCATCATAATGTGGCAAAAAAAATTCAGGTAGCCACTTCTAACAAAACTACCGCAGCTTAACGTAGGGTTACTAATCGATGCTTACCCATTTTGTATGTATATATGTATGTAAGTTTTGTATATAAAAATTTTGACTCATATGTATATATATATATTTGACTCATATGTATATATATATTTGACTCATTTTTGTATATATATAAATTTTGACTCATTTTGGTAATTTCCTGTTTAAATCTTGACTGCTTGCCAAAGCGATACAGACTGGGTTTGGTGCGCTGCCAAAATTATAATCCGCGATGCAGGACATCTGGAATTTTGCTTTTGGAGGACCGTTATGGAGGAACGTAATCGTACGTAAAATAGAAGAAACATACGATTTAATTCTTTTTAAAGCTGTGCTCATCGTGCAGATGTTATCGACATTAAAATTAATTGAACTTAAAGATTTTGAATGATTTAATTAAGTGGGTTTTTGATTTATTTCATATATTTTGCAAAAAATACAACGAAAAACCGTTTGAATGTATTTTTTTCCTGATGTTAATACATGTTTTACTGAAAATGTTAACATACGAACCACCAGGAAATTATACACATTCATTTTGCAAATCATTATCTTATGTTAAAACTAAACACTTTGGAATATAATTTTATGCTTTATTTGGACGAAACATCACCCGGAATAAAATGTTAAAAATCTAAAAAATCCCTAATCACAGGAGATATAGTATAATAAATTTTTTTAAGCAGACAAACTGAAGTATAACGAAGTGAGTATAGCATGTTGCTAATCAATTTAAATTTTATCCAAAACTTTATGTGCAACAAAACACATGCAAAATTCAATATTCCGAGTGTAGTAATATTATCTCTAGTTTTTACATACATCTATTATTTAATGTAAATAAAGAATATTTTAATAGAAGTATACAAGCTATAATTTTCTCCATTTTTAAAGTAAATTTATTTTGCGCTTTAAAATAGATTTTTTATTGACTATATAAAATATTTAGCCACTTATAGAAATATGTAACTTTTTTATATAAACTCTTACGGAATAATCGATGCGTCATGTATTATTTTGCGAAATCTTTCCTTAAGAAACCATTATAGTGCTGAAAGTTCTTCTGTGCTCTTTTAAGGAGACAAGGGAGCTGTTTTTTGTCTAATTTTCAATATTTTACTCAACATACGAGATGCATATAATTAATATTGTGTTTTACTACATAGAAACAACTTAGAATTCACAATTAAGTATTTCATGGAAGAATAAGAATTATTTTTTCATAAAAGTTTCAATACTGATAATTTTTTTTCAATTTTCTCCATGAGCATTGATTTTTTTTCTGATTTCTTCCAAATTTTTCGGGATCGTCAATGGAAAAGTTTGTTATAACGCTGTGTATAGTTCTTTGAAACCTCAAACATTAAATTTATACATAAGGAAATTAATAGTACATTTTCAAATTTATACATAAGGTAAAAAGTTAAAACAGGAAAAAACATTAAAAAAATCACAGGCAGATTAAAGTAAATATTTTTATGGCTTTAGATTCATACAAAAAAAAAATCAATACACAATTATCTTTATGTATATTCGGGAAAATATTTTTGAAAATATTTTTTGAAAACTAGGCATTATTCTGTCAAAAAATCCTTCTATTGAATTCAAATGGTCTTCAAAGTATTAAAAAATAATGCACTATTCTCATTTGGTATATGGACTTTTGATTTATACAAAAAAAAACAATATAGAATTATTTTTGAACAAACAGTAAACACAAACAGTAAATTTATATGGAGAAATTTTAGGTTTTTAAATGATTTAGATTGCGCATGGAGCATTTGAAAAATGATAAAAAATTTGTGAAAAAAATTTAAAAAACAGGCCTTATTCTGCCAAAAAATCCTTATTTTGAATTCATAGGGAATTTAATGTAGTAAAAGAAAATACAAATTATTCTCATTTTATATATAAAGTTAAAAACTGAAAATTTAAAAAATCGAGGTCCGTTGTTGCTTCAAATGAAAGCATTTCTATGAGAGGAAAATTTTTTCCCGTGGATGAAAAACAGGCCTTATTCTGCCAAAAAATCCTTATTTTGAATTCATAGGGAATTCAATGTAGTTAAAGGGAATACTACTTATTCTCATTTTATATATGAAGTTAAAAACTGAAAATTTAAAAAATCGAGGTCCATTGTCCCTTCAAATGAAAGTATTTATATGTGAGGAAAATTTATTCCCCTGGTTTTTCGCTCAACAAACTCTGAATAGTCTGTAATATGAACCACAAAAACAATTATTCCCTCGAATGTCAGCCAGAAATTGGAAGATGAGGTGCATTGTGGATAACATAATACCTAAGCTTATGCAATAGTTCGATGATAAGAGGCAAAATGAACATAGGGAAGTTAATCAAATATTTGCTTCATAGATAACAGGGCTCACTGCCATAATCCAGCTTTGCCTTAAGAGAAACTATGATTATTTGCCACACTAAGGGTAGACCACAAGAAGAACTCAAGTATAGGAGATACAAATACAAGAAAGCCGAACAGAGCATCTCACAAGACGCTAAATGAATGGCATAAAAGGCAGAACTAAGAAATAAGTGCAAGAGAAGATAGTTTCGAAACAGTGATTCTATTATAGGAAAATAAATAATAAGATTTCTAGAACAATGTCAATATAGAAAACAGCTCTCCCCAAATCCGATTTATCTTGCAAAGCTTATGATAATTCATATTCAGATTATACTTGAAGAAATGAAGAACAATGTTATGAGCTACATATTAAGGGAACAAGGGACCTTCAATCTCGTATTTTTAAAATTTTTCAGTATTTTATTCTGTATACCACACGAGTATAATTTATATCCGTTTTTACTACATTGATGTCACTTAAGGAAACAAGGGACTTTCAATCTAGTTTTTATTTAATTTTCAATATTTTACTCTATATAACAAATGAGTATAATTAATATTCTTTTATACTTCATTGAAGGCATTAATAATTCACAAATAAATATTTTGTGGAAGAACAAGACATATTTATCAAAAAACTCTTTAAAAAATGCTAAAATTTTTCAAAATGTTCGAAGCGCATTCATGTTCATCTGATTTCTTCCAAATTTCTCAGGATTATTAATGGAAGTGTTTGTTACAAAACTGTGCATCATTCTTTGAATTCAGAATTTTTTTTAAATTTATAGACCATGAAATTAAGTAAAAACATAAAAAAATAAGGCAGGTTAGAGGAAAAAAAATATATAAGACTTTAGACTCATACATAAAAAAATCACATGCACAAATATATTTATATTCATACGATAAAATTATAGTACAAAAATTAAGTATTTTAATGCATATGGAATGGGCATGGAGCATTTAAAAAAAAAAGCATTTTGAAATTTTTTTTGAAAAGCAGGCATCATTCTGCCAAAAATTCCTTATTTTGAAATCTAAAGGTTTTCAGTGTAGTAATACAGAAAATAAATTATTCTCATTTTGTATAGAGAGATAAAAATTGAAAATTAAAAAAAATCGAGTTTGAAGGTCCCTTGTTCCCTTAAATTGAAAAAAAATGTTTTTTGTGGAAGAACAAGACCTGTTTATCAAAAAATTCTTTAAAACTTCTAGATTGTTTCAAAATGCTCCACACTCAGTCATTTTCTTATGTTTTCTTCAAAATTTCCCAGATTTGTAAATTGAAGTGTTTGTCACAAAACTCTGTATCATTATTTGAAATCCCAAATATTTTTCAAATTTATAGACCTTAATATGAAATAAAAACATGCAAAAACATAAAAAATAACATGCAGAATAGAAAAAAAATATTTAAGACTTCAGATCCCCCCCCCCCAAAAAAAAAAATATGCACAAATGTATTTATATACACATGATGAACTTGTAATAAAATTGTTAAGTCTTTTAATTGATATGGAATGCGCAGGAAGCATCTTGAAAAATGTGAGCATTTTAAATTTTTTTGAAAAACAGGCATTATGCCAAAAAAAATCCTTAATGTGAATTCTAGGGATCTCTGATATAGTAAAAATGAAAATTAATTATTATCATTTTGTGTATAGAGTTAAAAATTTTAAATTTAAAAAAATCGAGGTTGATAGTCCCTTGTACCTATAAGAAGGAAAAATTATTCTTTTATATTTCCAATTTTATTTTTATAACAATTGCTAATGATCATAAAACTTTTTCAGTAATTTCAACAAGAGATTATAAGAGGGATAAACATTTTGTTCTGGCAAAGGAATATTTCAATATTTACTTTAGGAAAGTGTTGCTATCTTTATAATTGTTGAAATATAATTTTGACTAATATTTGTCAACAAGGATTAGATAAGAAAAGCTAACTGCTAAAATATTAAATGAATTTTACCTTTTTCAGTGCATTTAAACTTTGTTTAGCATTTTGTGTACGTACAGAAATAAAAATAATAATTTTTATATTATTCTAATGATAATACTTTCTGATTTTAATACAACGATGCAAGTACGTTATAAAGAATTAAATAAATAATTTTAGGGTAGGCTAATTTGAAGGGGATTTTTTAAAAAATTGTGGACGCTAAATTTCAGGATTTTACCACACACCGCAAATATTTTCAAAAATAAAATCCCCAAAAGAGAAATTTTGTAGAGTTTTGTAAACATTAATCACTTTAACATTAAATTGGATTTTGCAATTTAGCCATGCACAGAACTTTCAAAAACTAAATTAGATGTATTTGTTTTTCGATGAAAAAATCCTGAAAACATAGTTTTTTTATTATATTTTTGATGTTCATAAATTATTTATAAATCATAATCAAGCACATTTTAATAATACTATTTTTTATCATAGTGCTAAATCTCTATTCTACACTTTCTTATACTGTAATCTATAATTTATAATTTATGAATCAGCTTCTGATACACATTTTCATAAAATAAAATGGAAGCATATCCTATATTTGAACCACATTTCATATTAATATACTTTCCCTTCCTATAAACAGATAAATGTATTCGACTATTACGTCAGTCGCGGTAGTCATTTTTGACTTAAGTAGGCTAAAATACATGGCTAGATAGGATATATTCCCCCGATGCGAAACATTAATTCCTAAAGTTCTAGTAATTTTTATCTAAATTTACAGATTTATGTGGTTATAAACATAGTAACTTCTTATCTAATTTTAAAATAGTTATATGCGCTAATGATATCCTTAGTGTCTTAAAGTGCGTAATGAAATAGCACGTCTTATATTTTAAAGCCTTATATGAAACAAAACTTGCCTTTAAATTTTGTACTGTATATAGTGTTTATTCCTATCTATGTTTATAGATATATTTCCACTTACATGTATGTTTTTATTGAATTAAAAGAATTAGAATTGTTGGAATAAAAATAAAATGATTTGACATTTATAAAAACTGTCCAACAATTTTTAATTTTTAAATAAAAATTAAAGAAGAACTTTTATTTATCGTGCTCCTTTAGTCTTTCCCAGCTGTTTAACCCTAGAGTCTTAACATGTCTAATTTTATGTTAGAAGGGAGAAGAAATAAAAAAAGCTTAATTTTCCCTTGGCCTTTCCTGGATAAATCTGCTTTAGCTGTTCTCTAATTCTATTGAAGTTCGCTGACAGCACAGTGCATAAGTATAGTCATTAATCACCACAGAGCATGGTTAATTGTCTCTTCTTATTAAGACCTGGCTAACAGATGTCAATCTATTCATTTTGCTCGGAAATGGGAAGAAGGCACAAGATTGACGTCTGAGATTAAGATTTCTTGAAGATATAATACGTATCGTGATTTCGGCGCTATAATTAGAACGTTTCATAGATTAAATAGACGTTTGGAAGAACATTATAAAAATGTTTTAAACCAATTTGAAAAGCATAAAAATTAGATTATATGTAAAAATACAGGATTTAAAGAAAAATAGTTACATAAAATTTTAGCTGCCACATTAAAACGTAATTTGTATTAATATTCATTTTATACACAGTACGATTAAAAAATAAGCTGGAGAACACAGAAACCCACGCTTAAGTATGTGCTTTTGTACTGATGTATTAATACATACACAATTAATAAAACGGTTTTGTAAAGAAAATAGCACAGTTTTTACGCCGTCAATGGTGTAATATTTATAAAAGTAATTTTGATAGAAAATTTTGCAACTAATTAAAAAAAATAATCTGTTATTTTCATAAAACAAAACCAAATTGGGGTAATTATAATTTTCCTCTTTAGGTGAAAAATATTCCTCAAATTTGAAAAACAGTTATTTTTTTAAGGAAACACTTTAATGTATGATAATTTAAAACAATTATAAGTTTCTTAAATCATTCTTTTGTCTCAAACAAACCTCAGTGGGAAACGAAAACTATTAAAATTTATAAAGAAAGGCCAAAGTCCTCTCAAACACATTTTTAAGATTAAATATGTTTGCTCAAATGCAAATTGTGTTGAACTTTGATTTTAATTCGTAAAAGACGCAGATAAAAGTTATTTGAATAAGTCAACAGTTTTAAAGTAATTTTAGGTATAATACAAAACAGTATATTCGTAGTGCACAGTGATGATTTGTTTTTATACAAACAATTACTGAGTGAATTAAAAGCAATTACTAAATGTCATCCAAACTCAGTCACTTATTGAAGACTTTCTGAAGAAACAATTGGCAAAAATATATACTTAAACATTATAAATATTTACAAGAGTTGTTAAGCTGTAAAGTGATATTAAGTCAGGGAAATATACTGACTTTAACATATGTTTATTGGCATATTAAAGGAATTTTTTAATTAATATAGATCCCTTTCATTACTTTGAAGCTAGTAATTGAATTGTAAATTGATCTCAGAAAAATTTCCGACACATTTGTTGGATTTTATAAAATAATTTAAAATTTTTTTGTCTGTTTTTTCTTTAAACTTAAACACAATATAGTATTTTTATATTCATGCGAGCTTTGAAATATTTCACCTTATTTCAAAACCCCTACAATTTAGAATGAATCGTTATTCTCAGTTCACGTACAATAATCCTGTGGAAATATAAGAATGAACAAATGACTATTTGATAACTATAATATAATAAATATTAAGGTAGCATGTTTGGAACTAACGAGAAACTATAAATAAACCTATTTAATATAGTATGGTTACTAAGAAGCCATTTGTATCCGTTATTCTCACAGTTATAATCAAAACTTTCTATCATTTTTATTCCCATACAGTTTTAAATGTAAACCCTAATAGCAGCATAACTAGAAATAGATGTCGCTTTCCAGTCGCGGTAAATGGAGGTGAAGTATACATTCACGTCCCTGCAAGCTAATAAGAGATCTGCCTGTCGACTTCCCAGAGTGACTTCAGAGTCATTTTAAACCATATGACATGTTGCATGGTGACATCTTGGAGCTGTCATCATGCAAATCCAAGCTGTCGAAACCAATTCACAATAATGTCACAAGAGGAAAACTCCTTGAAGGTTACAAAGAGACTAGATTAAGCGGTCTAAATTCGGTCACTTTTGTGACTGGCTGTGTATGCACTTCTACGACTTTGCTGCAATCTTGTCTATTAGAGAAATATTTTAGTGAATATTTAGAATTAATATTAAGTAATAAACACAGAGGAATATCCCGATACTCTGCAAACTTTACACAGAGCGCAAAACCAGGCAAATGTATGTTATCCCATGGTCAAAGACACGGCCAAGGGTGATACTAGGGGCCTAGAAAAATCCAAATGCAGAACTTTTCTGACGGTTCGAGTGCAACTGTTGGCGTTGATGTTTTTAGCCTTTCAGAATCGGCTTAAAACTGTAGGTTTCGGTCTAATTAGCCCTTTTGCAGAAAAAAGTAATTGCAGTGCTCTCAACCAACCAACCAACCATAAAGTGCAAAACTACTTCTTTAGAATATTGTGCAAAAAAATAAAAAATAAGCCATCAATATCATTTGTGCTCGATTAAATGAGTTTTCCCATACTACATATGTTAGTAATATATTATGGGTACTTCTCAGATGACAAACAAAGTTAATTCTTTGCAAAATACTCTCATTGTATTATTTGCAATTAGTTTGGGAAGAAAAAAAATTCAGGTAGTCTCTTCTAACGAATTTACTGTGGTTTATCAACGTAGGATTACTTATCGTTGCTTACCTCTTTTTATGTATATATGTGTCTACAAGTATATACGAGGTAACACAATAAATAAAGTAAAGGGGTTGTAAATAAAGTAATCGCAACATACCCAGAAAACGTTTTTTAATGTACGTACAAACAAAATTACAATACATTCCTTCAATATAATCACCAGGAAAGTCATGTACCTTTTGCCAGATGTCAGGAAGCTGTAAGACACCGTTGGCAAGGTGTTGTGTGTTGATGTCAGAGACGGGGCGCCCCAATGCTCGGATCACAGACGGAATGTCAGGAAAATCTGATGCTCGACGTGGTTCTTTCAAATTAGGAAAGAGGTCGTGTCAGGTGAGTACGGAGGATGTTCCAACAGCAACCGGGTGCAGTTTGTGCTGTAGCCATGGGCAACCTTGATTTTAATCCCCGACCACTGATCACTTTTTGTAAACACCATTTAGAGCGGTAGAGACGACACTGTCCACTTCAACGACAAGCAGCAACTACCCCTTCTACTGGATCTACAGTTTTATGTGCTCTACACATCGACTACATATCCACCTCACTCTCCCGATATCCTGCTTGAGCCGGCCCGATGTTCTACGACTTTCTGGGCGACGTTGCCACTACTTTATTCACAACCCTCGCATATATGTGTGTGTGTGTACGTAATGTCATATGCATATGTATGTCAAAATATTTAGCATTTTGGTACTTTTCTGTTTAACTGTTTACTGCTTGCCGAAGCGATACAAACTGGGTTTCGCACGCTGCCAAAATTATAACTTGCGAGGACGGAGCGTCTGAAATTTTGCTTTCCGGAGGAGTGTTACGAAGGAACGTAATCCTACATTAAAGAATATGAAGGAAATCAGCAGCTTCTTAAATCCACCTTAAAATCATACAAATTGTGATTATAGTTTCAATTTAACAAGTAAAAGCCTATGTCAAGCAAAGTCATAAAAGCGCTAAGGCCAGGTTCAAAGGTCGTTCTCAATGAAGACCTTTATTCACTTATTTTATAATTGGACGGATCAGGATAAAGTCTGGTACACAAGCTTTTTTTTTACTCCCAGTGTCAGGAGCCGTTCCAACCGACGATAATCTGAGAAGCATGTTTATTTAAATGTCTTGAATATATTGGCATTCTCATTGATATAAAACAAAGGTTGTGTAATTCTCTGATGAACAATGACCCCTCATTCCCCTTATGTTGTTGCTATTGTTTCTCATGCGCCCCTTGCCGGCAGTGTATTCCAGACCCAAGTCCATGAAGGCTTGCGGTCTGAGGTGTGCGTCTCCGGTTTATAAAGACACCTCAAGGTTCGAAATCCGAGTTAGTCAGGTGCCACCTCAATTTTGACTATGCACCATCGTACTGTGGCGATATATTATGCAGAAATGCAAATTTCAATGCAATATGCAAATTTTAACACTAGACGAGCCCACGGCACGTATGTATTTCTAGCACGTAAAAAGGAGCTTCCCGCACAGACGAGAAAGCTGTAGGCAATAGGACTTGCCTAATTCCCTGCCTTTTAACGTTGGATGATTTGTTCACGTTTATTGTTTACTGCTTCAAGTCATATATTTATTGTGCAACCAAAGTAGTGGTTTTAATGTTTAGCTATAATAAACTAATAATGTTTTTATCAAGTTCATCTCTATATTTATTTTATTGCTATTACTGCACGCCTGGATAAGTTAAATCGGACACAGTACCTTCCCCACTCACTGACCTCATAGTTTTAAATTATTATTGGCATAATTGAAATTTAGCGATAAATTGACTTCTAATTTGTATTTTGACAATGTTAAAAAAAAATACTTAACTTATTTTATTTCGGAAGCTTTAAAAAAGGTTAAAAAAGAAAAGGGTGGTTGAAAAAGAAAATATCTAATTATCTTTATAACGCTATTGTTAGATTATTATAATATAGTAATCAAGAATATTGTAGCGTAATGAAAGTATGGGGTAATATTTCCCAAGACCTCACAGGAACACAGCTGCATGTTTCGGAATACCATTTTCCTGTTCCCATCGAATGAACACGTGTGCTGATTCCGAGCGGATTAAAAAAACGATACCATCGAATGTCGCCAGAATTTTTAGCCCGAAAGTTAAGCCCATATCGGGTTCTCAAGGAAGCGTCTCCCACCATCGCCGTAAAGATGTCTTTCTTAGCAATAGCTTCATGCGAGTTGACATCGGCGGGTCATAAAGATGGCTTAACTATGCATCGATAGGAAGAACTGTCACCAACAAAGTTGCCGGCCCCCTCTCTGAAAAACAAGACGCATTTTCGAAAAATGGCGATAGGTACCGACAAAGAAAACACCACGAGAGATAGTGAGATAGTTGGAGATTTTTTGGGAGATTGCCATGTAACATCCAACGAGGCAGACGTGTTTTTTTTTGGAAGCTCCTGTTGAGACCATGGTTCTGGGAGCGTACGCTGTGAATCTGCACTTAAATTAATTCCAATATGTTGTAATTGTTTAATGTTTTTTGTAAATAAATTTCCTTGTTAAGTTTCTGTTTAAAGAATCGGCCTTTGCATTATAATTAGGACTCTGTCTTTCTTGGTCATGAATTCAGTAATAGTAATTTTACTATAGCATCAAAGACTTGCCTTAACAACCTATCGTGGTGCCACAATATATTATGCACATTTTAAACTATCAGAAAAGCAGTGCGAGTTTTAGAAAATGTCTTCCGTAAACAGCTTTTATTTATTTTAAATAACGTGATAGGGCCGATCTTAGCTTTCAAATTTTATCTTATGAAGACTTCATCTGAACATGTTTTCAATGTTTTGTGATGTTCGTGCAATTGTCATAGTGATAAAAGCATAAAATACTCCGAGGGCAAAGCTAGTCAGCTTATCAACAGCGAGTACAGCCGCGGGGCTTCTTACAATACACACAATAGGATGAAACGCATTAGATTTCTGTCCATTGTGCCATAGAGGAACCCATCCATCAAGGTGTCAGTCAAAAAAATATGGCGACAAGAAGTGGAACAATTTTACGTAGCTAGCACTTTTAAAGTAGAGAAACAAGTAGAAATTTTTACGCCCAGGCGATTTTTAATTCGCAACTAGAGCGCGGAATTTTGTGTTTTGTGTTTAAAAGGACACAACGCAATACCAATGTAATACTGACAATGTACTAACGCTATACGAAATGGGGGTAATTTTGATTATACGGAAGATACTGATAATCTTTCATATTTACATTAATAATATAATTAATTAATAAGAAATCTTCCTTCCTAACACCATAAAACCAATTACCCTTCACAATTACTTCTTCTATAATTCCTGATATAACAAACTGAGACTCTGGAAGTAAACCATAGTTCGCTGTTTATTCCCAAATCCGGGAAGTTTGACAGCTACTCTTACAAGCTGTGAGTGACTTGACAGAGATAAGGTAATTTTCTCTTAGACATTATGGAATTCTTAAATGCAGAGAAATATATTATCAACAGTTACAAATAATAATAAAAAACATTCACAAAAATGAATTTAAAGTGTTTGAATAAAAGTGCCCCTCTGTTCTGTGGTCTGTCGGGGATTCTGCGTTTCGACGACGGGGCGTGGATAGAGGTTCGTGTGGGACAATTAGTTTCGGCGACGGTATGTGAATTGAGGCTTGTCTGGGATGGTCTGGTCCGGGTTACCAGTTATGGTAAGTGGATATGAGTCTCCACTCGTATAAATCCTTGGGACAGTTAACGCTGCATGACGCTTTTTACAGGAAAGACTTATACACCAGACATTAAACGTTTAACTTAAGGTGACTGCCTACGTTCAGAGCCATTTTTTTAAAAAAATTGTTTTTTTAAGGATTTTTTGGTCTCTTATGGTAAAACAGCCTTTAAAAATAAAAAATAAAAAAAAAACTTTTCTGTAAGTACCATACTTTTTTATAAATTGGTCAATTTGAAGTAATTTTTAATGAAATTTAGCTAAAACGCTTATCACTCTGAACAAAATTCTAATGCTACTATTATAATTTCCTTCTTACACATGATACATATAACAGTTATCTTCAAAATGTCCTACAATCTAAGAGAAATTTTAAAATGCAAAAATAATACAGACAATTTTATGTCCCAATATGAAAATTTTCCCCAATTCGTCATTCCTTTCTTTATAAAAACAGCTCCAAACTAAAAACTATTTATTATACATCAATTATTGTACGTCATTTCATTAACAATAGCATCTAAAACCTTTCCTGAAAATTTTACCAAATTATATGCATTATTATGTGAAATATCATGATAACGGTAGAGATTTGTGCTAAAAAACATAATTCTGAGAAAAACGCCTGTAAAGTTGTTTGTCACTTCAATTTTGTATTAGACGATGTTTATTAAAATAGCTATAACTCTGCTTCTAATTGATGTAGAATAAAAATCTAAGCGGATTTGAAAAGAGAAAAGATTGATTTACAAGATTCTTGCAAAAAATAAAATTGACCAAAATAGTAAAAAAATGGACGAATTTAAAGTTGTTTGTCACTTTAATTTTGTATTAGATGATGTTTATTAAAATAGCTATAACTCTGCTTCTAATTAACGTAGAATAAAAATCAAAACGGTTTTGAAAAGAGAAAAGATTGAATTACAAGATTCTTGCAAAAAATGAAATTGACCAAAATAGTCAAAAAATGGCATTTTCAACGTAGGCAGTCACCTTAAGTATTTATTGCAATAATTTAGGAATCCCTCGGTTATCGAAATAAAAGAACCATAAAATTTACATATTGATAATGAAAGTTGCCGTCCATCGGCCCGTCGGAAAAAAAAACTTGAGGCCGTATCCTCCTAGCTGGCCGAGCTGCAGTAGACTGGAGTGCTGGTATCCCATGCGGTTGTTGCCTGACGTTGTATGCCTTTGACGCCTGCTGTCGCTCGTTTTTATTCTCCCACTGGATATGCTATGGCTCTGCTCGTCGTACTCGATTTGCATGTAAATCATACCTGGGCTGCCCAAGATCACCAAAGGAGCGTATTCAGTGAAGAAGCGTTGCGTAGCGAAACTGCGAATCGCTGCAGCAATGCTCTGCATATATATATATATATATATATATATGGCGAGCGTAGTATTACGCCATCCATATTAAAATTTGTGGCAGTCACTTTAATCCGGTGGTGCGGTGAGGAACAATCCAGTACACATTGAACACTCATCAGTTCGATTTAACCATATTTATTTCTTCATCCTATTACGGCCACTGTTCCAACAAGCGCACATTTTAGCGCTCGCCATTTCAAAAATGCGTAGACCCGGCTAGCATGCTTCAAATTACCACGAAATATTCCCGCGTTCTGCATAATTCTCTGTTCTCATCAGCGCGTCCCCCTTTATGTCGCATGCGCAAAGCACCATCTTGAAAATTCCAGAATATATTTCTGTTTACCTAAGCATTAATTCTCGCGCCAAACCCTGTACATCAATCTAAAAATAAATTCCCTCCAAGGAACTTCAATTTCGCGAATCGAGGTCATCTTCTGAAACGGGGAATATATACCGGGTGGCCATAATTAAACTGACAGTGCTCACAGTGTTCTGTAGCGCGATCTATTTGCGAGAATGACGCCACATTTTGTAGGAAGATTAAACAAGACGGGGGACGAAGGATTCTACGAAAAAATAAATTAGTTCCAAAAGTCACCGCTAGAGGAATATTTGGCGCTGTGTAATAGAAAATACATTGTTAACAAATGCAAATTAATACGGAATAAAATTGCCTTTTATTATGCACATTTTCTTATTTAGTTCAAGTGCAATATGGCAACACTTTTAAAAAAGCGTAAAATCTACCTAAACACCGATAAAGTCTCGTGATCTGCAATATCACGTACGCTGAGCAGAAGAAGAAGTTCTTTATTCAAATTTCACGTTACATCCATTGGCACAGTGCCAGCTGCTTGGGTTTTAAAAGGCAATGTGTTACGTTTCGAATCAATCGGATTGAAAGTTTATGTGCAATGTCTCCTTCTTTAGTCGAGCGTGCGTTACTGGTCAAATTATTTTACCTCAACCAGTGCAACGCGTCAGCCGCTCTTCGTGCTTTTAGAACGCACAAAAAATGCGTAAAGATAACGGTCCTGTGTCAGTTAATGGGCTAAAAGCAATGGTTGCGACGTTTGAGAAAACAGGTTCTCTGAAGGTTCAGTCAGGCAGAGGACAAAAACCTGTACCACAGGATACAATCGAAGCAGTTGCCATGGCGATTGTCGACAGAGGACCAGACAATATTGCTGCCACCTCTAGCGCTCGTGGATTAGCTCGGAATATGGATATGCCTTACAGTACGGTTTGGAAAATCTTACGAAAGATTATCAACTTCTATCCGTACAAGATCAGCCGTGTACAGGAGTTACTGTACCCCGACCATGATAAGCGATTGACTTTTGCTCTCACCTTTCTTGCCAGAATGGAGGTGGATGATGCTTGGCCGTGGAAAATCTTATGGGGAGACGAGGCCCACTTTCACCTGCATGGAATTGTGAATACCCAGAACTGCCGAATTTGGGATGACAAATCACCACATGCAGTCACAGAAATTCCCTTACATTCACCAAAGGTAACTGTTTGGTGTGGGTTCACAGCGGAATTTATCGTAGGTCCATTCATCTATGAGAACATTACCCCGACAGGACCGGAAACCTGTTCTGTTACCGGAGAGAAATATCGCCACATGTTGAACAGCTTTGTCATTCCGGCACTTCACTCTATTTTCTATTACACAGCGCCAAATATTCCCTAGCGGTGACTTTTGTAACAAATTTATTTTTTCTCGGAATCCTTCGTCCCCCGTCTTGTTTAATCTTCCTACAAAATGTGGCGTCATTCTCGCAAATAGATCGCGCTACAGAACACTGTGAGCACTGTCAGTTTAATTATGGCCACCCGGTATATATATATATATATATATATATATATATATATATATATATATATATATATATATATATATATATATATATATATATTTATATTTATATATATATATATATATATATATATTTATATTTATATATATATATATATATATATATATATATATATATATATATATATATATATATATATATATATATATATATATATATATATATATATATATATATATATATATATATATTTATATATATATTTATATATATATATATATATATATATATATATATATATATATATATATATATATATATATGTGTATATATATATATATATATATATATATATATATATATATATATATATATATATATATATATATATATATATATATATATATATATATATATCTACTACTTTACAATAATGGACCGGACAGCAACATGTGATGGTATAAGGGAAAGGATACAACCTTTAATAGGGGAATCGTCCTACACGTACTGCAATTACATTAGCAACCCTTCTGGGCATACTTTCAACAAGGTTTTGATACACAGATATGGAATTTGTGTCCATTTCTGCTGCAAGAATGTCGCCAGCTGAGCTATAGATTTTGGTCGTGGTTCCTGGTTCGTAAGCGTCGCTCTAACTCGTTCACAAATGTTCTATGGGTTATAGTTTTGGACTATTATCAGGCCATGGAAGATGTTTTACATCCATTTCTTGATACCACTGCTTGACAGAGGTTGCAAAATGACATTGAGGGTTGTGGTCCTGAAAATAACATTCACCCATTCCAGAAAAATGCCAGAGAATAGGAAGAACTTAATTCTCCAAAATTTTGATGTAGCCGTCGGCGTTTAATTTACCAGGAAGAAGATGCTAATGTCCCAGGCCATACCACGAAAATACCGACCCAAACAAATACACCACCACCACATAACTTGAGATTTGGAACAATGCACTCGGGTAACAGACGTTCGCCTGGCATTCGCCAAACCCAAGTATATCCATCTAACTGGATGAGCATGTTGCATGACTCGTCGCTCCATGAAAGAATTTTCCAGTAGTTCACAGTCCAATTCCGGCGTTGCAAACACCAAGCGAGTCTGCCGGCTTTGTTGGATGGGGTGAAGTTTAGTTTCCGTCCGACAACACATCCGTTGATATTGAGAGTGTGCAGTTATTTCAACAAAATATTGAGTTGTACCGCAACCTCTGCTGCCTGTTGAAACTCACTTTTGATGATTTGGAGTAATTTCTTGCAGTTCTTACGAACCTTAAGCTTCAGGACTAGCCGATCCTGTTCGGTCAGTTTGCACGGACGAACAACATGTGCAGTTCGTGTCTGAACTCCCGTAGTCTTCCTCTTCTTCACGACATCAGCAACAGTTGACTGTGGCTGTGATAAATCTAACGCAACTGCGCGAATAGGCTTACCATTAATGTGACAACCAACTATAACACCTCTTTCAAACTCACTAATTTCCTTTCGTTTCGAAATATTGTTACAATTTCACATAGACCTAAAGACATTACCACTTCGCGTATCGTATTTAACCTTAAAAGGTCACTTGCAAGTACTATTTTTGGAGATTTTACTCATCTTAAATGATTAGGAAAATTAGGGACAAGATACATATTCAATACTGGAATTTGTACAGATTAGTTAATAAAAAAAACTTTGTGGCACCGAAAGCCACAACTTCAAGATAATTCTGAACAAATTTACATGTGTTTATAACAATTTATATCTGTTAGAATAGGATGTTTAACAACAAGATTTTTTGATAAATTTAAATTTAAGTTGTAATTGTAAATAAATTTTAAGTGTGCAGATTTAAAATGTGACACTATTAAATTGTGTTGTTTGTCCTATCAACCATGTATTACAACCATCAGAACTATTAAAACATCAATTAATTTAATTAGAGATAAGGCAAATAATTTACGACATGTGATCACTGAATACATGTGTTCAGTGAGTCTTTTAATTTCAGGATAAGACCATATAATAACTAATTTAATTTTAACATCAATAAAACAGAATACACATTTTGGGAAGACATATGAGGTACACTGTGCGAAAAATTGTCTATTCGTAGGATACAGCTTTTTTATTATTTTACACTAAATTTCAGCTACCTACATACCTCCTCAGCCTGAAAAAAAACCCTGATAAACCTAGAATAGAGATCAATATTCAATTTCACTAACGATGTTTTTGTTTCGGAAGGTAAATTAATTCAGGAGCAGATGGAGTTTAAAATTAATGCATTTAAAAGGATTTTAGTTATTGCATTTTTTCGCTGAGGGAATTTTTCGGATTATATTGTAATAAATTTCCTTAATGAAAAACTCACGAAAAGGTTAAAGCCACTAAATTGCTATAAAGCAATTTATTTTAACTAGTAGAAAAGTCAAATATATTTTTTTAAAACTTGATTAAAAGGAAGTGACAACAGACAGTTATTCATTAAATTTTACTGTTTTAGAGTTTTGAGTTATTTATAACTCTGATGGTATATGAGACGTGAATTAATGTGTTTAACCAAAATTTTAAAGTATGCAACATGTTTATTATTTGCAATAGTATTTCTTTTAAGAGATATATTACTTGACCTGGCATTATAAAATAAAAACAATAAAATTAGTCTACGTCACAACTCAAGTACTACTAATTAAAATTTTGGAAAAAAATTTCGTGACATATACACTTAAAACTAGAATTAAATTAAATTCCGAATTATAAGAAATTAAGTTCTGATGGACTTTTAAATTATGTCTTTATTGAAAAGACTTTTAATTCGAATGTGACCCTATTCAAGTTTGTAAGAGAGATAAATCACGTAATGAAATTAAATTTCTCTAATTTGAGTTTGCTAGTTTGTAAGTTATTTAATCTAATATTAGACCGTACAATTAAGCATATAATACCATGTATAGAAACACGTGGAAATATTTTATAGAGTATATATGCAAACCAGCCTAAATAAAATTATTTCCTTCAAAATTTATACTATATATTCAATCTATTTTTTTTAAAAAAAGAAAAAAAACTATCCTTTCTGATCGATCAATAAATAAGTTTTTTAAATCCCCACAAAACAATTTAAACTGAAAATTAGTTTATTTTTAAATTGCATAACTCTACAACAGGTGACCATTATTGCACTATTTGATACGTATTGCACTATTTCATATGTGTAACAGACTGAACTATGTTAAACTGAATTATATTGCTTCTACTAATTACATCGCTGTTACATCAATATATTTAATGTTAAATGTCTTTCTGATTTATTTAATGTGACAATCGTACTCAGTGATCTCGGGGATACAGCGTAATACTTATTAATCCGAAATAATATATCTTTTATAATTTAAGTGCTTATTCATTTTTAACCATCCTCCGTATATTTTATGGACATATTACACTTGCTATTGTTTTGATTTTCATTTTTTTTAAAAATGGCTCTAATGAAAAACATTAACATACATTTTAAGAAACGTCCTTTAAAACCCATCAAACAAATTGGGAAGTTATGCATATTTTAGCATATCATTCTCTTAATAACAAAGAGATTTTTTCGCTTGTAAATTTAGATAGTATTATGTACATACTTATCGATTAAATGTTTTGCTGTAAGTGTGTCGAATAAATTTTATTTCTCTTAAGTTTTGTTGTATCATAAAACCTGAGACGAATAGTGTTAACAGAAAAACATTTTTCGACATCTCAGAATTATTTAAGAACCGAAAAGCTGTCTTTAACGACCAGATTTCCTCTATCTTCCCAACCATGGGAGGATATTTCAGAAAGTAAAAAAAAAGAAGCCTTACAAGAAAATTTGAGCTTTTGTATAACATCTTGAAAAAAGTTGCGTATCAATAAACATTAAGTAGACATAATGGAGTATATATTTATCGTATTTTCTATGAACGTATATCATATATACACATAAAAATACTTTTTAGTGCTGAACTATTATCTTTTTTTTTTAATTTTAAGAACAGCAAAGAGGAAAGTTGCAAGAAATGTTTACCATTAATGGCTTCAAATACAACATAATATCAATAGATATACCTATTGATATTTCTAGGAGTTAACAAAAAACTTTATTTTTAAAATATTTGTTCAATTTGATAGTAACCTTTAACTGGGATGAAAAGTATTTATTTGAGTATGACATGTAAGAATAAAACATGTAAGAATAATCTACGAAGCAAGCTTTATCTCCTTCTTTCCCTTGTATGAAAAAATGAAAACTTTAAACCATCGAAAAGCTATGCTGTGAGCCTAAAAAATATAAAACATATTATACAAAGTGCTTTCTATTCTCAACAATGCAGATAAAAATACAATCCCTTGGCGACTGGTGATAAGATTTTGATTTATGGTAAACTCCCTATGGAAATTGATCTTCTCTCTCTTGTACTGCAGGATTTCACGTTTCAGAATAACTAAAGATAACATTTCGACATCCTTTACAGACTGAAGTGTACCAGATGTGAGGAATAAGGTGTCCAGAGTTTTCAGATGTAATAAGATATTTTTTATCTTTACTTTTAAATGAAATCGCTGAATCTTTGCTTTTCTTTTCCATAAATACATTTCTGTGTAAAAAATTGTTTATAAAAACATTTTTGTAAAAATAGAGTTTGCATTTAGTTAATAAGTTATCTGTCTGTCTGTTGGAATATAATAAGCATATGCAAAAAGTGAATAATTAAAAATTCCCAAAAAACATTTTGAAAAGTTTGGTTTAACATCTGTGAATAGTTACAGTATTTTACCAGAACAAAATTCTACCAAAGTTATTTCATTTTTGTAAAAGTGTTTCATAAGAATGTTCTTTTTCGTAACATAATATATTATGCTCAATAATTAAAAATTCGTATCATGATTATGAATACTAGTTCAGTATCAAAGAGATACATCAAAAATATTTCACGTTATACAACTTTTCAACAAAAATAAAAGCACTAAAACTGTTTGGTAAATCTTTAAGCATTTTGAAAATAAGAAGTTAATAAAAATCTTTAACGTGTAATACTTTAATAAATAGATATAAAAGAAACTAGAATATTTTAATAAAGCATACTTTATAGATCAAGCTTCTTATCAGTTTAAAAATCAATAACAGGCTATTCATAGTCAGGGTTTTCAGTTTCAGGCTAATCACGTTCATGCTCTCAGGAAATATGAATATTTGATGCGTTTATAAAAAAGGAGTTGGTACCAAAGAGAATACAGAGAGTTCATTCTTTAAGGAATTTTAAATTTACGTTACTTAATATCGCGTATTTGTAAATATTATGTAATAATTTTCCAACATCACACACTTGATTTAGACAGTATAAGTTTCAGTATTCAATAAAAGGATAATCTTACAAGTACACAGAAGTGCTGGAAAAATTGGGATACATGTGTAATACCTGGTAAATTCACCTCTGATTAACTGCAGAAACACGACGGGACAAGGACTCCACGCTGGTTTAAATGAAAGCTCCACAACTGAATTACAATGGTATTTGTCGCAATGTTGCATTATTTTAGCTTGAAGCGATTCTCAACTGACGTCACAAATCATGTTCATAAAGAGCATTACGGCGGGCAAACTCTTGCAGTAGGCTCGATATTTTACCCGAATGTTTGTGTACGTGGTACACTCTTGAAATGGTCAAACCGGAAATTCTAATTTTTCCCGCATCTTCGAAAAGCTACGATCAATCTCACGAGCACCAACTGTCATACGTCGTTAAAATTAACACTAGAAAGACGGCTGCCGTCATTTTGACGATTTTTGGACATACTATTGAGCGCTATGTCTGTATTTATGTCCTTGCGCTTCTGAAATTTTATGATTTTTCAAAATTTACACGAAATATGCACACACATTTAAAAAATTATATTCGATAGTAAATAGGGTAGAAAATGTGTTACATAACTACTAAGACTGTAAGCCGTCAATTTGACTGTAATCTAGAAAACAGGCAGAAATATTTAAAATAATACTGGAAAAATGTTAGTTACTGTTCGTCTCTTCCCCCTTTCGCAAATAATAGAAATATTGGCTCTTCGGAAATATTAACGTTTAAAAATAAGGACTGCACAAACCGTGCATATATTTTTACGGATAAATCATACCAGGTTGTCAGCTCGGCATACCTGCATAAAAAATATAACTAAATATATACTAATTTATTATATATTAGCATGAAATAGTTCAAAATTTAAAGTATTTAACCTTTAAAAAAACATTAAATATTTTAATTTCTTAATTTTATTTTAACCGCCAAATTTACGGTGTTCAGTCTTTTTAGTAAGAAAAAAATTCCCGTCTTTTTACTGTTAAGTCCTGATTGTCTACCAAGCGCACAGCCCAATCAGCTCTTTTAGCTTTCACAAATGTATCTTGTTATACACAGACTGCTTTGGGACGAAATCTTTCACGAGAAAGTGTGTTCCAAATGGAAACATCCAGCCCAGTTTTTCTCGCACTACAGTGTTAATGTCAGTATACTGTTTATGAATAATTTTTAAATCAACTGAATGCACTTGAAATTCGTCCAAAAACATCTGACATTCTCAAGTTCTTATTGAATGTCGTTTAAAAGATACGTGATTATTTGATATAAACTTTATATCAAATAATGCATTAGTTTAACTTAATGATGATGTGTATTGTACTTAAACAAATTTATGCAACTGTTAGTTTTAGTTATTTTTATGAAAAATAAATAGTTTTATTTCATACTTTCGTAAATGACTTAAAAATTGTAGTTTGTTGAATGTTTTATACCGTGGGTTTTAATATTTCGGTATTTTCCATTAAAAATGAATTAGCATTTATAAAACCAGCTTAATCACCGAGTGTTTAATTTTTAAATGAACTTAATTAACATTATAAGAATTCTTTTTTGGACGATTAAGGAAATACATTATTTAAATTTCATATACAAAGAATTGCCAAGCTCTTAATAACATAGTTTTTATAGAGGAAACTTTTCATAAAATATTCTGGTCATAATTTTTCAAGTAAAAATTGTAGAAACTAAATACAATTGATTTTTGGTTTAATTGATTTATAAGTATAAATGCATATTACTTCTGTGTCGTCATTTTTTATGCAAATACGTAATTTATTCTATTATTTTAACTGCGCATAGTCAACTCGTAATAAAAAAGACTGATTTCAAAGACAATGGTATTGGATATAATATAATTTATTTTATAAGTAAAATGCCTAACTATCAAGTTTCAGTAATCTGTTCGAAAAGGGATATATTTCGCATCTGAAGTAACCTAATCAATATTCCTTTGTTCCTTTATTTAAATAAAACCACATTTTAAAATAAAAGTATAAATATTTATCACCTCTCTTCATTACATAATTCGTTCTTACGTTCATGAATTTAAAATTGTGTCTGATTATACCAGGTAAAAAAAATGAATTAATTTATGTGTAGATAATTTGAATCTTTGAGTTTAATAAAATTTTAAGGTTTAATAATAAATAAATATCTTTTTTTTTCATTGGTGGAGTTTCACTGTTAAAGACATAGAGTTAGAAATTTAAATTTTCTTTTAACGAAGATAAAAATATATGATAAAATACTTTCCTAGTAAATATATCTTTAAATTTAACTACAAAATGCAAAATTAATCTTATTAAATCTTGAAAAATTTTGAAATATTAGTAGATGACCTGTTGTATTAAAAAATCCTTCAGTTGCATATCAAGTAATCCAACTGTAATAGAATATTGTTCTTTATACAAGAAGAAGGCCAAATACTTAACGGTGATAAGTAATAATTTTAGAAAAATTCTTTGTTCGTATAATTGAGCGTTTTTAAAAAAATCTCATAATTTCTTTCTATTTTCTTGCTAGTTTTAGTTGAAATGTAGTAATTTACTCAATATTGAAATAAATATAATAGACATGATTAAACTTATAAATATTGCCAAGTTCTGGTGAAGTATCTAGGTTATAAGACGCAAGCAAATCACGTGACGGAGTGGTAAAAAATACAAGGAACGTCATTCTGCCGTTCAGCAAACATTACTCACATTCTCGTTCGACAATGAATAGTGTCATTTAAAAAAGTCAGTTATATTTCAATCAAAAGTCAAGTTATTGACGAATAGATAACTGCCGTTCCAAACCCAAAATTCAGCCCCGCTTGCGAAAAATACTGTTGAAATTTCTTAATTTAAGTGTCTTAAATGTCGTTTCTTACATGGAAAATCTTGAAGAGTTTTGCAAACAGTCCAAAACAATGTGCCGTTGGAATACTGACACCTTTTATTAGGACATAATTTTTGATTTCTGTTTTCTCAATACATAGAAAAAACATCACTGTATGTAATACGAAAATATATCATCGGCCAAAGAAAGTTCATTAAAAGGGTAGTAATGACTAAAGAAAGGAAAATCTGTCGTAGTCATTTAACGAAGCTACCAGCATATCCAAAGCTTTATTAGAAAGAGGGACAAAAATTGATTTCCGCATCTCTAATCTAGACTTCTCCCAATGAAAATTCGTCATTTTTCGATTTTCTGTCCTTACAGTTTTTATAAATCTTTATTCTTAATAGAAAAATACAGTTGCTAATACATACACCACCCAAAAGATGGAGAAATTAAATCGCAATATATTGATTCCGCAGAGGAAAAAATACGCGGTCTTTTTGGGGAGTCAAAGCTTGAAAGCAGGAGATACATTTTTTTTAAGATCCCAAAGTGTAATTACACGAAAACATGAAGACTATAAAAGTTAACAAAATTCACACCTGAAAGTGGACACGTGGAAAGAGGTTCTGTTTTAGACGTTTCCATGCGGGCCAAGATATGATCTGGAGGTGCCTCATCCACCTTAAAGATGAAGCACAAAGGAAAAAAAGCCTTTCTGCTTCCATTAAACATCATATTTCTTGTATGTCCAGTCCTTTAGCGTAAAATGGAAGTAGCAACGCAAGGGAAAATCTTTGAGTCCTCCCCTAGCTTTGGATTCACGGAACTATATTCTTACTGACATTAGAGAATATCAGAGAAAAATCTCCGAACTTTAAGATTTGAAATATAGACTTTAATTGGAGCCATTACACAACTGTAAAAATCCAGGACGATTGCCAATAATACTAATCTCGTAGAATATACTTGAAAGTCAGAAAAGTTAAGAAGAGTCAAGTTAATAATGGAGTTGGAATTAAAGTGATGGATTTTTCAAAGTTCTGTTCAGTTTACTAATGTTCACGTTTAAGAAGATAATTTTGGAGTGAAATAAACTGCATAGAAATTGCGTTGTGGTAACTTAGTTAATAACTGATGCAGAAGCTTATGTTCTTGTCATATATTTAATCCGCATATTTCTTTCTGTTTAGAACTTGAATATGTCTTGCGGTTTTCAGTCATGAACCGAGGGAAGAGCTGAAAATAAATAGAAATTGAGCTATACAAATTTCCAAAACATATCAAATTGAAAAAATACTAAGAAAAGTTTTTGAAACTCTTAATCCTTACCGGAATGGTTGGTTAAAAACTGTCCCACCTAATTAAAAAAAATGTAATTACATTATTTTCACATGAGCTTTATTTTAAATATAGAATGCAATTCATTTTTAGTTATAATTTTAGCTTGTAAATGTCAGAACATAACAGTGTGCTTAATTTCTGTATGAATATTGGGTAAAATAATCAAATGTGGCTTTACTAATATCTTTTTTAGAAGACTTTTGGAAACATTTTTATATACAAGATGTTATTAATTATGATTTTGATTGTTTTAGCTTATTTTCTAAACAGAAAAAGATAACATATATAATATTTTTTTAACATTTATTATTCCCTAGAAATACGTGGAACAAAAATTGTCCCACCACACATTTGAGGTTTTCCCCGATAGGTGGCAGCACTACAATTTTCCTCTGCTTAAGAATTTGTTGGATTTTTGTTTAGATTTGATTAGTTTTGATTACTGTTCTTGTCTTATATTTAATCAGCATATTTATTTTTGTTTAGAACTTGAATATGTCTTGCAGTTTTCAGTCATGAACTGGGGAAGAGTTTAAAATAAATAAAAATTGAGCTATAAAAATTTCCTAAACATGTCAAATTGAAAAATTACTAAGAAAAGTTTTTGAAACTCTTAAGCAGTGTCAATGCAACAATTAAATGAAAAAAAAAATATTGCTCTCTTATTCTTCATTTGGGCGGAATATTTTCCTTTACTCTTTAGTCGTGTATGAAACTAACACCATTCTAGTGTTCAATTTAAATTCACTCACGTACTCCTCCTGAACCGAAGTGGCACTTTAGTGCACTAATTCTTTTAGTTAATTAAATAAAAGTTGAAAGAAGTAAAGAAACAGAGGAGAAAATGTGAAAAACTCGAGGACACTTAATGAGCTCTGGCTTGAACTGTTGGAGCTTAAACTGCGTAAACTTCTAATTTACTTGGAGTATCTTTAACTTTTTGTGTTGTTACTGTTGTTGTTGTTGTTGCTCATGACCTCTGGTTGGATGTTCCTGACCAGGTCTATACAGGTTTTACGGGCTGATATATGAAGATTGTGGCTACGGTTTGTAATAGCACCACAAGTGTTGGAGTCCATCATGGCTTGGTGACACCTTAATTTTGTTCGAACACTCCCTTTGATGATATTTGGGGATACTGTATCCTCTACCACCATCTTTGATGCAATAGAGGTACTTTCCCATATATAGATATAACGTGCCTGTATTGGGTCCTAGACATGAAAGTATTTAATGACGCTTGCTGGGATACGATACGACACCCTTGGCGCTGAAAGCACGACGCGCTACCATTAGGCATCCTAGTTTCTTAATTTGTTTTTAATAGAGTTAAATTGTATGATGGGTATCATGTAATTAAACAATAGATGCTTGACAAATCCACCTGTCATGTTAAATTTTATTTCTTATTTCTATTTTAGTTTTTGTTTTCCTTTTATAATGGCAATTCTTTCGTATTACAGGTATTCCTCAACTTACAACCGCTCAATTTTTACCCGCTCGTACTTACGACAAAAATTTTTAAATTAAAAAAAATATAATTTTTTTTCTCAAAAATACTGTTCCTCTAATATACAGTACATACTTATAGGTATTAAATAATTATTAAATAATTATTAAATACTATGCTGCGATATTCTGCAATACTGCAAAAATTTATGACACAGTAACTGCAATGTATGATGCAATAGTTTCGATATCCAAAAATAAACCTCCATTGGCTTCAGAAATGGCTTCAGCTTTTAATTATATTAATAAAGGACTGCAACAATTAGAAGCAATGGATCCAAATGAAGAAAGATTCACAAGTGTAAATCGTCGTATTCGGGGAAATCTGGCTTGCTACCAGACAATATACAAGCAAAAGAAGACACAAACTGTTCAAACTACCTTGGATAACTTTGTTTCAAAATTTTCCAAAGAATCTTCTGTCGCAAATTCTGAACCAATGGATTCTACTAAAATAATAAGTAGTGATGATTTAGAATAATTTGTGTCTTGTAATTGCAATGTATTTTAAATTACGTATGTGTATATGAAACAAAAAATAGTATGTATGTATATATACAAAAAAATTGTTTGAAACTCGACTTATGACCAACTCAACTTACGACCAATCTCTCGTCCCCTATATCGGTCGTAAGTAGAGGACTACCTGTACATAAGTGAAGAAAAGTCCTTTTAAGACTTATTTCAGTGAAATCTTTTATAACTTTCATCTTCAATAACACACAATAGTAAATATAAATGCATTTTTTTACTCTGCACTTCAAAAGTTAAGAATCTGAAAGAGGATGGAAATCTTGAGACGGAATATTAATAAATTCAACCCGCAATATCAATAAATTTGAACACCGAAAAGCCAATTTATTCACTGCTAAGATACAGCTTCTTACACATATTTTAATGCGAATAATCGCAGTTTAGCAATTTAGCACCCATTAAGAGCAAATTGTAAATTTATTTGCCCCCTTAGTTGTCTGAGATAATTGCTTTGCGTTAAATTTGATAGCATTTATTCCTGAGTTTGCCGCTTAGAGAATATTTTTAACGGTTTAATGGTGTTTTAAATGCCTATTGAAATTATTTTCCCAAGAAATCGATGCTTCGGTGTAAATAAGTGCTTGAAGAAAAAAAGTAATCCATAACACACGAGATTCTACTTGCTGCGGTAACAGAAAAGTGCTTTCTTTGGCATTAAAATGAGAAAACGCTAGAGCCTAAATGGGAACATAATAGAAATTTTCACTTAATTTCTAACTTCTACTTTTTTTCCTACGACCTTAACCGGGGAAAAGATGGAGAAGTTACTGAGTGATGCAAAGTATTGGGAAACAGATTTATCAATAACGGGTGCAATTTATTTAATTTTCCGTGCTCAGTGTGTCAGACAATAGATTCAAAATGATGTTAATTAAATTCCTAGGCAAATTTAAGTGTTTGCGCTAAAGAAAACTTCTGCACATAATGATATGCATAATTTAGAAATAAAAAAATATATATATCCACATTTTTATATGCATTATTTTTATAAAATATCGAATATTTGTTTTAACACTGAAGCATTATTATCTTTCCCAACACATGCGACCTGGTGAAAGTGCAATGTTTGTTTCAAATAGATATTTATACAAAAACCTTTATGAAAAATTAATAAACAAATAAGTTAGTTGTAAAGCTAGATTAGTTCTGTTTTTAACATGCAACCTTGATGAGTTTGTAAGGTAGTGTGTTGTTGCTTTTTACTTGCTGATTTAATTCTTTTTAGTTATACTTCCACAAGTTCTTCAATAACTCTTGCTTTCGACACTCTAGGTGACAATAAATTTGTGGCAGAATTTAATTAGGATGGCGGGAGATACTCAAGCAAGAAAATAAATCAGTTGGTCGAACGGTATGAGAGTTTTTTCGCCATCCAAAAAGCGAAATAGTAGAGATCAAATCTTCGATTTGAGAATGTGAGGGTTGTCGTACCCTCTTCTTCAAAGTAAGTCATAGTGGGAAGAAAATGAGACATCCGTACTATGAAATTCGGGGAGGGGGAGAAATATCTTTCTGTTTGTCCTTGCTCCCTTCCTGCTTCTCTTGCTCACCTCTTAGAATCTATGGGCGTCTCTTTGAGACAGCTGTCGGTGGAGAAGGATATTGTCTGTGATTCTCTTTTACGGCAGGGTCTCTTGGACATGGTGTAGGCTTTCCTACGCCAAGGGGATTGGAAACAACAACAAAACATGAGACAAAATCTGTTATTTATACGATACTTCCCATAAGTCTGACCTGAAAACATCATGATTTCAAATCACGGTTTTATACAGTAAATATATCGTAATGGGAGTAGTAACAGACTTCAAGGCTTGTGGCTTTCTCTTGGAAATTTTGAATTTCCATTAGATAAAGAAAAGAAACCAAAAATCCCGTTCCAATAACATATGTCTGTATTCCCATAGCACATCCCTTTAGACAATTTAGAATAGTGCCCTTGGTTTTCCTTTCGTTTTATTTAGAAATATGAAGGGTATTTTTCGGTCTAGTAGCCTATTGAATAATAGCTTAATGCACAAACTACCACCCTTTGATGGTACATTTAGTAATTTTTGACAATTGGGAATGATTGCCGCCTTAATCTACCTCAATCGACTTGGAATCTAGAGCTATCGTGTGTGTCCTCGCTGCAGTAGCATTGAATTGACGAATGCTGACCACTTACTAGCCTGTATAGTTTGACTTTAACAACTACCCCATCTCGTTACTCGCAGGGCAGAGATTGTGTGTTAATTTAGTAGTTTGGATTTTCTTTGTTTTATAAAATTAAATTTTGGTGGCGTAATTTGGTCTTAGTACTTTATGTGTCGCCTTTAGCGTGCACTGGTTAAAGAACCTAGAACTTTAAACATGATATTCCTGAAATCAATACATTAATCAATGTGATATCCCCAATGGAACCAACAAGATTTGTTTAGTAGGGGATATTTGTAAAGAAAATCATATAATTCTAGGTGGCATTTAGTGTTTTTACTGTATAATTTCTTTTTCAAAGGATTTTTTTACTCCCTCGCAATTGTGTAATAGTGCTAACTATGCGGTCTCGTCAACGGGATAGTGTATTCCGCCCTATAATTCGACTCCATTCCAGTTACTTAGTATTTTGTCAGATTTTCAGATCACATAAATAGCATCAATCTTCAAACAGCGTAATTACAATATTCATCCTTTGGCTATAAATCTGTGCTAATATCTGGCAGCTCCAGAAGTTGCATTCGTATTAGGGACAACTGTATTACCATATAATTAATTGCAATGGGTTAATACTCAAGGCAAATTATTAAATTTGAACTGCATTCACCTCAGTTTTCAGGAATATTTTGCAGTAAAAGTAGACAGAGTTCAATTAAAGAGAATATTGGACGGAAAGAATGTCGGAGTAATTTTGATTCTTTTTTTTGGAGAAATTTCTTTTTCTTTATTTAACTTTATTTAAAAACGAATCTATTCTGTAGAAACCAGAAATATTATTATGTTTTCAGATTTATATGCAGATTAAATAAATTTTCACTCCCAAATGAACTGTGCATTTAAATTCTTGAGAAATACAAGATACAGAATCTACTACGCTTTATGTTCGGAACAAATCTTAAGTGAAGAATAGGAGAGGATTCGAGATAATGTGTAATTATTCCGCCCTGAAGCGCAACTGACACAAATAATTTTTAAACCAAATTCATGAAAAGTGAATAGTGTTTTGAAATTTATTTGACAAAAGTACAAAGATACTTGGCAGAATTTCTTTTTATCCGAATTTAAGGGATGCCGAAATACCACATAGGGTTTAAAGTATTTCGAAAATAGTTAAGAGGTATTACTGGTTATCACAAGTATATCTCGGAGGGGAAAAATTATCATTTAATATTCACAGAAAAAAATTTATGTCTTCTGAAAATGAAATGGTTTACGACAATTTAAATGGAAAAATAAAGGCAGAAACTAATTTAACATTATAAACAAATGAAAATATGTGAAGGTTAAAAAAATAAATGATAAATAATATAATATATATGATTTTGTGATACTGTGACAATAAATTCAAACTTTTTATTTGTTTATTTCTCTTTCTATAAAAACAAAATTTGCGAAAAAGGCACTGTGAACGGTTCTGCTTGACATCGATTTTGCCATTCATTTTTTGTGATACATTATCAATATATTAGAGAAATTATTATCAATATTATCAATATATTAAGAATAGATTTAAAAATTCAAGAATTTTTTAACCTATTAATTTTATTTAATTCAAAAATTTTGCCTGTAACCTACAAAAAAAAGGAAACAAAACATTTTATATATGTTGATATCATGACTTGCAATTAACTTTGGTTGAAATTGAGTATTTTTTACTTACAGAATTATTTCTTCGGGCGTGTTGATTTGACCACTTACATTACAGAATAATGTTGTTTTTTCAATTTAATGTTTAGCTGTGATTTTTTATTGTGTTTATAATTAAATGTAATTAATCAACTTATCTAATTTTTTCTCGAATTCTTAATTCAAAGTTGGTTTAGAGTTAATTTTTACTTTTGAATAAGTAATAAAAACAAAAATCAGTAATTCTAAGGTACATCGCCATTTTGTAGTTTGGTCCTAAAGGCATTTTATATTTTCCAAAATTCATGAAAATAATTCATTGAAAAAATATATAAAATAAATTGTTACGACTTAAATTCTGTAGAAAGTACCACTCATTTATATTTTATGTACTATATGGCTGGAAAAAATATCAAAACACCAAAATAGCTCTGTAAGTCAGATGAATTTCTAACACGTGTGAATACATAAATATAATTATATTTGTGCAATTACTGTGGTAAGTGTATGGAACTTAAAAAGATTCTCATTAATTATGAATTGATATGCCATTTTGACTCTCTATCCAATTTAAGAAAAAAGATTCTGAAATAACCAAGTTATATTTCATAAAAAATTTACTAATACCCAAGTTCGTTTTCTTCAGTATTTTTTGCTTTGTTTAATTTCGTTCTTCCGAAACTGAACAATATTATTCTACAGTTAAATTGAAATTTTCATTATCTTACGTACCATGTTACAGCACTATAATAAATGTTTTGAATATATAATTGGAAAAAGAAAGAAAGAATATTAGAATATGTTCTTATAACTGTATTATTCTACTCTGGATATTCGGGAACTGATTACAGAAGGATCACGAAAAAGAGGTTCAAAATAAAACAGAAGTTGAACTAGAGTTTTCAACATCGCTTGTATTCAAAGGAATGGAGTTTATTTACAGAAGAAAATCCACGAAAATATGTATTATTGCAATTTTATAAAAACCCTGTTTATATGTGAGATTATTCAGGCTGTCCACACTCTATAGTGGTCAGCGTCATGACCTGTCACGCAGTGGGCTCGGAATCCGGATCAAGGTTTGGTCATATCCGTGTTGTACCCGTCATAGGCAACAATGGTGCCTCACCTAAATAGGGTTTCCATAATAAATTAGCCCCCAAAACCAGATAATAAAACCAGATCGGTGAATAAAAAAAGATGAATGTCTCCCGACAAAGTGCCTCCGCATTAGAAAATAAAAATCAGAATATGCAATACATTACTTTAAATAGGTAAATTATTTATACACTTCATTGTAACTGTTGATTTAAAAAATGTATTAATCTGTAAGATAATAGTGTGAGTATAATTAACCGGTGAGCTGAATTTCTATAAGTACATATATAGAATGCATATATCGGAGTATACATATATTCGTGTAATTAGTATGGAAACGTTCGGTGAATAAATATTATTCTACAGTTAAATTGAAATTTTCATTATCTTACGTACCATGTTACAGCACTATAATAAATGTCAGATCGGTGAATAAAAAAAGATGAATGTCTCCCGACAAAGTGCCTCAGCATTAGAAAATAAAAATCAGAATATGCAATACATTACTTTAAATAGGTAAATTATTTATACACTTCATTGTAACTGTTGATTTAAAAAATGTATTAATCTGTAAGATAATAGTGTGAGTATAATTAACCGGTGAGCTGAATTTCTATAAGTACATATATAGAATGCATATATCGGAGTATACATATATTCGTGTAATTAGTATGGAAACGTTTTGAGCTTGGAGATATCCTCATTGATTTCGACTAAATATAATACAAATTAGATTTTCTATCCAATTTACGATATAATAGCTGAAAAGACTAAGTTTATCTTCGATGAAAATTTCAAATACCTAGTTAAAGTACATTTTCTTAATATTAGTTGGTTTAGTTTTGTTCGTCAAAAACTGGCGAATATTATTCTATGTTAAAGTGGGAATTTACATTCTTTGCAGGGGCTCCAGGTGACCTCGGGGTAGGCCTTGTGGCTTTCAGCGCTGAGGGTGCTCGGATCGAATCCCTAGCCATTAAAATATCTCCATGTCTGTGCAGTACGAGTATATGGGCAGGTTAAACCGTAGACGGGATAGTTCCTCTATGCGGTCAGAGAGGGTGGGTGAATATACGATCATCCCAGATGTCGCCATTGGGCATGCTCAGTCAAACATGAGTGGCGAATAGCTAATATGGACTCCTATTCTTGTGGTGCAAGATAAACCGGAACTGCTCACTCTAGCGCGAAGCCTACATGGACCTGGTCTGAAAAATCCAACCAGGGGGAATTAGAAAAAAACAACATTCTTTATTATTCAAGAGAAATATATAAAATGTTTTGAATATATATTTCGGAAAACTGGGTGTATTTTATAATATGCTTTTATGAGTGCATTCTTCTACTCTGAAAATTCGTGAGCTGTTTACTGAAGAAAGAGTTTTGAAATATAATAAAGGTTGAACTAGATATGTCAACATCGTTTGTATTCAAAGGAATATAATTTATTTCTAGAAGAAAACCCACTAAAATACGTGTACGTGTGCTTTTTACTGTTGTATTAGTAAAACTATTTTTTAAATCAGAATATACAGTTCCTATAAAATTAAAAACATACGAACATGTCACTTTGTGTCGTTCGCGACAATCAATGGATTATCCATGTTTTTTAGAGTTCCACACACATGCTTGCATAAATTAGCAGTGTTCAAGAAATGATCGTTTCTGAATGTGTTACTCGGAGAACCTTCTCTAGTATCCTAATCGAGAAAAACGATGATTTGTCTCGACGAAGATTGCTATACAATTTTCCATATCTCCAGTCCTAACGATCGCATTAATATATCTTTCTCTGAAAGGTAATGCTTTCTAAATGCTCGAAGTTTCGCAGACTGGGTTTAATTGATCTAAACCAATAGGAAGTTAAACATGCTCCATCCTTAATCAGCAAAGAAAGCTGCACTTAATGAGAATAGAAGTGGGATGATTTAGCTCCCTTGATAGGAAAAAAAAAGACAAATCGCCTGAGAAGAATCTTATTTAAGAGGCATCAGCCGAAAAATATAGTGAAAGTAAAATTATCCCGTAATGTCTTTCTCAGGGGAAAGAAAGATAAGATTGAGTTAATCGGGAGAGAGTTACATAATCTCCTAAATTGCGCCTCGAAGATTTGAAATCACTCCCCTTTACCTAATTCAAATAATTACACTTACCGGGAAATATTTTAGGAATGAGAGAAATTTTAGAGTTTTAAAACTCTTAACGGGAATAGTGTCTCAGTATATATATATATATATATATATATATATATATATATATGTATATCATGGGACCAAAAGTTTTGTCCGTTATTAGGAGCTGTAACCTTTTTATAAAAAAAGTTTTTTCACATCTGTTTGACATTTGATTAAAAATTACGGCTTAAATTTTAATTAGACAGGAAAAATTAATTAGGTAAGAGAATAATAACTAGCTACTACTTTACCTTTTAATTGTGTGCTAATAGTTTTATCTTGCATTAAATAATCCCAAATACAAGTATAGGAGCTAAATTAGTTTAAGTACTACTGAAAAAATCTGTTAACAATGTTTGATTTCTCTTTTTTACACAGCAAACCTTTTTTTCATAGTGAATCTTCATAAGATTTAGATTTGCTAGTCCCTCCGAATCTTCATTGTTCAGAAAGAACTGTTTTAATTGTTCTCTGTATTTCAGTGCTTCCGAATAATATTTGATTTTGCAGCCTTCCATTGTCGATTCCTCATCATCATCCTTAGAAAGGGCCAGTGTTTCAGTGGCACTTTCTCCCCGATTAATGAAACTGGAAACATGCAGGTTTTCTTCCTTAATGGATAAATCGTTATCGATCTAGATATACTCTTCAACGCTGACATTTGAATCCAAACTGGCTACTATGTATATCCGGAAGTTATTTTTCGCTTTTTCACTAGTACAGTCAGTTTCCACTTCACTTGTACTCAAAAATCCCGCCTTCATAAAACATTTTAGAATGCTCCGAGGTTCCACCTTTTTAAGGGCTGACGTCATCCAGGAAATTGCTTCCAAAACAGATACCGATTTTGCCAACTCTTCACTGGATTTGCAGGAGATAATCTGGGAAATCACATGTCTCAAAAGCAGCTTTCTTACCGTACTTTAAATCTGCGAATAATTCCTTGATTAAGTGTCTGTAGCATAGAAATGGTGTTAAGAGGCAAGAAAACTAAATTAACATTTTTAGCTTTAATCATCAGGATGCAAAGTAGTATTTCCCATGAACAGAATGATTTTCTCTTTTGTTTTTTCCTTTTGTTGTCTAACTCCACTTACCAATCGCTCATTATCTCAGTGGTCATCCACGATTTCTTATTTGACTTCCACGAAACACTAAGTTTTCGTACATCAATGTTCTTGAAACATCTAGGCTTCTTAGCTTTTCTTATAGCAGCTGGAGTTTCGAAGTCTTCCAGCATGTTGCAACACAGCAAAAGAGTGAGCCACTCTTTTGAAATTTTCCCGCCACTACATTTTTTACCCTTAAAACGTAAGGTCTTGTCCGGAAGGACGCGGTAAAAGAGGCCAGTCTCATCGACTTTGAAAACGTCTCTGTCATCATATCCTTTGCACAAAGATTTAAGCTTTGCAATAAAATCTGTTAATTCATTGGATTTTACAGAGTTTTCTTCGCCACAAATCTGTTTATAAGAAATGTCGTGACGTGTCCGGAAGTTTTCCAACCATCCATTTGAGGTCTTAAAAGTTTATAATCATAAAATTTCACCTACTTCTCTGGCTTTTTCTTCGAGCAAAACACCACTTACAGGAATTTTCTTTGCACGAGCAGAACGGAACCATTTCATCAACACTTCGTCAATATCGGTTGCTTCTGTCTTACGAAACTTCAAATTTTCGTTCGAATTCAGGACCTGTATTTTTCGAATTCTTTCTTTATCCTTCAAAAGTTCACTAATCTGCGCTTGACGACGTGGAAACGTTCGGCAAGGTTACTACGCTCAGATTTTCCTTTTCAGAAACTTCCAAAACGTCAATTTATTTCTTTCTAATTCAATCCATTCCTTTTCGACGCCATTTTACAACGATCTAAATAAGTTTGCACTGTCGACTAAACTGAATAGACAAGTAAAGTTTTAGCCTCGCCAGTGACCAACGACCAAACCCCCTAAAACATGTTTCCCGTATCTGAATTCCACGAGAGACGGGGAGTTTGAGAAGAATAGGAAGCAGTGAGGGAGGGCAGAAGAATGATGTTGTGCACATTTTAGAATCGAATTCCATTGTGCCAAGAACGGAAGGAAGGAGTAGGGACAAGTTCGTTGTAAAGACGCATAAGCATATAATTTTAGTTTGCTTGTTAGAATAATTTTGAAAAATTTGCCAAAATAATTGAAAGTTTTTCAAAAATATATCTGCCCGCTATTCGGAGTGTCCGCTAAGAAAGGAACCACTGTATGTATATATATATATATATATATATATATATATATATATATATATATATATATATATATATATATATATATATATATATATATATATATATATATATATATATATATATATATATATATATATATTTACTTAGAGAAATTTTGTTGAAAGAAATTACGTCTTCTGAAAAAATAACAGTGCTTAGGTTTAGAAAAAAACTCAATTGGAGCGAAAATGATATATTACGTAATAAAGATTAAATGACGATGAGTCTCATTGCTTAAGCTATTGCAATGACAAGTGGCTTCTGTAATGGGAAAGAAAAAAATCGTATACGTTTTGTGTGGTATATAGACCTATAAGTAAAAAATTATATAGGAACCTCAGGTCCAGAATTAAAATTATATTTTTATCTATGCTATTAAAAATATATACAAACATACTGTTTCTAACTATTCAAAACACAAACCCCCAAAAAAAAAAAACTGAACAAATAAATGAAAAGGATTTAATCACAAAAGATTTGGAATACTTAAAGCAATAGGATTGGATGCACGATGGTCAAATTGAATCGTCTTTATTGGATTACCCGCGCATTTAGTGTTTTCTCATTTCATAATTTTAAATTCGATTGCAGTTTTTGAACTAATGTCAACTAATCTCTTTTTTGAAAACTACTTTGTATTATTCAAAGTAAAGAAAGCTTAAAATAAATCTTGTTAATAATCTATTATATATTCATGAAAAAAGAAAATCATACAGTTAAAATAGATTTAATGTTCTTACTAAATGTTAGAAAATCGTTAAATCTGTAGTGTAGACAGTAATCGGATTTTTGAATACTTTAAATTCAAAAAATCATTGTTATGATGAATAAATCTTGTTACGTCAGGAAGTTATGACCTTTCTGTAATAGCTAAAGATATTTTTCAGCAAAAAGATTTTTGACTGAAATCTGTAACCTCGTTATTACTTCAAATAAATGCAGTGAAAGTGAAAAAGAAGTGAATTTATGTATATTTTTTTTACATTCTTTGTGAAGGAATGTCTAATTTTGAATATGGGTAAAAGTAAAGGTAGTTAGATTGTTGGAAACTCTTAATATTTATACATTTTTTTTATCATTCCTTTATTTGTGTATGAAAAGCAGTGACACTGAATAGTTATTAGAAAATCATAATGTTCACTGAATAAGGTACATTTAATTGAAAATGTTCATTGGATATTTTTACCATAATGTTTAATAGTTTTATATTTTATATAAAAAAATGTTAAGTTGATAGCCTAAGTGATATTTAATCTCGTACGTCTTAAATGCCTCATCAAAAGGAGTAAAGTCCTCTCAGTATCTCAGAATCTCTACACTAGAAAGACGGCTGTTGTCATTTTGACGGTTTCTGGCATATCATTGAGCGCTTTGTCTGTATTTATGTTTTCAGGCTTCTGAAATTTTATAAGTTTTTCTAATTTTAAGCGACATATTCTAACACATTTACAGAATTATATTCGATAGTAAAGAGGGGGAGAAAATGTGCTGTATACCTACTAAGACTGAAATCCGTCGATTTGACGGCAATATAGGAAAATGACAGAAATATTTAAAACAATACCGAAAAAATTTTAGTTACTCTTCATCTCTTCCCCTTTTTTCGAATAACAGAAATATTGGCTATTCAGAAATATTGGTGTTGAAAAATAAGGACTGCACAAACCATATTTTTTAGTCTTGATTTTATTTCCAACCATCAAAATGAAGGCGTTCAGTCTTTTTAGTATTAAAAAATTCCCATTTTTCTAGTGCTTTAATATATATATATATATATATATATATATATATATATATATATATATATATATATAGATATATATATATATATATATATATATATATATATATATATATATATTAGGATTTTTTTAAAAGGTATAGTAGACCTAGGATCGTACCTTGGAAAATCATGTTTTATTGCTTGAATACGTTTCAGATTACTCTGGAAAACTTATGATGGAGTGTAAAATAAGCTAGGTCATCTCTAGTTTTTTGGTCCTAACCTGCCTCATGATATTTACCTGTACCCAATCCCCTGACAAAATTTTCCCGTCGCTGGTCATTTAAATTTCTTGAGGATCCAGTAGTCACAGTGAAAAAAAATTTAGCAATAGGGGGTCTCACAGAACTGGGCTATTCACTATTTTGCCAAAACAAGCACAGTATGTTAAAAATGGATCAGTTCATCAGCCTCAGGAAGTTGCCAGTCACACTCAATGATACCTATGGCTGTTTACCATCTGTCATCACTCGATGGGTACTTTGATGTGACATTTGTTACTTACTTCGTGGACTTAAGGCTGCTATGTACTAGCCGCATTAGATTCGCTCACCTCAATGGTAACCTATGGAGAAAATTTGTCCACGGATTGCCAACTTGGATTCAAAGATTTTTTTAAAATTGTACTCCGTCATAGAGAGAGAAATTTTACATTGGTGTACATTTTGCATTTTTTAAAAAATGCAATTAATATTTTAAAATCTAAATTATTCGAGGAAAATTCTGGTATAGCGTGCTTTACACGCTCATAAATTCCTTCGGTGGACGAAATTTATAAAATGAATCCTGTAGCGTTTTGCAGACAAGTTCAGGCTATCTGAAAATACCAATTTTATTGGATTATCAACATTTATGTACCTGTAAATAGGTGACAAAAATATATTTTAAATAAAAAATTGGGGGGGGCAGCGCTTAGCCCCCCTGTAGAGAGGGAGCCATTACAATCTCTCAAACTGTCAATCCTAAGGGGAGTGGAATTCACGAACTGTCAACTAGACTCCTCCCACCACAAGAGTCTGTAAGAAGAGGAAAAGGGAAATACGATTTTTTTTCTTAGTGCATAGTAGCCTTAAGAGAGAATATTGAACAATATATTAATGATAAAAACCCATTATCTTCATTGTATTGACGATTTGCTGACTCGTTGGTCTTCCACGAACATGGAAATTAAGATGGAAAGAGAAAGGTTGCATTATCAAAATCCTAATTTTGGACTCAGAGCTCATTTTTTATTAAGAATTTTTCACTGAAATCTAATACAGATCAGAGAGTTTGGGAGTAGGTACGATCCCCCTACCTAACACCCTCGGGTTTAGGGGTAGGTAGGAGGGGTGGCACCTAACCTCATTGGACTCCGATCCTTGTGGTGCTATTGTAAACCAGAGCCGTATTCTTTAAAGCAAAGCATATGGACGTGCTGTCGAAATTCCGGCTAGGGGTCAATTGCAACAGAATAATACGCATTTCTTAGAAGATTAGGCTCTAGGAAGCCTAGAAGCCTAGGGGAATGCCTAGGGGTCATGAAAGCCTAGGGGTCATGACGTCTCCCTATATTCAAATACCTAATGAAATTCATTGAAAAGGAAATAACGTTCGTTGCTGTTCAGATAATATAAAATTTCAATACTTTACGATACAGCGGGGCCCACCGAGATTAACAGAACAAGCAAAACCCAATTTTGGCGTCGTTTGCGACTGGAAGGTTGATTTCTATCAATTTCAAGAAGAGTCTTGTTTATGGAAACATCATAACACTAAGTACTTTTCATTAACGCAGAAATGCTTACCTAAATAAAAATGTCTAAATAAATTATTAAATACTGTTCACATTAAAGAAAATATAGATTAATCAATCTTTAAGCAACGTGTGCTATTAAAAAACATATTTGTCGAATGTGGTTTTTTTTATGAAAACAGACAAAATGTGAAATTCAGGTGATAAGATTCTTCGATGGCTGCTTTATATCTGAAAAGGGATAAATCACGAATTTAGTAGAAAGGAATGTCAGAAGAAATTCAATTTGATATCGACAGGTTATTGCCTAAAAATCGGTGAAATAAAACAAAGAACTAGGAAAGCAAAAGATGGTTTTCTGAATTACAATTAGGTCGCTTTTGTTGCAAAGCAAATAACTTGGTAAATCCTTTCAAGTAATTTCCAATTCTAGATAAGTACAAAGTAAATCCTCATAAACTTCTTAGATGAAATATCGTCAGAAGGGCATTGTTAGTATGCTTGATTAATTCTCTCTGTCTGTATATATATATATCTTATTAATAAAAGCAAGTGTTTGTGTGTGTGTGTGAGTGTGTATGCGGCCCCCAGGCGAATCTGTGAAACTTACAGCCCTGAAATTTGGCACACGGGTAGTGCAGACTATGGGAAGGGGAACCTCGAAGCCTGAATTTTAAATTTTATTCTAGAAAATTTTTTATTTCATGTTTTGTGGGATATTTTATGTTTTTTAATTTCAGATTACGATATCGCGGCAAAAAATGATCGTAGAATTTTGATCTTTTTACAATCTAAGACTACAGACATTTCTCCTTCAAATAAGACCTCATTTGTTTAAAAATAATTTAAAACAGACTAATATTTTCATCAAAATATTAAACACACTTTTTCGAGAAATTTAAGCATTTTTAGCATCTACGGTCGATGCTCTTCGTGTTTTTATCTTACAAACAAAATATTTACATCATCTGGAAGATGAAAGCTTTCTCATTCATATAAACCTCATTTCAAGTTTCCAACTTAAAATTTCGATTTTTAATTGAATTTTAAAGAACGATACCGCAACAGAAATTTCCTGCTTCGTTCTTCAAACGCGTAAAGGATTGAGACATAACACAGCGTGATTCTCACTAAAAAGTGAATCACTGAAAATATGTGCCATTGTGTGTATCATTTTTTTATTCTTTTTAATTCAAACTTTTTAATCATAAATAAATAATATTTTTTATTTCGAGTTACAAACTGACGTTTTGAAATTCGGCCATGTTTTTTTCGATATAATTTATTTTTTATTAAATATTACATATTTGGAAAGAGACTTAAAAAAATTTAATTCAAATTTTTTAATCATAATTAGGTCATTTCAAGATGTACTGATTTTCGGGGGATATTTCGCAAGTTAACAAGCAAAATCTTAGCGCAAGGGAGGCGGTTCAACGCTCCCGCAACAGAAGAAGTCGCTTTGATCATGGTGGGGGAACAGCATGGGACAAGAGACATAGTTTTAGAAGAAATAAGTGGCACCCTAAAAAAATTCCCGAAACGCACAAGTCCTACGACGCGCTACAGTATCCACTCCTCTTTTGGCAGGGGGAGGATGGATATCATTTTGAAATGCGACTAAAAGATACAACTAAAGGAATGCCCCAAACTAAGAAGATTTCAACTATGCAATTCTATGCTTACAGGATGATGACACGTTCTTCAAATTTCAACACATTACTGAGAAGCAAAGACCTGTTCCACCAATTTATCGTTTATATGTATGCCAAGATTGAATCGGAAAGACTATTGTACATGCGAATAAATCAGAGTACACTTAGAGTTGAACAGTATGCTCATTTGAGGGATGCGGTCATGAATGATGGAAATATCTCCAACATAGGCCAGTTGATCATCTTGCCTTCCAGCTTTACAGGGGGTCCAAGGTACATGCACGAGAGTACTCAAGATGCCATGACCTACGTGAGAAACTACGGTAGACCAGACCTCTTCATCACTTTCACGTGCAATCCAAACTGGACAGAGAAACAGGAAGAACTATTTGTTGGACAAAAACCACAGGATCGTCATGATTTGTTAGCAAGAGTATTTCATCAGAAACAAAAAAAAACGCTTATGAGTCTCATCACAAAGGCAAAGATTTTTGGAGAAGTTCAGTGTCATATGTACACGATAGAGTGGCAGAAGCGAGGACTTCCTCATGCTCACATTCTGATTTGGCTCAAGGACTCCGTACACGTTCATCGCGTGGACGACTTTATCAGTGCAGAAATCCTTAATGAACAAGAAGACCCGGGACTTTTTTCAATTGTAACTAAGCAAATGTGCACGGCCCCTGCGGATCCATAAATCCAACCTCTCCATGCATGAAAGATGGAATTTGCACTAAACGATACCCACGCCAATTTTTGAAAGAGACGCAAACAGGACGAAATGGATATCCACTTTATCGGCGCAGATCACCACAAAACGGGGGATTTAAGGCTGACATTGTTTATAAAGGATCGCAAGTGTCTATAGACAATACTTGGATTGTCCCATATGGCCCACTACTAACAAAAATTTTCATTGCCCATATCAACGTAGAGTATTGCAATTCTGTTAAGTCTATAAAGTATGTCTGTAAGTATATTAACAAAGGATCTGACATGGCTGTTTTTCAAGTGAACAGTGGCGAGAATGACTTAAATGAAATTGTCCAGTATCAAATGGGAAGATATATCAGCAGCAATAAAGCAGTATGGCGAATACTCAACTTTCCTATTCATGAGCGCCACCCCCACAGAAATTCATCTGAGCGTCCACCTTGAGAATGGATAGAGAGTCTACTTCACACCAGAAAACGCTGCTGAACGTGCCCAAACACCTCAGGAAACGACACTCACGTCTTTCTTCAGACTTTGCACCCAAGATGAGTTTGCACGCACCCTGTTCTACAAACAAGTTCCCAAATACTACATTTGGAACAATGGAAACAAAACATTGAACCGTCGAAAACAAGGACACGTTGTACCTGAGCAAACAGGAATAAGGTCCAGCGATGCACTGGTCCTGGTATACACCGTCCATCCGAACAATTCAGAGAGCTTTCACCTGCGCCTCCTGCTGCATGAAGTACCAGGACCAAAAACATTTGAAGATTTGTAATCATTTCAGGGACGGCTCTGTGAAACTTACAAAAAGGCCTGCCAGCTTAGAGGCCTTTTGGAGAACGATGACCACTGGAACAATGCACTCGAAGAAGCGGCTGCATCTCGATCATCAAAGGTTTTACGGAATCTGTTTGCTGTAATGCTACATGCATGCTCCATGTCATCTCCTGAACAGTTATGGATGAATCATAAGGAGGACCTGTCCGAAGACATGGTGCACCAAGCACGCATGCAGCAGCAGAATATGGATCTGGACTACAGTGACGACATCTTCAACAGAGCGCTAATCGTCACTGAGGACAAGATTATATTGATGGGTGGATCGGACCTAAAAAGCTTTGGACTTCCACAACTAAATCGAAACCTTGATTCGGTCCTGCCGAGTGAAGAACATATGGTACGAAATTATGATACGAATGTACTCGCAACATACATAGAGGAAAATAAGCCGAAAATGGTCCCAGATCAAAAGGAAGCATTTGACAAGATCACAACAGCAGTTTTCAATGGTCGCGGTGGCATATTCTTTTTGGATGCTCCGGGAGGTACAGGGAAGATTTTTCTAATCAATCTTCTTTTGGCTAAAGTGCGACGCAGAAACGAGATTGCCCTGGCTGTTGCTTCTTCTGGCATTGCTGCAACACTATTAACAGGAGGGAGGACAGCTCACTCGGCTTTCAAGTTACCCTTAAATCTGGCAAACACAGAGACTCCTACGTGTAACGTTTCAAAAAATTCAGGAATTGACAAGGGTTCTGAAGCATTGCAAGTTAATTGTCTGGGATGAATGCACCATGTCCCACAAAGTCGCATTTGAAGCACTCGATGTCACATTGAAGGACATCAGAGGTAAGAATTACAGAATGGGAGGCGTAACTATTGTGTTGGCTGGCGACTTTCGACCGACACTTCCGGTTACTCCATGTGGAACCAGGGCGGATGAAATGCAGGCCTGCTTAAAATCGTCTTATGTGTGGAATGACATTGAAAGACTTGGTCTTTCAACAAACATGCGAGTTCATGTCAATGGTGATCCCTCAGCCCAGCAATTTGCAGATAACCTTCTACAACTTGGAAATGGAGCCATTACTGCTGATAATACAGGATGTATAGACATGGGAACGATTGGAATGGTTGTGACTACTCAACAACAGCTGAAAGATGCGGTGTTTCCAAATGTGACCCAGCATTTCACTAATCACACATGGCTGTGCGAAAGAGTAATCCTTGCTCCAAGAAACGAAGATGTCAACGTCATCAATAAGCAGCTTTTACAAGAATTGCCAGGTAAAGCTAAAATTTACAAATCGATTGACACCACCTGTGATACAAAAGAAGCGGTACACTACACCACAGAATTTTTAAATACGTTGGAGCTATCTGGAGTACCCTCTCACATATTAGAGCTGAAGATTGGTGAACCAATTATGCTGCTGAGAAAGCTGCATCCACCTTCACTCTGCAATGGAACAAGATTTGCTGTAAAGAATTTGATGCCGAATGTGTTGGAAGCCACCATTATGACAGGACACTGCAGGCGAAGTCGTATTTATTCCCAGGATACCAATCATCCCTTTCGACATACCATTTCAATTTAAAAGACTTCAGTTCCCTGTCCGTTTATGTTTCGCCATGAACATTAACAAGGCACAAAAGCAATCGCTAAAAGTAGTTGGACTCGATCTTCTCAAACCCTGTTTCTCCCATGGTCAACTTTATGTGGGTTGTTCTAGATTTGGAAAAGCCGAAAATCTCTACAACCTAGCTCCAAATGGAAGAACAAAAAATATAGTATATCCTGAGGCTCTCTAAACTGATATTTCAAGAAAGAAAAGTGAAAGAAGACTCAAGTGAATTTTATCAACGCTATACAGACTTTAATATAGTATTCAAGCCAACAACATGAATGGACAAGCCACAGATCAAGAAGCGTTAATTTAATTTATATCAGCTTTTTGAAAGACACAAATAAGAGGAGCAATGCCGTTTATTTATTTTATGATATTTATACTGTTATTAATTCTATTTTATTTATACTGTGTTTTGTTTTTAAATTGATTTTTGTTAACAAACATTAGACAATTTGACATTTCAACTTTTTAACATTTAGTAGTAGAAGAATAATGAAAGGCTGAACCTACTAAAATTCTGCGATGTGTATAACATTTCACATGGTTTTTTTAAATGTTACTTATACTGTGTCTACTTTTTTAATTGATTTTGGTTAGCAAGCATTCGACAATTTCAATCTTATTTATACTGTGTTGTGTTTTTAAATTGATTTTGATTAACAAACATTCGACAATTTCAATCTTATTTATTCTGTGTTGAGTTTTTAAATTGATTTTGGTTAACAAGCATTCGACAATTTCAATCTTATTTATACTGTGTTGAGTTTTTAAATTGATTTTGTTTAACAAACATTCGACAAAGTGACATTTTTACTTTTCAGCTTTACTTTTCAAAATTCTTTACTTTCCTAAAGGCAATTTGACATTTTTCCTTTTCGACTTTTAGTGGTTTATTATAAATTCAATATATTATAAATTCAAATTAATGGAGATAATGTTAATGTTTTTTTGCAGGGAGTAAATTTTTGTTGACATGAAAAATGATTCAGATATAAATTGATTGCTTTTTACATTATTTTCAACTCATAAATGGTTTAAATGTAGATATATAAAAGCTTTCAACTTTTGTTAGTTTATTTAGGCGTGTAGTGTATAATAATGTTTCATTTCTATTTGCATAATTAAATTTTTTTCCCACTGTCTGAATATTTTTTTTCTGTTCAAATTAATGGAGATAATGTTAATGTTTGTTTGCAGGGACTAATAAAAATAAGGGAAAATATCCCTACTGGGGAATCCTCGCCTTGCATATATTGCGAAAGGACGATAAGGTGAATTTGCTGTACTCCTAGCGTGGTGAGGAAAACGGCAGTACCGTCATAAAACGCCAGTTAGTGGCCACGTTTGCAATTTTGTCATCTTTGGTATACTATGTTTCCTTTTCTTTAATTTTGCCCTTTTCATTTTAATCTCAGTTTTAAGGCAAACTTTTTCAGTCATTTATTTTGTTTTTGTATTTCTGTAATTTCAAAACATGCTTTTCATTTCATTTTCTGTAATTTTGCACTCTTGTTTTTAATCTCAGTTTTATTTCAGGGTCTTTCATTTATAGTTCTGATTTAAGTTGTGTTTAGTTTTTATTTATACTGTGTTTCCATTTCTGTAATTTTGCCCTTTTGATTTTAATCTCAGTTTTCAGGTAAACTTCAGGTAAAAATATTAAAATATAGTAAAAGAAATGTTCCTCAAACTGTGCTATATTAACTGTACTATATTGTTTTGTATGTTCTATTAGATTTAATTTCAATATTTTCGTCTACATTATTTTGTCTATTACAGTAACGAACAGTAACGAACGATACACACACATGCACACGATTTTCTTTCTTTTTGAAATAACACTGTCCAAGAAAATTAACCAATTATTTTTTACCCTTTATTCATTTTTTTACTTTAACATGGATTAAAAATCTAATTAGAATAAAATAATATTCAGCTCAATGTTATCAGAGAATATTTAAGAGAATATATATATGATTCCTCGTTAGTTTATAGTAGTGATTATAAAGGAGTGGTTACGCTATCTGCAAGTACAATCCTATAAGGCCTCCAAGAAGCCAGTGAACTTGGAATTAATTTTCTTACGAATGATTGCAATGTTGAACGAACTGTGCAATTCCAAGTTCGTATTCAAAACCAGTGAAACAATAGAAACACAAGATGTTAATATTATTAAAAATACATTTGTAGATATATCGCGATTAAATATTTCTAGTGACGAGAGATAGTTTATGCCATCGAAAAACAACAGAAAGCAAAGCATGTTTATTGTCTAGTAGTGAAACTGATTGATTAAATAATTATGTTATATCTATGGACGTATAAATAAAAATACAAATTAAATTAATTTTTATACACTTGCTCAATTTTTAGTTTAAAAAATAACCCGTATAAACATGATTAAAATAAGACTTGTGGATTTACTGTTACATATTTTATTCAAGTTCAGTCGACCCAATACAAATTTCAAATAAAAATTGACATTTTTTTAATTAGTATATTTGGATGGTTTTTGATTAGTATATTTGGATCTCTAATATTAATATTTTCAGTGTATCTTCTTTTTTTGCAGAAATTAAAATTAATGGATTTGTGTTTAGAAATATTTTACTATAGCTAAAAGCAAGTATTTGGAAAATATTTATTTTTAAGCAGTAGTGTATTTAAAACTTATTTCTATCTGACAGCTTATCATTTATTATTTGTATGTTGTTTACTTCATTTCTAAAGATAAAACCGATTTTTTAAGAACCTGGAAGAAATATTATGCCTTTATCCTTATTACACACTTTTCTGACTATATATTCTTGAGCCAGTCTGTTACTCCCTTGATCCCGTCTAACAGAGGAGCACACAAAAATGTTCATCAATCACATCTAAAGAAAGTCTGCGTCAGTTCTTATTATAACAAACATATTCATATGTGTCAATCTAAGTATTTTGTCTGATAATAGAGAAATATAATAAATAGCGAAATCTAGTCTCTAAGGAATACGTTAAAACATAAATATGAGTGTATAAAAAAGGGTGTTGTGGCATATATATGCATGTAAATGCGTTCAATCTCACAGTCTCAAAATTTGGATTTATGAAAAGAGAAATAAATAAGTTATCTAGTATATAGGTGGAAAACTATTTCATGTTTACATTCAACATACTTTTTAGATTATGCATACTCATAAATAAACATAATTCATATTGGAACATACAGGAAAACACGTTTCACTCCTTTGTTCGAAGTTAGTGTCAGATGTTTGAATACGAATTTTATGAACATGTAAAAATTATTTTCAAAATAGGACTTACCTCGAGACTTACTTTCCTTATTTATATATATATATATATATATATATATATATATATAATATAATATAATATAATTTTTTACTGGCTTCTTTCTTTCCTATTTTGTCTGTTTAAGGCCATATTATGCAATTTCTCCTAAACATTTAATGTACACCTCTAAACTGAAATGACCAATGCGTGGGTGCTGGAATAATAGCCTAAAGTTTTGTTAGTTCAATTTTGTCGTAATGAAACTATGGTAAAAAAGATTGATTTATAACTTATTTTGTAACTTATAGATTGATACATTTATTTCTCATTGTCATATACATATGGCATCTTATATTTTTTTGCTGCATATTAGTTAGTTATATTCCTCAATACTTAGATTTATAAACTTCTCGTTACAAAATATTTTGCATTTCATTTCATTTGCGTACACTATACTCAAATTTATATATAAAGATATCTATTCAATCCTAGATATGGAGTCTTCAGTTATATATTTACTATTTATAAATAAAGACTTTTCAGACTATACACAATCTAAAGTCTTTGCTATATAGAGCTAGAATGTAAAATAGACATATAAATATGTCTAAAAACGTTAGACGTATATGTAATGTGTATTTAATATACAGAAGGTCGTTCGCACTTTATGGAAAATATTTTGATAGTTAGGTTTTATGTATAAATGCCGTATTTTATGCTGTGATTTGCTTCTATCTGATAGCCATTGTTCCTGTAAATAGCTCTCGCTCGAATTTTCCATGAAAGTAAATTTTTGCTTACTACTGCTGTGTCAGTTTTACGTTATTCCTCTTAGACCGTTTTCCAAAGTCCGTTCAGTGTTCTTAAATGCCGTTTTCCTAAGGCTCGTATTAAAGAACCGAAATCGCAAAAGTCCATTGGAGAAGAGTCAGATAATCTTACAGGTATTTCATTAAATGGGATACATTTTATAAATGTTTCTGATTCTTTCTTTGCTAAATAAGCGGCAGTTGATTTAGACGTGTGACTAGAGGCTTTGTCCATATGAAGCTCAACTTTGTCAATGTTCTTTCCATATAAGGCTGGAATTTCTTCTTCAGAAATTGGTTCTAAAATATTCTGCTAATAGTAGAGTGAATTTATTCTGGCTTTACTTGGGACTTTCTTTAATTTAATTTACCGTTGTTACAAAATCCTTCTACTACCATGAACTCCTTTGAGAACTTTTCTGTACACTGACGTAGCCATTTAATACGGTCATTCCCGTCAGTTGAGTAATAGAAAATTGATCTTTTTTTATTACAGTCACTTAAATACACCCATGCGCCATCGAGTGTTACCACAAATTTTCCTTTTTCAGCAACGAGGTGTTTTTCATATAATTTTCTACAATTTGTTTTCCTTTCAGCATGGATGAACTTTAGGTTTAAACATCTTTTTTAACTTCAAATCTTTATGAATGATTTTACTTACAGTGCCAGAAGACATTCCTTTTTTCTATGCAATGGATCTTTGAGTCGGTGTATTTTCTTTTAGGATCAGAGACTTCATTTTCTTGATATTTACCTGAGTTCGAACAGTCTTAGGATGAGGTTTAGGGGTCATATTTTCATTTTTACTTTCAGTTAGACGTTTTTTTTCCTTTCAAATTTAATACATTATAAATAGCTATTTTTGAAATGCCATAACCGCAGATTTTTTTCACCGCTTTATAATTTGTTGATAAGAATATTTCTCCCCGGTCAGAGTAGTTACGTTACCTTCGAGATCATCTATCAATTTTAGGTGTCATTTTCAAAATACGTCTTTTATTTTACATTCAAATCAAAGCAAAACAATAGCAAACGATTATTCTGAAGTTGCCAAATTTTTTTCTCAAAATGCAAACGCCAAAAACAAATTACAAAATCGTTTCCATAAAGTGCGAACGACCTTCTGCATATAGTAATGTGTAATTAATTGAATAATTTATTACTGTGTAATTAATTGAATAATTTAATAATGTGTAATTAATTGAATAATTTAGTATTATGAAATTAATTGAATAAGTCAGTAAAATTTAATTGAATAATGTAGTAATGTGCGTAATCTTATAGCAGTGATGTAAATAATTATTGTTTTAAAATTTTTATTCGTGTAATTAATTTTGTAAAATTTTTAAGATTCAGTAATGAGTGCATTTAATGACTGTCTGGTGAACCATGTCTAACCGTTCCCTTACAGTTTCGCCATAAGGACATAAACTTTCGAGGGGGGAGGGATTGTAAAGAATCCGTGATTCTCCCAATTTAGAGTAAAACCCTCTCATTTAATTTACGTTTCCAGCAGAAGCCTCAAGAATGTAGTCCATAGGCAAAAGCTGCCGAAAACACAAATGCGTGCTATACAAAGTGTTACCGACAATAGCCAGCCGAGAGACGAGGCACCAGTAAGTCTGGGTTTTTGAACATAAAGATGAAAGGAAATCGGTTCCGCTCCGCACATTGATCAATGGAGATATTGGGAAACTAATCGACCGGAGCACAAGCTGATCTGGTGACAAGAAAAGTGGCTCGCGAATAAGATCTCGAAAAAGTGATATCACCTTAAAGACCACCAATTAAAAAATTTTTAAATTTCCTGCGTTCGCAGCGCCAAAATTAAAAGTTGCGTCACTGCGAAATATTAAAATTGCAGATAGCTCCTAGACCTGCATCTAGAAGGCAGATAATCCGGCATGCAGCCGTGATTAAGAGTTTTTCCTAAGTCCTTGTGATAGGCAAAGTAATTTGACATCCTGTCGACCGCTTCCAGACGAAACACATTTTGTAAATAAGATTTTCTAAATCCTTGTGATAGGCCCCGCTAACCGACATCCTGTCGACCGTTTCGAGACGAAGGATTTTAAATGCATTGAGAGATTGATGTTTAAGCTCCTGTGAGATAAGAACCATTTTCCCGACTTCCTGTCTACTCGTTTCCAGAATAAACAGTGTTATAGTTATTGGAGATGGCTCATTTCTTTAGATCCCGGACGGATCTGTTCATTAGATCTCTCAGTTGTGCAAGTGACTGTCATAGGGACATGACAGTAGTGTCACGGCCAGGGGCAGGAGCATTGAAAAGTACAGGACAAAGTAAAATAATTGTTAAATGCAAGAGAGAAACATGGCAAATGACGGTCAATAAAAGAGAAGGGAAGAAAGCCAGCAATATACCGAAACGAAATTTAGAGATTGTGTTTGTAGCAAGAAATAGAAGATAAAAGTTGAAGAGAGTGAGTTGCACGAAGAGAATAAAAGAAAATTTATGATGTCTATAAAACAGCCCACCCTGTTTGAAGCCAAAGCATGGGAAAGTTAAATTTGAGGGAGAATTTTATAAATCCCGCCCTCGATGTGCATTGGTAAAAAGGGGATTGAGAAGAGGCAGCCACGGACGAATGGTGAGGGCATGGTAATAATATGACCAATGGAAATTATAAGAGGCGGAGTCAACATTAATAAGAAAATAATATGAAATGAGAAATAGTGTGAAGGCAGAGAATCTAACAAGTCAGAATTAGTCAGAAGTTTTTTAGATATAGAAGTGGTGTCAAGGCACATATACCTATGAGGAGAGTGAATTAGAAGTTTGGAGATACGAGTTGTCGAGCGCCCAGTATCCCGTGCCGAGAGTCTGCAAGGAGTGATGGAGTTAGAGAACCGACGATGAGCGTAGAGTGTCTGCAATGACGTAAGGAGCCTTATACCAGACAAGAAAGTGCCCTAGTTCCGTGAGATGATAAATACGACGAAGTTCATTATTACGAGTGCCAGCTGCCCATAGTGATTCAACAGTCATCTTCCGAGGTACCAACTTGGCGTTTCCTTTTTATATTGCTATCATTGCTTCTCAGTGTGTAGCCATAATAATTAATATATAGCGCGATGAGTATAGTGTTTGAATATAAGATGTTAATGAATTGACCGATAATTCGTACAAACAATTTAATATGATGTTATGCTTATATATATGAATTCATTTAGTAGTAATGAAGTTAAGAGTAATATGTGTAGATGCAGTACGAAAGATTGTCATAATAATTGAATGAAGTAAATATATGTGTCGTAGTAATGAAGTTGAGAGTTGTAGATGAAGTACGAACAATTATTATAATAATTGAAGGAGTTAAATATATGTGTCGTAGTAATGAAATTGAGAGTAATATGTGTAGATAAAGTACGAAGGATTGTAATGATAATTGAATGAATTAAATATACGTGTTGTGGGGAATTAATTTAGTAAGAATGAAGTTGAGAGTAATAGGTGTAGATGAAGTACGAAATATTGTCATAATAATTGAATGAGTTAAATATATGTGTCGTAAAGAATTAAGTTAGTAGTAAAGAAGTTTTGAATAATGTGTAAATGCCGGAGGAAATAATTAGTAACTTGTAGCGTATTATTTATGTGTTCTAATAATCAATAAATTAATTTGTCAGTATAAACCAGAGTTGTTTCCATTATTTGGGAATCACAATCAATCAATTTACTAACCACAATCTTTAAGCAATGAATTTAAAATCATAATCATCATTAATAATAATAAGTATTAATATAATCTAATAAACCCCAACATTATAATCTCTTAACTTTCACTGCTACAGTGACTTCTAGCAGAAGTAATTGTTGTGCGTCGTACTAAGCTTCCGTATAAGAAGCAATAGAACTCTCGTGTTTTAGACTCTGATTGCATCGCGACTTACAACCTATACTGGTGTTCTTTAGGTGAACTCGTTTTTCCGCACGTCATTTAGAGTGTATAATCTACTGTGTTGTTAAGAAGATTGCATCGAAATCATCTCATCTATAAACATCAATTTAGTATTTTACTAGACGGTATCGTCTTTTTGTTACGCTACCGTTCGACGAATTTATTACAATGTATAGATGTGGTGATTGCAGAACCGCGTATCTTGGTACCCGGGGGAAATTACTGGAACTGAAAACCTCATTCCAATAGTTGTAGATCCAGCTATTCGAAATTAGTAAATCTTAAAATTGGAATACTAAATAGGAATGGTGATAAACAGTTTTACCATGCTTCCCAATTTATCAGTATCTATATCTTAGGATATTTTTGTCTTAAGCACATCTACAACATTAACTACTAAATCCTCCTCGATAATCTCAGAGATCAATCCCCTTCTGCTGTCAAAAGATATGTCATCGGGTGTCATTTGCATAGATTGATTTATTTCATATAAAATATTCAAGAAAAAAATTATTTACTGCTGTTTTCCACAGCAAAAAAAAAAAAAAAATTGCATTTCATATAATTTAAAATTATACAGTCTAGTCTTCGACGAAATTTTAATCTAGTTAAAAAATGTAGATATAACCCTAAAATATTCACAGAGAAATCGGTAATTTATTGTTTTAGAAACCATTTCCATAATTTAGCTTAAAATAAATGAAAATAAATACATTTTTTTCTTTACATGATAAAACTAAAATTCTTTACATTATAAATAAGTAAAAACTTTCAGTCAATATTTAGGGAAAATGTTTTGTGGTTCTTGGATTATTCAAACCCGGATAAATCCCGGGTATCTGGTTTTGTAAAGTGTGTCCTGGACACAAGATTCTTCAAATTTTTGGAAAAAATGTATTGCATTAAACATTTTTCTGTTCTTTTTCACTTAAAATGACATTAAAGTCATGTTTCTATCTTACAACAGGTGTTATTTTTTTGTTTTGTAACATTCAAATATCAGCCAATTTTTGTTTAAACCTTTAAATTCGTTTTTCTGCGTGATGGGTTTTTTCACAATTCTCGTCTTTAAATTCTTTAAGTCAAGAAACGTTAAAGATAAGTGGTTCATGTATGGAACATATATTTTTCAATCATTTTACTTTAATTTTAAGTAAGCATATTTGAACAAAATATTTACTTTTGAATAAATAATTTTTAAAAAATAAATTACATAATTTTTGTTTTAATTTTTACTCTAAATATTTTTTTTATTTAAAAAAAAATAATATTTTTAAAAATGGCGAATCCAAATTAAATTTTATATATTTCTGTTTAATTAAATGAAAAGATTTTGAAATTAGAAAAAAATAATATTTCGAGTTATAACGATTTTATATTACCCCCCATTTTAAAAAAAATTAAATTTTAAAATTTTTTGAAAACTTTATGAGAAATTTTAGGATGTGATGTTGTTTATAAATTATATAGTTAACCATCATAAAAAAATTCAAAATATTAACTCGATGAATAAATTTTTTTAATGCGTCTCGGACCTCCTTATAACTAGAAAACCCAAATCCAGTTCTGAATTATTAGTCCAGTTCTTTAATCCCTATAAAAATGTCAGTATTTAAAATTTAAGGGATGGTGAACTTGACAAAGCGATTTTTGAAATTTTAACCTCAGGTATATGCAATTTTGTAATTCTTTGATTTATTCTTTGAAGTATAACTATACTAAACACCTTATAAAATTTTATAAATATTTAATTTTTGAAGTTTTTGTTAGGTTTTTAAAAAGGCTCCTTACGATCCAATTTATAATTTCCCCCATTAACTTTGCATTTATATTGCTTTTAAATACATTTTGAACAGAATTATGTATTACTTTTTGCATTCATTGAATAGTTAATTCTTAGTAAATATTTTTATTCTTGTACTCTGATTTTTCGGGAAATATTTGTCCTTTTCTACACTTAAGTTAAACTTTGATAATCCGAATTATGTAGAAACCTGAAATGGATACATAACTTTATTTTTAGGTAATAGAAGAATCTTTATTATAAATGTTATAAAATTTCGTCAAAAATTATGATGCAAGGAGCATTTCAAAGACTTGCAAATCTGGAAATTACGCATTTTGAGAAAAATCCATTTAAAAGATATTTTTTCACCTACTTTTAATATTTACTTTTCTAAAGCTACCAAGTTTTCATTTTAATATTCATTACATATTTTAAATACATTTTATTCCAATAAATACATATTTTTAAAATATTAATACACCCAAAAAATAATTCCAATTTTTGTTCGGTTTTTGGTAATTTGAAAATCCACCATCCCTTTTAAACATTTTAAAAACTAGTTTTTATTTTCATGATTTTCCAAATTTTTACTACAGTAATATGGTGTAAGGAAACCTATATTTATGTTTCCGCCTGAAAAATATTGCAATGATATTTTTATCTTAATGCAGTTATAGTTTACTTTCTATTTATTGCCCACTTCCATAAATTTATTTTCTTCGAATATTGCTTTACTCAAAGTACGCATTTATCTTCCGATTCACGAATTTCCTTCACCTTTTCGAAACGTGTGGTATCGCTTTCTAGTTAACAAATAGGATCTTTTATCATCCCCCCGATCTTTTCGACATTTTTTTTCCTTTCACTCTCTTCTCAATAACATTAAGCCCGACAATCATCTCCCATAATCTTCTAGACCTAACAAAGCATAGAGGGACATGTGTCATCTATATCCGACGTCCATTGTTCTTTTCTCCCGAAGGAAGGCAGTCTTTGCTATTTTCTCCCACTTTTAGGTGACAGAAGCTGTTGAAAATCATCTTCAAAGAATTTTATCGTTCGGGAGAAGAGGCTGGGTCTTGAACTTTTCAATTCCTTAGAGATTACAGGTTAGCAAATGAATAAGAAAAGAAGTTTATCGAATGCAAAAGTTACGATTAAAAAATATATTGCTGGAATTTAATAGTTTTACATTTGGTTAGTATTTTCGTTTGGTATGTAGTGAAATGTACTTTCCTTTTCTGGAAATTTAGTTTTTAAGATCAATTTCATCAACTTTAAAACCATTTTCTTACTATTCGACATTTTACCATGATCTACCAGGTATCGTTTCGGGGATTTTATGCCGATAATGCTTATTACAAACTGATAAATTATTCAACTTAGGTCCGGAACAACCTAGAGGTTAACATGAAGGGATTTGGTACTAAGGTGCTGGATTCGAGTCCCTGTCAACGGTACCGAATGTTCTCTGTCTATGTCATGTATTGGTACGTTAAATGTGTGAGACGGAAAGAGTGGTTTATAGGGGTAGAAGGGGGTTCAAGATCCTCCCCATGTATTCCCCTCATGGGATCTGTATCTAAATTGTTGTGACATCATATTGACTGGTAAGGATTCAACCCCGAAATTCTTTAGTTGCTGTAAACTTTGGTCGACACAGCTCAATTAAATAGCGGACTGTATAACTTTTTAAACTCTTTTATTTAACATCACAAATTAGGCTTAAAAGCCATGTGCTCCACACATATTAGGAGCTACCTTACTCAACGTCCGTACAGACCTTCACCTCGAGGCCAACTGGCGATTTCCATTTTTCACACCTGTTCCAACACCGTGTCACGTGATCAGCACGTCACCGGGCTGGGAGGGTGCGCTAGCTCGGCGTGTACATACCGCCCGGCCTTGCAATGTTTTAAACAACATTCAAAAATTGTTACACATACACAGCATTACAGAAAAAAATACATATTGCAAAACAAGTAATTAATCAAAAATATGTAGCATAATACAAATACAATCTATTTACATAATTAATTTTCCAAAGGCAATAAACAAATTTTAGATATAGGTCTCTTGAAAACACCTCGTTGAGTTTTGACACTGACAACTCGTACTCTATTATCATTACCTGGAAAAATTTCAGAAATGCGACCTAGTGGCCAACTACAAACAGGCAGGTTATCTTCTTTAATGATAACTAGATCACCAACCTTAACATTATTTTTCTCAAAATACCATTTTGATCTTTGCTGCAAAGAACTCAGATAGTCATTTCTCCACCTTTTACAAATTAATTGAGTCATTTTCGTGGTTCTTTGCCACACCTTCAATTTGTTATCTGGAATGTCACTTACATCAGGTTCAACAATAGAATTAATAGACCTTCCAATAAGAAAATGGCCAGGAGTTAAAGCCTTCAAACATCAATATCAGAAGAAATTGGCATTAAAGGTCTCGAATTTAAAATGCCCTCGATTTGAGTAGTTACTGTTAAAAATGCCTCATAATTTAATTTAGCACTACCAACGACACATTTTAAATGGTATTTGAAGGATTTAACTCCAGCCTCCCAAAGGCCTCCAAAGTTTGGCGCTCTAGGTGGAAGGAATTTCCAGTTAACATTCTCATTACACAAATAGCCAGATAAATGATCATATGGGCAGTTGACCAAATTATGCAATATTTTTAACTCATGATTGCTTCCGACAAAATTCTTGGCATTGTCAGAAAATATGTAAGAGGACTTTCCTCTTCTCGCAAAAAATCTCTTTAGCGTTGCAATAAACGCTTGTGAGGTCAGATCACTTACAATTTCTAAGTGAATCGCTCTGGTAACAAAACATACAAATATGGCCACATATATTTTGTGATAAATGCCCTTTTTTTGGTGTTTATACTTTACAAGAAATGGACCAGTGAAGTCCACACCAGAACAATTAAATGGGTAGTTTTCTCTCACTCTTTCTTTGGGCAGATTACCCATAAATTGCTGACAAACGATAGGTTTTATTTTGAAACAGGTGATACATTCATGTACTACCTTTCTACACATTGCTCGACCATTTATAGGCCAAAACCTCTGCCTAACTTGAAATAATAAGGCCTGTGGGCCTAAATGAAAGTATTTTACATGATAATATTCTAAAATTAAGCGTGTTAGCTTACTCTTGGGATGCAACAAAATGGGAAATTTCTGATCAATATTTAACTCACTATTCACTAGCCTACCTCCAACTCTAAGTAATCCTTTATCGTCGATGAAAGGATGAAGATTTCTCACTTGACTCTTGGAATCAACCTTACCTGTTTTCTTTAGGCTTTTAATCTCATCGCGAAATACCTCATTTTGGATGCTCATTATGAGAAAAATCTCAGCTTTCTCAATTTCCTCAAGATCCAAGGGACCAACACTCTTATTCTCCTTGTTTCTACAATTGCTTACGAATCTAAAAACAAATGCTAAAATACGGGTAAATTTAACATACTTATTACTAAGGTTAATTATATTATGTACAAATGTATTACCAGGAATATTCACAACAGACATGCACTTTTTAGAGTTCTTAAATTCACAATTAAAGTCAATTTGCTGGTCTGAAACAACAATCACTTTGATGGGATACTCATCTTGTCTCAGGAACAGGGGGCCATTCCACCAAAGCTCGTTCTGGGACAGCTCTGCTGGGTCTAGTCCTCGGGAAATGAGGTAAGCCGGATTCTGCTCAGATGGGACATGGTGCCACTGCTCCATGGATGTCAGTTCTTGAATTGTGGCGACTCTGCTTGCCACAAACGTCTTTAGACATATGGGATCTTTCTGGATCCATGCTAACACTACCATGGAGTCACTCCACATGTTGATGTTGGATACTTCAAGTTTTAATGCATTCAGGGTCTTCTTCATCAGCTTTGCTAGAAGAACAGCTGCACACAACTCCAGCCTCGGAATGGTAAACCGTTTGATTGGTGAAACTCTTGATTTACTCGTAATCAATTTAACTGCCACTTCTCCAGAATTGGAAATTGATTTGGCGTAGATCGCAGCTCCGTAAGCTCGTTCGGAGGCGTCTGCGAAGCCATGGAACTCGATCCTCTCTGGTTTCTCGGTGAAAATGCATCTCTCGATGTCAATGTTATTTATTTTGCTTAGAGATTCGACGAATATCTGCCACTCTTTCGTCTCTTTCGCTGGGAGTTGCTCATTCCAGTCAATCTTTAGCAGCCATAATTGCTGCATAAAAATCTTTGCTTTAGCCACAACAGGCCCTAGCAAACCGAGTGGGTCGAAAATTTTAGCAATTGTGGACAGCACAGATCTTTTGTTATAAAATGCATTTGTATTCACAGTTACTTTAAATGAGAAGCAATCTTTCCTAGGCTTCCATGAAATTCCCAAAGCTTTCGTTTCAACAGGGTTTGAGAAGCTATAATCGGCTTCTGGGCTAGGATTAGGCTCTTGATTGCTTATGCACCACTTGTGCAGCTTCATACCTGCAGAATCTAAGATGTTACTTAATTGGTGCTGCATTTTCTCAGTTTCTTCCAGATTCTCCGCTCCAGAGAGCACGTCGTCCATATAAAAATCGTTTAGTAGTATCGGTGATGCTAGAGAAAAACGCTCCTTCTCATAAATGGATAATTGTTTCAGAGTCCTCATAGCTAGGTATGGTGCACTAACAGTACCGTATGTCACCGTTAAAAGCTCGTAGCACTTTACAGGCTCATTTTTCCCTTCCTTCCACAGTATCCGTTGAAGGTTTCTTTGACTCGGATGTATAAGAATCATCCTATACATTTTTTGAATGTCAGCTGTAAAGGCTACCAGGTGTTTTCGAAATCTAATCATGATGGAAAACAAATCATCCTGAATAACTCACCATTATATTGCAGCGAATTTAAAGAATTGCCTTTGCTCGTTAAACTGGAATCATTGAAAACAGTTCTAAGCTTCGTAGTGGCCTTTTCAGGTCGATACACACCGTGGTGTGGCATGTAAAACACTACATCAGGCTCTTTATCTTCAGTGACTTCCCTCATATGGCCTAATTCTTCATACTCTTTTAAAAAATCTTTATATAAAGTTAAGTATTCAGGGTCTCTCTCAAGACGATTCCACAGTGAATTCAGTCTTTTTAGAGCTATTTCTTTGGATTTTCCTAGGCAAGTAGGCTCCTCTTTTAGTGGCATTGTTACCACATACCTGCCCTCATGATTTCTCATGTGCGTTCGTGAATAATGTTCCTCACAGATTTTAGTTTCTTTACTTTTTACTAATTCCTCCTCAATATTTTCTACTTCCCAAAATCTTTTTAGATTTTTATCTAAATTATCATCAATAACTACTCCACAATGAATATGCGTATCTTTTTTAAAGCTCTGTACACTACCACTCGCGACGTATCCAAACACCGTATTTTGTAATATTAAATTAGAATTTTGGGGATAGATTTGTCCCGGCCTTAATAACTCGTAGAACACCTCTGCACCTAACAATACGTCTACGCTACCAGGGACATTGAATTCCGCATCTGCAAATCGTATATGTTCCGATCCTTCTATACAAACATTAATTGGATTAGAAGGTATGAGATCGGTAATTTTGGAAGTGACTAAAAATTCTAAATCTCTCTCATAATTTTTTACTTTATTAGAAATTGTAGTAGAAATACACCCTTTAATTGTCATTGATGCGTCATTTAAACAAGATACCACAATATTAATTTTCACCCTTTTTAAATTAAGTTTATCTGCACAATTCTTTGTAATGAAATTTGACATCGATCCTCCGTCAAGAAGGCAGCGGCACTCTACAAACTCACCCATGCAATTTTTTATTAAACACCTCACGGTACTCAGGAAAACCGTTGATTTTTTCTTATCTACGTTTCTAGAGGAAGCGAAGGAGTGCGCTAAACCAGAATTCAACAATGGAGGGTTCTGACTCATCAATTCTCCCTGACCGGGAAAACTCTGAGACGGCTCCTCTCTTCCAAAGTGCAACATCACGTTATGCCTTTTTCCACACTCAGGGCAACAAAACTTAGATTTACAATATTTTACAGAATGATTAGGAGAAAGGCAATTGAAACAAAGGTTATGATTTTTCACAAAATCCACTCTCTCATTAACAGATTTCTCAATAAATTTTGTACATTTATACAGATAATGACTCTCAGAATTACACAAAATGCATTTATAATCTTTTACATTAGATACAAAAACTTTAGAAGAATTTTTAGAGCACTTAGAATTAAAGTTATTACTCTTTGGAAATTTACTACTAGTAGCTTCGACGAGTGGTTTTCCTCGGGAAGCACAAAAAAGGTCACACTGCTTTGATAATTCTGAAGGGTTAAACCAACTGTCGGACTGTTTAATACTTATGTGGGCTGCAGTTTCCCTGTCTAAACATTGAAATAATTTATCCGACTTAATTAATTCTTTAAGAGTTTTAAAATCAGACACATTTCTCAATTTTAAATAATAATCAAAACTCGTTATTAAACGCGAAGCGAACTGCACATAAGATTCATTTTGGCGTTGAGCGTTACGAAAGTTTTCTAAGCAAACTTGAGGTGTTGGTTCAAATTCTCTTAGCACAATAGACTTCACTTTATCGTAATCACTAAGCTCATTGTCATTAATGTAAGTAATAATGTTAGAGGCTTTTTTCTCCCAACAAATTCAGCAGAATTTCAGCTTTAAATCTAGCTTGTACATTTTTTGTCACAAAAGCTCTTTCTAAGGAGGAAAAAAAGAATCCACATGCTTCGGGTTTACTTGGAACCTTCACAGTTAATGTTCTAACACTTTTAATTAATGAATCCAATGATTTTTGTTTTTCACTTATATCATTTGGATTGGAGTTTTCACTCTTTGCCTCGGCATGAAATAGTGCCAGTTCAAGCTCTGCCTTGACTCTTTCCAATTTTATTCTGTCTAACTCTAAATTATTTGCCTCTTTGGACTTTCGATCGGATATTATGGAAGTCAAATAATTTTTAACAAACTCTGGATCATTTTTAAAATGAACATTATTTTGAATAAGATCTTTTAGCTCACCTACTGTAATATCCTCAGTCACTGATTCTCCTAATCCCTTAGCAACCAGCTTCAGATCATCTTTTCTTGCACCGCTGAACATTTTTTACTCAGCACACAAAGAGCCTTTTTAGCTTTCACAAAATACTTTTTTCTCAGCACACACCACAATTCACATAATAGCTCACGCTCCGGATTCGAGGTAGGACCATGTAAACTTTGGTCGACACAGCTCAATTAAATAGCGGACTGTATAACTTTTTAAACTCTTTTATTTAACATCACAAATTAGGCCTAAAAGCCATGTGCTCCACACATATTAGGAGCTACCTTACTCAACGTCCGTACATACCTTCACCTCGAGGCCAACTGGCGATTTCCATTTTTCACACCTGTTCCAAAACCGTGTCACGTGATCAGCACGTCACCGGGCTGGGAGGGTGCGCTAGCTCGGCGCGTACAGTTGCTATGTCGGACCCTGTAGGGGGGTCGTGCAGTCATTGGAAATAATTTTACTTTTGTCGAAAAATTTATAATCTAAATTCTTTTTAGTTCTTAAAAAAATATACAAGCCCGTAAGTAATAATTACTTACTACACTGTTTTGTACAAAATTTTCTCTTAAGATTAAAGTAATAAGTCATTAAAGAGAGAGTTTGTTTTATTTGTTAAACACCACAAAAATACCAACCCCTATGTAAGAAGGTAACACAACGCCCTGGATTTTCAAACTGAACGATCAAATTATAATTGTTTCTTTTTATTATTTTGGTATATTTCAAGCTACAAATATATCTAGATAAACACTTTTCTTTTAGTCCCTTTTTAGCTTTATATGATTACTGTAGTTTAAGTTATTTATATCTTTTAAATGACTTTTAAATGATCTTTCGTTTATTAACATGCGAAATTCTTTAGAGGTTTCAGATTTTTAAAAACTTTTTAAAATAAAGCTGTCTGGAGCTTTCTTTTGTCTCATTAACACAAATGCTGTTTACATCCCCTCACAATTTATGCAGTTCATATACATACACACCTTAATGCGACATTACATTAAGCGAACTTGGTATGAGGTTCATATTTCTAACTGGTGTTATATAACGCCCACTATTATATAGAAACATTCTACACTACACTTGAACTTAAAACTTTGATAATGAGTTTATAATGGCCCTAGAATTTACTTAAATGGAAAAAAAATGCTTTATATTATAAATGTATATTTTCATCTTAAATTACCTTCTCATCTTCTTTTCAGGTTGGACGTGGCAGTAAAACTGGATAAGTTTCACTAAATAAGTCAAAAAGTAACCATCTTAAATACATATTTTAGTAATTTCTTTAAATTTTTTCAATTAAAAATTAATATAGTGTAAGTTTTGAGGAGCAAAGTGCAATAGTATTTCCAAAATGTGAAAGTATGTAAATAGTGCATGCAATATTAATAGTGCACTATTTAAATAAAATATTGTTTTAGCATTTCATCTCCAAACCATCTCAAAAATCATTTGCTGTCCATAATTGATCATTCTTTGATTTGCTGAATAATCTTTTCAGATATAAATAGAAATACAAATATCAGTAACACAATATATAATTATTAAATTATTAATTGTGCTCATTTAATTACTTACAACCGTAAAAAGAAAACATATATGACGTTTGATATCCGTTATCAAACAATATTTTAAAAAATACTCTTCAGGCTGGTAAGAGGCCGAAATGTTAAACAGAACATCATGTTAGTCAATAAAATATAATTAAAAAAAATTATTGCAAATCATTAGTTATAAAACCATCTCACACACTCTCAAAATTCAAAGTGCAAATGACTGGCGGTTGTATTTTTTCTGATAGAGGTTTTTTCGGCAATTTAATGGTTAAAGGACTATTTACAGGATGTGGCGGAATAGATTCCCACATTTCCGAAGGTCACTATAGTAAGGGAGTGGTGGGGATATGACGGCTCTGGAGGTGTCAACAGTTCGGCGAGATTCTGCAGTTGTCAGTAGATACCATCTGTTGGTCCAAGGAAGATCGTGATTTCGTTAGCATGGCGTTCTTTAAAAACAATGATTTTGTAACCATGACACACAGGACATTTAGGACACGCTTCGTGCTCTATGCAACTGATGATATTCTTAGTCGAAAAACAATCCGGCGACGAGTTTCAAATGCGAAATGAAGTGGGACCGCTTTACCAAGAAAACCAAGTGGAACTCTAGAATATCTGAAAATGTGCAACGAGCCCGTAAATCTGCTATTTGTGAGGAAGTTGCTGCCATTCCCCAAGAAATGGCCAGCACTGAAGGAACATTTTAGAGATGGCTTCAGCAGTGAATTGCAAATAACGAGTGTAACACCACTGGCATTACTTTTATAACCTAGTGGGGGAAGAAACCTAGATTGTGTGTACTGTTTAATAATATAAAGTTTTTTTCTGTAAATTATTACCCTTTGAAATATGGCAGTCCATTCTGCCTTTCCCTGTATAATGAAGTGTCCGTTATAGAATTTTCAATACATCTAGCTGGCTTAAAATCTATGATCTATACACGGTTTTTTTTTTCATAGAAAACTAGTATGTCAAAGATGTACATTAATCTGTATTTACGCATTTAACAGCATTAATTTCTATTTTACTTAAATGTTGTAGGAGAACACTCCGACAAGTCTAAACAAACACTTTAAGATAGTTTGCTAAGAGAGGTATAAACATCCTACTGCTTGCTTTAAACGTGAAAGTAATTTAATTTCCTATTTCCAAACTGTTGTAGCAAATAGTACACCTTTTTTTAAATCTTACATTAACCGAATTTACTGCACAGTTAAGTAAAATTCAGTTAAGATTTTACAATTCATACCGCATTCTTTGAACATCTGCGTTCAACCTATTCTACAGATTTTAAATATTCTTTCATTAAACATTCACAAATTAAATATTTATATGTGTATGCTTCAAATACTGAGAACGAATCGAATCGCTTATTGGCTTTGAAAAAAGAAAAAAAACTTGATCCTCTTCTGTAGGTTACGAAAAACAGACGACACCTTTAATATACTTACAGTTGCAATTATCAAAAACTGTACAGACAAAAAACATGAAAATCTTCAATTAAATGTAGATGCTTTCTAGACTATAAACGCTTTGATGTTTAACGATATTTTAATATAATTAGTCCTAGCTGTGCTCTTTCTTACTTTTTGATGATTCTAAAAGTTAAATTACCCGAAGGTACGTGATCTTTAATAATGCTACTTTGAAGTGGGATCATTAGCAAAAACCTAGATAAAAAACCGCTTTTACAAACATAGAAATGTTTCAGGTCAGTTTAATATATCAATAATTTTTTTAGTCTAAAACAATTCATGTTTCATTATTAATTCTTCAGTTATGACAATACAAAAAACATACTTAGTGAAAATACAAAAACAAGACACTTTATATTCCTAACAAACTCTGATATACCTATATTTTTATATGCATGCACGTCAATTAAAGTATAAAATTTGGTCATGCTTTTTGTATAAACTAGACATTATCCTTAAATATATTTCATTATTAATCGTGTTTATTTTAATGTTATATTTAGAACTTAAAAATATATTCTATTTAGTATTAAGAATATATATTCAATAAATAAAAATTTGTTGTTTAAACGTTCTACTTGTTTCTATAAAACGAAATCGTAATATTAAAATTTGCTTAAAATATAATAATTTTGATAAAAATTCGATATATCATTCTAAAATTAATTCGAATAAATATTTATGTTTTTATATAATGCATACGGTAATAGGAATCTAATAATTTTAAGCTTACATCTAACTAGTTGATTTACTTTATTTATTAAAATTCGATAGATTCCTATATTTACTAGATTAATCAGGGTAAGAGAAAAAAAAATCCATGTCAATTATGCCCCAAGAGGAATTAATAATTCAGTTCTGCTTTTATGGATTACGTTGATTGGTTCAATTTCCATTAATTATATTTTTAACTTTTAAATAATTTATGTTTTAATGAAGCTAATGCATCCTTGAAAAATGATAAATTGAATTAAACATGTATAGCACGACTGACTCAGAACTGTACCTCAAAAAATTTACCTAAAAAAATTCCTTTTTGCTTGTGGGATAGTTTTATAATTCCATCGTAAATCGATTTGGTAAGAAATATTTACCAAAATATGCTAATGAGAAATAGTATATGTTTCGAATTTTTATCACTTCTGTGAAAGCAAGTTATGGATGTAAAAAATAGCAATTAAGGAGCATATTTAAAAACAGTTTGAGAAATATGTAAACACGAATATGTATCTTCAGATATAAATAACGTTTGATCAAAGACAAGTATCAAATGTAAGATATATTTTGTTCCCTTAATTTTTAAATTTATTGTCTCATTTCTATTCAAAATATATGATCTCGCTTTATATACTTCATTCATGAATCTAATTGTATGTTAGGAAGTTTATAAATAAAAAAAAAACTCCATCGGAGGTGTTTTTAATTACGCCTATGAAAATATCAACAGCCCTTCTGACTTGTTGAGAACTACCCATGTATCTATGGTGCCCGGAATAAAGGGCTAAAATCAAAAACAGCGATTTAAATATACCAAGTTGGCTTTTATACCAATCGAAGAACAATAATTTCGACTTGAGTCTTTTGTACAAATAAATATACCTTTGTATACAAAATTGATAGACCTAAGACTTTTATACAAACCAAGAGATTTTTGCTTTTCTTATCAATAATAACAAATGAATAAAAATCACTTATTTTTTACTTCACTTGTTCTGAGCCCTTTATACCGGACATAATAGATATAGCTATATTAACTCATGGATAAGTGCTTAACAAATACATCCTTGCTGTTGATGCTGTTGCTAACGCCCTCTAGATGTTCCATATAGGCTTTTCGGGCTGAGGAGTTCGCCTCCGGTTTACAATCCACAAGAGTCGAAGTCCGTCTTATCTAGGTGCCACCTCATTTTTGACAGAGCCTCAATTTTGACAGCCACATCATGTGGAATCGTATCTACTCCCACCTTCTCTGATCGCACAACGGACATATTCTTTTAGGCACCTATTGCAAAGACTGTCGAAATAGCAAATAAACTGTATTGGAAGTGTACATAACGACATGCAGAGGTTAATGAAGCGTTTTTTACCATATTGAACACTCAATGGACAAAATGTGAAGAAATCGATGACTGTTCATTTATAATGCAATAAGTTTATATCCGTTAAGCGGTTTTAGTTTTTTAGGAAGAAGAATTTTCGAAGTTTTCATACGATGAACGAGACCGAAAAGTATGGTTGTGACCGCTAGTTCCGTTTACGAGATCGTCTAATGCAGGATATCCCAAATTATGTTCCGCGGATCCCTGCTGGATACTTTTCCGTTATAAGCACTACAATCGTTTTGACACCAATTTGGCGCATTTTTAAAAATCGCCGCAACGAGAGAAAAGTAACGCGATATAATCATACTAATCATTGTCGAATTACAATACTAAAATATACAAATCGTGAGATTCAAGGATCACGAGACGATATGAGGACAATTATTTTCGTGTTCATGGAGATAAACAGACTTCATGGAAAGCCGTAATTAAATACACCTAATTTAGTTTGTAAGGAATTTAGAATCCGTCTGGAAATCGGACCGTATATTTACGTAATGGATTTAAAAATATGGAATTTGCCTAAAAAGATGAGCAGGCAACTTTTGAGTAACATTCGGAGTTATTTTGAGTTATTTCATTCGCTAAAACGATATGTTGTATCTGTGCGTCGCCAGCATTAAAAATGCGCCAAGTGCAGTGCTTATAACGGAAAAGTACCCACTGCTGTTCCCCGGAAAGTTAATAGGTGTTCCGAGAAAACCGGGAATTATTTTATACCCTGCAAAGGCTACGAGAAATTCAAACATGTTTGACTGATTAATGCTCTAAAATGTCTAAAAAATGAAGTATACACGCATATAGTTATTTTAATTAGTCATTGTCGCGTTTGACATGACAATTTTATTGATTATGTGCTATTGCATACCCTATAAAATAAACAAGGTGTTCTGTTAAAAGTTCAGGATTTACGAAGTATTCAATCGCAGGATACGCTTGGGAAACCCTGCTCTGGATGAATGCTTAACGTAAGCTCGAAGTTTACGTATTTGATATTTTAATATTTCTTGAAATTACTATTATTGTCTCGTTATTAATTATCTCATTATTGATCTCGTTAATAACTCGTTATTAAGTATTGTCTCAGTACCAGAATCACCGCCTTTATGTTATGTTCCACAGTGCATTTTATCAGTTGATATAGACATGAAGAGACATGATATAGACATGAAGTATAAATTCCTCCTGAAGCTTCATCTATCATAAAAAATATAAAACTAGGAGAATCGCTTTATGAATAAAGGATACGTTTTCTTGAGCTTGTCTAAATTGTTTGCCAGATGCGGAATAATATTTTTTGTAGGTTATTAATACCATCGTCAATCTAGTTCCATCATAAAAATTATGTACTAAACACTATATTTAAAAAAAAAAAAATAAATCCTCATCTAAATTCTAATAATCTTATTTTGGGAAGAAATGACATTTTAAATTTCCTATTACAATAAAAACTTTTTATAAACAGAAGCGAAAATAGACGTATTAAAATACTAAGGCATTAAAATTTTAGAAGATGTGTAATGTTTAAGAATTGAAAAAAAAAGAAAGAGTTTCATAATGATTTTCACTTAAATTTTCTGAAGAAAGCAAATAATGATTAACTCGTCATCTAATACAAGGCTGAAATTTTGCAGGGTAACATTGTAACATTAGAACCAACGTCCTAACGTAACTTTTTTAATACTGTGTGTTCTAATGTAACTCAAAGTTCGCAACTTTTCAAGAGCACTTTAGAAATAAATTGCTGAATAAAGAGGAAAAGAGAGTAGACTGTGGAAAACTATTCTCCATTTTTTCTATAAGTATTTCTTTCATTTAGTATGTACGTATCAATATCCCATGAATACAGTAAGTTTTACGAAAATAATATTTTTCTTACACAAGCTTGAAAAAAATGCAGTTGAACCACGTTATAACGGCCGTTCTAATACGATGACCGGTGCAAAAGGACCCAAATGGGAACCCCTTTAATGATATGTCTTTTTGTATTACATTCCATATAACCACCCTATAGATCATATAATTCCGATACAGCGTCATAGTATTCAACCCCGTGACACGATATTTAACTGTGAAGTAAAATTATGCTTTTAAAAAAATATGCAATGCACAAAAACAAACAACGATTTCTGACTAGTTTTCTACGTTATAAATGGAAGTAAGACCCAATTTGTTTTGCGACTTCATTAAATTTTACTTTAAGTTTTATTTTAGAAATGATCGTCCTCTTAAACTCTATACGCTTAATTTATATCTCATTGCCAATGCTTAATTCTGAACAATTGAACAATATTATCTACATTGTAACCGTATACAAATATGAAATTTACTTTTAAAAAATCTTAATTCTCGCACAAGAGATGAAAGTTAATTATATTGTTTTATCGATTTTAAATGTAACGGCGATTCGATATGACATTTTGATTTCTATGGAGCGTGGAGGGTGGTTATAACGAGCGTCGACTGTACGAAAAAAATAAATTTTTCTTGGAGTGAAAATTAAATTCAATACAAAACAAAATCATCTCCATTTGAAAAAAATACATTAAAACATTAATCGAAAAGAAATCTGACATTTGAGCCTAAAAACCTCTCCATCGAACTTTATTTACTTTAATCCCCCTCCGTCTATACTTAAAAAGAAGACGTCAGGTTTTCCATTCGATCCAAACTTTATCCATTTTTTTTTTCTTCTCAGACAGAAAATGGAGCATCAGTGACGAGATTTACCTTCCTATTTTCTGCATAGGTCAGACAAGAAAACCGTTGATGCTTCCTAGACAAATCTTCCTAAACCTGCTGTCACGGGTTATCTCCCCCAGACGATAGAGTATAAACTCTTTGAATTTTGTTTAAAGCCGGAAACTCAAGCGATTTGACACTTTGCATCGAAATGAAGCACGCACGAGCTTTTCATTGCTTCATCCGGTATTTGGAGACTTCCTTTATCTTACGCTCATGTTAGTAAAACAACTTTAGTTACATGTAGAGGTGGCCTAGAAAAACATGAGACTCAAACTGTTAGTAAAAGATTGACCAAAAGAAAAACTCCAGCGGAAAGATTATTTGTAATATTTTACTCTTAACACATTGTCATATTTGTTAATAAATCGAAAAAAAATATATAGAGATAGTAATTTTCCCGTTTTGTTTTACTGCGTTCATGCTTGTCAGATGCATTTTTTTGTCAGATTTTGTGTATCTTATGATCATGAATTTTGGTAACAGTTTACGGTTAAACGATAAAGTCAGGATTGTTTACAAAGGGTTGTTATAATTAACTATCTCATCGGCTGTCATCTTGTTTAGAGCTCGAGTTTCAGTTTCACATATATATGTATATATATATATATATATATATATATATACTGGTGAAATAAATTAAGATAATTTGCATATTTTATCGAATTTCATGAAAAGAACTGAACTGAATGTAAAACAACTGCTTCTAGACAAAAATGCAAATCTTGTACGTCAAATACGTAAGCGTACACGTGTGTGTAGGCGGAGCCAGTAGAGTAACATGCTTTATAAGCATGCGTGAGTTAAGACGCATTTCGTTCGCTAGCACACCTCGCGAATTCCTTGGTGTTATTTTGCAGCAATCGGTTAATTTCGAATTGTAACAGTAAAAATGAGTAACCACCAACGTTTAGATGATGGAATGAGGTGGCGAATTGTCGGGAGGCTAGAAGCAGGCCAATATCAAGTCCAAATTTGTAGAGAGATCAATTTAAGACCCGGCATCGTGTGTAACTTATGGAAACAGTTCCAGGATATCGGATCCATCGAGGGAAAGCCTGGACAAGGTCGTCCAAGAGCCACGACGGTCAGAGAAGATCCCCATTTGTCGATTATGGCGAGGCGTAGCAGAAGTGCTACAGCTTCTCAGCTCTCTCGTGACATCCAAGAAGAACACATCGGGCCCGACCTGGCTTTAGACCCATTGGGATAATCCCGAAGGTGCGGATAGACCTGTAGCAGGCAACCACTCCGCTCACGACCCAGACAGCCCCCCCCCCACACGTCACGCCCACAGAACAAACTCCACAAAGCAAGAGACACAGACGGACTCCATGCAGAACAGACGGATCAGCCAAGAAAAATAAGTTTTTGAATACGACAAAGCTCTGTCGGAGGACAGTCGCACAGGCCAACCTTCGTGAAAGCAAACCAAGAAAAGAAGGAGGCATAATGACCCAAACGGAACGACGGTGCAAAGTTAGTGGCTGTGAGCGAGAACGCGGAGAACAAACGTAATACCGGGAAAATAGTCACAAGAAATTACTGGCTAATGTAACACAAGAGGAAAAAAAAGACAGCATCATTGCAAATTCCAGCTAGGAGATGACTTGGCCTAAATGGGGAATGGTCGATTTCGAGAGGGGACAGTCGCAACCCTAGGCGCTGAACCAGCAACTGGAAGAATCATCATTGTTACTGTGCAACCCTGCGGAACCTTCGTGAGCCGGCGTGTCCTGTGTTCGCCAAAGGGCACCACTCCAATGACGTTGACCGTGACCTCTAGGGTTGGACCAACTCAAGGAAAGCCCAGCTTACCTAACAAGGCTGAAGTCGATAGGTCAGAGTCCGAAGACAAGACCAAATTTCTTGACTTACGCAGGCCCCGTGCCATTTCGTTCATCATTGCAGGTCCTAACCTTAGCCCTACCTTGTCTCCGGATTCCCTACTCAACACGAGTAATGAGCAGTTCCTACTCGGGGAATCCTAACATTAACAGTCTGGACCATTTAGATCAACTAGGTAGACTAATTCAACTAAACTTAATCCGTAAAAAAGAATTAAACTGACTAACGAAACGGTGTGGAAAAGAAGAGGGTAGTCAGAATGAGTTAGGCTCAACTACGGCTTACATGTTAGATTAAGCAGCAGGTGGAAAAATTTCAGTGGGTGAGATGGTAATAAAAATACTTACATACAACCACCAGCGTAAAAGTGCAAATTTACTGCAAGTAGACCTGCTGAAACACTTTAACTAGCTCATGCTAGCTGATGACTTGTTGTGATAGTTTCTCCTTCTTCTAATCTAGTTTTTAGCCGAAACTTGAACTTATTTTCCCCAACCAAACAAAAATTCTTCGAAGGAGAAATGAAAACGAGAACACAATCCTCTTCGGCCGTGGCCCCGGCTGGCGCTCCTAACAAGTCCACTAGTGTGTGCGCCGAAAGCCCTCAGGCAATTATGAAGTAGGTGATGTGCTGACAACGAGGCACATCCTAATAGGGGAAAGGAGGGGGGGACCTAGCCAGTTATTTTGGGGGGTTTAGGACCCTTTTTTCTTTTTTTTGAACCAGTTAATTATTATTTTGTTATTGAAACTAGGGAAACTTTTCTGTTAGCTATTAGTGGGTTATTTGCAGGGGATCTGAAAGAGGAAGGTTAGGTGAAAGTAAACTTGTAGAATTGTGTGATGTAAAATTGTAATGTTATGATTTGAAATGCATTAATAGTTGTGAAACTATTAAGTGTTGTTGTCTATGTTAGCATTATTTGTGTGGTAATTACCTATATTATCTATGTTCGAGTGCAACCAACACATTATTCTTTTGACCTTCCCTTTTACCCATTTGTTCGTTGCAATCTGTTGGTACCAAATTTTTATATTCTTATCCTTCGGGCTCTTGAAATGTGGACAGTTATGGAGAGGGGAAATTAATTAAGCCAGTCTACCTGTAAAAAGTATTAAGCCCAAAACTGGCCAAATTAATGTTGCCAGTCTCCAACCTCCCCACAAGCGCATAAGTTAGTGGCCCATATTTTAAATCTATGTAGGTAAACCGGGAAATTACCATGACCAGTTAAAAACTGAACTAAAAGACGGTAACAGGATAGCCTATCGTCTCGGACAGCAGGGAAGGAATTATGTGTGAGTCGCCCGGTTTTGTTATTAGTCCAAATGCATTGCCATTCTTCCTTAATGGCAGCCTTTAGGCTTTTCTTCAGTACTGAACGTAGCCAGGGAATTTTAGTCTCTGTTAGGGTTTGAGTATTAGCCGACAGTTTGGCCAGTTCGTCCGCAAGTTCATTGCCTTTTATACCAATATGTGCGTTTACCCACGTTATACTGAAATTACTGCCCGAGAGCCTAATGAGATTGTGGAGATCCGCCAGTTGTGGTTTTTTAGAGAACGGAGTGTTTATTGCTTGGATAGAAGAGCGACTATTCGTTAGACTTCTAAATTGATAATTTTGACCTTAAGCCCACTTAGTCGCTTCGATAATGCACTCTCTCGTGACTTGTATGCCGCCACAGGAACCCGTGTATCAAGGGTGAATGTTTCCAAAAGACTTCATGAGGGACGGTTGTTTGCAAGAAGACCTGCTGTTTGCGTCCCGCTCACTTCTACGAACAGGAGAATCCGTTTATCATGGTGCAGAGACCATAGAGATTGGAGTATGGATCAATGGGCGACCGTTCTCTTCACTGATGAGTCCCGGTTCAGCCTAAACACCGATTCTCGCCGTACGTTCATATGAAGAGAACCAGGGACCCCCTACCTACCCTCCAGTGTCCGCGAAATCGACCATTATGGTGGAGGAGGTTTAATGGTCTGGTCAGGCATCATGTTGGATGGGCCGCACACCTCTCTATGTCTTTGAAAGAGGCACTGTGACTGGCGTGAGGTATAGGGATGAGGTCTTGGAGCCGTATGTTCGCCTTTTCAGGGGTGCAGTTGGCCCTGAGTTCATTTTAATGGACGATAACGTGAGGACACATAGAGCTCTTCTGGTCAACGAATTTTTAGAGAGTGAGGATATTCACCGGATGGATTGGACAGCTAGATCTCCAGACCTTAACACTATAGAGCATGTCTGGAACGCTCTGGAGAGGGCAATTGCAACTCGCAATCCCCCTCTGATAACCATCCAGGGAATGAAAACAGCGTTGCTGAACGAGTGGGACCAATTGCCATAGAAAATGATAAACTGTCTTATTTCAAGTAGGAAATCATGCTGTGAGACCTGTATATCTGTAAGAGGGGACCATACCCCCTATTAACCCATCTATTAACCCAATATTTTGTTTATTATGCAACCGCTGATTCATATCTTCCGACTCCAGCGGGTGTTGCACACGATCATGCCTGTGTATTTCAATTATTGAATGGTTTTTTGTTTTGTATTGTATCAATATATATGTACATATCAAATTTCATTAAAATCGGTACAGTAGTTCTAGAGATAATCGACCAAGTCTGCAAATTCTCTTAATTTCTTACACCAGTGTATTGTAGCGTACTGGAAATATGGTCTTATTTTCCCAAGGCCCCACAAGTGCTTGAAACACAGCTGCGTGTTTTTCAAGGAAAGTGTTGCTCGTTTCCAACAGTTCGGAACACGTGGGGGGATTAAAAAACGTTTTCCCACAGATACAGACAGTAAATCTGTCGTGCTAACGATTCCGGAATGCAAAAAAGTTACGATGGAACTGTCACCAACGTTTGCCGACCTCCTGTCCGGGAGAGAGTCGCTGGGTAGAACTCGCCCTGTGTGGACGTGTGTGTTTTCATCCCTGTACGTTGTAAATCTACACGGGATTTTAATTGAATACGTTGCACTGTTTAAATGTTAATTCTTTTTGTAAATAAATTTCCTCGTTAAGTTTTTGTTTAAAAAATTTGGCCTTCGCTTTTTATTTAGGACTCTGTATTTCTTTGCTATGGATCCCATATTAGAAATTATTTGCAACGCCTCAGAGAGTTTATCAGCCTTGTCGTAACGCCACAGTGTATATATATATATATATATATATATATATATATATATATATATATGTATATATATATATATGTATATATATATATATATATATATATATATATATATATATGTATATATATATATGTATATATATATATATGTATATATATATATATGTATATATATATATATATATATATATATATATATATATATATATATATATATATATATATATATATATATATATATATATATATATATATATATATATATATATATGTATATATAGTATATATATATATATATATATATGTATATATATATATATATATATATATATATATATATATATATATATATATATATATATATATATATATATATATATATATATATATATATATATATATATATATATATATATATATATATATATATATATATATATATATATATATATATATATGACTCCTATTTAGTGTTGTGCCTAGCGTTCTGTGCTGCCACGCAATGGCCTTGGGTTCAAATCCTGAATAAGGGCCGTTTCCGTGTCGTCCCCTCTTAGGGAGCGATGCTGGTTTACATATATGGTGCTCCCATATTAAAAAATCGAGTAAAAATAGCGGCGAAAAATGGTGAATGTCTATCACAAGGGCCTCAGCATTGGAATATATTTATACATAAGGAAAGTTTTAATCAGCGAATATACGCTCCGAGCAATTCCTTCACTCGCATGTGTTTAAATTAATTTAATATATTGTCTTATATTGATAACATTAGTATTTAAACATTTGCATATATTAGTATGAATATTAAGAAAAAAGGAATAAAATTGTAGATACTTTATAAACTTATTTCTTCAAATAAATCAGTATATTTAACAAATAAATTCTGTATATTTTTAACATTGTATCTTGCAAAAAAAAAAAAAGATTTATTGCAGAAAATATAAACATTGTTTGATATCTCTATGCTCGAATTTGAAATTAAACTTAATTTATATAGTTCCCTATCGACAAAACCAGTGATAAGAAAATATTGAGAATAATAATTTGGTAAGGAAGTCAATGAACGATTACCCTGTGCTAGAAATACAACTCTAACCTATTTTCATGAGCCTGATATATATTTCTAACCATAATTCAAATAAATATTTAGTAATATAGGTATAAACTTTAACAAGAGAAGTAAATTCCTTTCCCTGTTAGCCTCAGATAAGTTTTTGATTTATGATGGACATCCTACCTCCTATTTCACAACTTTACAGCGTTATCGAGTGAAAAGTTATGCTGCGTTAACCTTTTGGCATTGTTTGGAACTAGAAAGGCTGCAAGATTTCAGGGAATAAAACAACAAAAAGAATTACCCCATCTGTCCCAGAAATACATAGCCAAGAAAATCAAATTCTTAGCACTTGTGAGAATGGAATCTCTGCTCTCTCTCAGAGTTTCTTAGGTTTCAAGTTATTCTTGTAATTAGACGTTATATTTAAGTGATGGGTCGCTTATTAAGTTTGCTCAAATATGTAGTTTCTAAGTTTTTGATCGCTGTAATCATAGCATGCAGAAATAGAAACGTAGGTTTATGAATATTATACTACATTCTTCTGTATGTTATTCTTAAATCATAATTACACATGCAGTAATGCAGTATAAAATATTGAAAGACGACTTAACAAATAAATTTAATTAAAAAACGTCAATATGAATATAAATATATCCTAACTGTAAGTAAAATATCATGAGGTAATTAGGATTTTTCTTAAAATATAGAAATATCCCTATCGAAATATATGAAGAATTAGACAATAAAGATTATATAGATATATATTTTTTCTTTCTGATACCCTTTGCATATAACTTTGTAAAGCTGCGTTAGCTACCAATTTACTTGGAGTATCTTTTACTTCATGTTTCTGAAACATCGTTGTTGTTGCATTTTTTGCTGATGTTTACTGGTCGGAAGTGTTCCAGACCAGCTTTACATAGGCTTTGCGGGCTGACAAGTGCGACTCCAGTTTACAATGGCACCAAAAGGGTCAATGTATATCATAGTTAGGTGCTGACAGTGTACGTTCAGGGGAGACATCTGGGGATCATTGAACCCTCTCCCACCCTGTCTGACCTCATTTAGGGACTCTCAAGTAAACGGATTTGACATGCTCATACCCGTCCGTGAGCCAAATGTGTTTCATAGTGTTTGCTGGGATTGGTACCGAGCACCCTCGGAGCCGAAACCGACACGGTACCACTAGGCTACACCGGGGCCCTCTGAAGCTCTATATTTTGCTATTCAGAGTGAATGGAGCAATTTTATGGCAAAATATACCGTCACGAAAGCAGAAGAAATATCTAGTTTTTACTCGCGTACGGTAATGTTATGATAATGCATATTTTATGTAGCAATCCTCCTTCAAAAAAGAAGAAGAAATATCATGTTTTTACTGGCGTTTTATTTGTTATCTCTATTTGATATTAATTTTAATTTTATGTTTAGCATTAAAAGTCATAATTTCCATGGTAATTACATTTGAAGGAAAATCATTTTCTAAATTTTAATTTCGTGAACTATATGAAAAAACAGCGTTTTAGAGGAAAAAAATATCAATTAAATATAATTAACAAGTGACAGCAAATACCATTTTTGCCTTATAAATGTGCATTTTATTTGATGTTATACGGAGAAAAATACAACTAGTTGTATTTATCTGACATGAAACACAAAATATACAACAAAAGGAAGAAGAGATAACAAATCGCGGAAAATAATTTTTAATATTTAGCATTAAAAATTACTTTCCGTGGTAATTACATTTGACGAAAAATCATTCTCTAAATTTTAATTTCATAAACTGTAGGAAAAAACATTAGCGTTTTAGATGGAAAAATTATCAATTAAATATAATTAACAAGTAACAGCACATACCATTTTTGCCTTATAGATGTGCATTTTATTTGATGTTATGCAGAGTGAAATACAACTGGTTGTATTTATCTGACATGAAGAACAAAATATACAAAAGAAGTATGAAGATATAATAAATAATGGCAATTAATTTTTAATGTTAGCATTAAAAATTAATTTCCGTCGTAATTGCACTTGAAGGAAAATAATTTTCTAAATTTTAATTTCGTGAACTGTAAGAAAAATCATTGGCGTTTCAGAGGAAAACAATTTCAATTAAATATAATTAACAAGTGAAAGCACATACCATTTTTGCTTTACAAATGTGCATTTTATCTCATGTTATGCAGAGTTAAATACTACAATTGGTTGTATATATGTTACATGAATCACAAAATATGCAACAAAAGGATGAAGAGATAACAAATAACGGAAATTAATTTTTAATATTTAGCATTAACAATTAATTTCTGTGGTAATTACATTTGAAGAAAATTCATTCTCTAAATTTTAATTTCGTGAACTGTATGAAAAAATATTAGCGTTTTAGAGGAAAAAAATATCAATTAAATATAATTAACAAGTGACAGCACATACCCATTTTGCCTTATAAATGTGTATTTTATTTGATGTTATACAGAGTGAAATACAACTGATTGTATTTATCTAACATGAAACACAGAATATACAACGAAAGGATGGAGAGATAACAAATAAAACACCAGTAAAAACAGGATATTTCTTCTTCTTTTGTGGCGGTAGATTGCTCCATAAAATATGCATTATCGTAACATTACCATAAGTAACATTACCATTTATAAATATGAAATATAGCCTAGATGCTAAGGTGTTGAAAGTCTGAGAGCTTCGCTATCATTAATAAAGAAGTAAAGTAGAAAAATGTATTACTCATGCGCAAAATAAGACTGATAAAAGCATTTTTTCACATTTATTGACAGAAAATTTCTGAGAACAAAGCAACGAATTTGTATTATATAAGAGGCTGGAAACGCGTCGAAATAACCAAAGATTTGGTTTGAGGTACGATATCAACCGTCGAATAATAAAAAAATTTGAAGTTTGTGGGATTTACCTTACATATTTTCGTCATAAAAACATTACAGCAAGTGGAGTAAGAGAAATTCAGAGAAGGTAGCATTAAGCAGACTGTCTCAAGAACTTCCTATATTATTATGGCATACAAAAACATGGTTATAAATACATAAATATAGACTTATGAGAAACAGAAAATGTTTGCTATATACTTTTGTGGTATACAAATATATGTCCATAAATAAATAAAATTGCACCTATATCAAAAATAAAACGTTACTATCTCCCTTTATTGCTAATCAAATTGAATGTATAAGAAACTTTTATTTCAAAAGTTAGAAATAAATTATTATGGAAGATAATATTAATTCATATATACAGTATGTAATTTATAATTTTAATGAATTAGGCATATGAGTTAAAAAAAACACAAATTATTTTAAGGGGACAATGGACCTTCAAACCTAACTTCTTTTTGTTTTGAATGGATTTGCTTGAAATTTGAATATGTGATCAGTACAATAGATATGTAAAAGTGGTTAAAATTTAATGATGAAATATTAATAATTTATGAATTATGAATTATTAATTATATCAAAAATTGGCCTAATTAAAAACGTTCCATGCGCATTTCTTTTGCATATAATATGGTAATTTTTTTACAGGATACCTTATAGAACTAAAAATGAAACGTATTGCTTATTTTAAGCATTCATTAAAAATATAAAGAGAAAAAATAATAGTGAAAACACCCTTTTTATTACGCTAAATATCTATAAATCGTCTTTTCAAGTACAAAGTTTAGAAATTTTGAGCTACGAAGAATAATTTTTTTCAATAAGATTTATTTGATATACTGTTAAGTATATAAAGCTTAAATTTCATAGCAACACGATCATTAGAAATGCGCCTGGAGCAGTTTGAATATTCGTATGACATGAAAATTTTTATTTTGAGAAAAACATATTTAAAGTCATTGCTATTAGTAACCACATAATATCTCAATTAAATACATATGCCTATAACTAGAAAAGTAATCATATAAATTTAAAAAATTTTGGAACACATTCCTACCCGTCCGTAGTTTCACAATTCAATTAAAAAAATCGAATTTTTGGACAAATTTCACAATTTTGAAAGTCCACTGTCCCCTTAAATTAATTTCTTTTGGGAAAATTCTTCACACATTGTGCCTATACATAAATTTAAATTTAACATAATTTAGGTAATTTAGTTAATGAATTTTTCTCTTAGGTGTAAACTTCCACCAGGAAAAAAAAACGTAAAATGTATCAATTATCTAATTACATGTTTTTTTATTCCAATTCCATTATAAAATTTAAAATATGATTTAATATATTCATTTAAGATAGTGAAAAATTTTAGAGACATGTAAAATTAGTTGAATTTTTTAAGCGCATTGATGTATTCGTGGTTTTTGGTACTGCTTCATAGATCTTTAGCCTTCGAAACTTGCTTTTCTAATTGCGATATGAGATAAAACATTTTTCTCTGTTGTGCTTAAATGGAACCACATTCAAACCACCTTTTTTTCTTAAAAAAATCTTCTATGATTTCAAAAATTAAAATTTATTTGGCACAGTCTTGTTTTATCCCTCCCCTATCCCATGTGTTTTTGCCGTGGATAAATTATAAACACCAACTCCCCATATCTGCTTTGCAACCGTCGAGTGTGTTTTGCTTCACGACTCATAAGGCATGTTCCCATTGCATCCAGAGCATTGTGTTACGTTACTACCATTGGCTCCTTAGATTGTTCACACAACCTGTGATTGGTTTGACATAACACGCCGTCTATGAATTGAGCTCTGCGACTGATTGAAATTTTCAACACTGTCATTATGTAACGCCCCGGATTCACAGTAAAGATGCCGGTAGAGCGTCAACATCGACGATCACGAACAAATCAAACGAATAGCATTTTGTTTTTGTCTATGAAAGGTAGATTTTGTCATTGCAGTCACTAGATATTCCAAGGCGATTTATTAAAAATGGTTGCCTGCTGATTTTTGTTTTTCAATGCAATGATGTAGTAATCATATTTCTTGAGTTTGTTAACACCAAGTTCCACATAACATAAAATTTAAAATATCGTCCCTTTAGCAATTTTATTTTAGTCTCGTATACTGTGAGAATTGTGTCCAATCTTAGTGTTCCCCCCATATTAGGGGTTCTGAAGAGATTGATTTTAATGAGATATATGAAGTTAATTTTTTGCCTACATAAAAAAAAAGCTTGATAGGAGAATTTACGATATGATGTATTCTACAAATATTTAACTGAAAACCCGAAATGTTTTAATGCAACCCGTTTTGAAAGTTGGGCTAAATAGATGGAAAAAATTATAAATAATATTGGATTCACAGGAAATATTATTAAACACTTAAAAGCCAGTTTATAAGAATAAATATAAAGATTGTTAGAATATTTTGGCATTTAAAGAAGCTAGATAACTTAACTACTATTTGAATATTAAATAACTACTATTTAAATATTAAATTTTAATTTCTGCATTTTACAGAGTTGACATAAATTTAACACCTGAAGCATAAACGTTGGCATGAACAAATTTGGTAATGCAGTTTTTATTTAAATCCGCCGAAATTTATGTTTGATAAAGATGTGCGAATCTTTATTTTGCAAGATTTTCTGTGGTTCTATAAACACGGACTTATTCAATTATATTGAATGTATGAGATGGTTACATCTGTAGTATGACACACAAAAAAAATCTAACAATTACTAGACCTCGTATATTTATCAACATAAACTTTTTTCTCTTTTCCAAATGATTTTCGATATCACTTTTCCAATACTTTGTCCCTAGGAAATGTAGGATATAAATGTTTTTATGGAGCAAAGAAATATATGTGCCTCATATTAAACATAACGTAGAATCTCTTACTGCAGAGCATGGGCGTTATAGTAGAGTAGGAATGTAATAGGGTTTTTAAAGATGCAATTTATCAAACATGCTGCAGGAATTAATGTTTTTCTTTATGTGATCCAAATTCTAAATGTACGAAAAATATATTTATTTTTCTTCGTAGATTATACATTTCCAGCAATCATTCAACGATTATTTTTAACACCTTCGTTGCCATGATACACACGGGGGATGTACGCTGAATTTTTATGTGTGTGCCGTATGCATCTCTGGTGGTCTCAGTAAGACATTTAAATAAATTACGATACGATACATTTACGCCGTATCGTTACGATACGATACTTCGATTACGATACGACATTTAAATAAATTACGATACGATACATTAAATAAATTACGATAAAATGTATCGTAAAATAACTTGGCTTGTAAGAAACGTCTTGGAATTGTGTCGTGGCCTCTCAGGAGCTTCATATTTAATATTTTTGTGGGATACAACTTTATGGGTTATCTATGAACGTAGCTAATTATGAACATAGCTATTGTGTTGTCACATCTTACAATTATTTTGTGTTTATAATTGAATAGTTTATTTCAGAAACATGTTAACATACATTTTTGGGGATTTTTCATTTTTTTACAGAATCATTGTCTTCTGTCATAAACACATAGTATTGCAGAAAAATTTTCCAACTACCAATTCGTTTTATGGGCTACTATTGACAGTGCAAATTAACTTTAGTGCAGAAACCCGTCAAGTGACTTCACATTGCATGTTTCTGCATGACGAAAGTAGCCTTAAAAATATTACGTTTTTGAGAAAAATGTATTTTATTGCAGAAGCCCGCTAATTACAAAACGTTTTTAAACGTAATTAAAGATTATTATAAATTAATTTCAGACAACATGAACTTTTAGAAGATATCAACTAATGCTATAAATTATTTTAAGCAAAAATCTATAATAATATCGAAAATTGAATGTTTTACTTTTTTTCCCAAATAATTTGAAAAAGCGCACTTAACGGGTGTCTGAAATAAACAATTCAATCGTAATTTTGAGAAGAATTTTGTAAGTAGGACCTCTTGTTTTGCTTTTTTACTACATTATTTAGTTTATTATAATATGCTTTTGATTTTTTTGCAAGTTTGTTGAAAAAAAATAATTAGCTTATTTAGGTTTTGTTATAGAATTTAATATTAGATAAACAAGTTTATTTTTAAATCTTTTTAACGTTATATTAAAAGTAATAAAATAAAATTTTACTAGTTGATACCCGTCAAAACATGACGGCCAGATAGTAAATAAATTTACTAATACACAAATTATACTCAACTGATCATTGCCAATTGTTGAAAATCATAATAATGCGCAGAAACAAATTAATGTGTTTAAGCAGCCGCGTACTTAGTGAGTATCTAAATCCAGATTTAAAAATGTCACTGAGCATGCGCAAAAAGCATTTTTTTTATTGTAAATTATCGCTAATTAAACAGTGCGAAATAAACAATTTTCATTACAATCTTATATTTCAAAAACATAATTAGTATAAAGATAAAAATGGCAGAGAGTAATCTAAAGAGACTCATTGGAATAAAAGTGTTTATAATTATAACATATCACTGAGCATGCGCAAAAACAGAGAGTTTTTAAAGACAGATTTAAACACACCACTAAGCATGCGCAGAAATTAATTTTTGATTGAAAGTTATCGCTAATTAATAGAAATTGAGGTTACAAAAATCAAATTTGACAAATCTACAAATTACAATCTTTCGTTTAAGACTAAAATGAAGTAAATTGGTGCAGAAGTTTTCTCTCACGGACTGCTCAAAAAGTCGGCTTAGCAACTTAAATATATAGATTTCGGTTGATAATGTCAGTTTAAATATGTTTATTTTTGTATTTTCTCAGTGCAATAAACATTTACAATAATCAATATCTAGCATTTCTTCATGGTCCCAGATAAAAAACGTAACTCCCCTATGATGACAGCTAATGAGTTAAACATGTTTTTTTATACTGATCCAATAGTTTTTTTTTTTTTTGGTATTTGATGGTTGGGCTACAATTAAAGTTAAAATTTACTTGTTATTGTTTATAGGCTCGGTATATGGAAGAAAAAATGCTTAAAATATTAAAAGTTTAATATTCATTTTTCAATTAACGATATTGATTCTCTGACTGTCAGGATTCTACTATGACAAAAAGTCGCATTTACTGAATTTCAGAAATTTATTTTCAGTATTCGTCATAATTCAACGAATATTTTTTAAATCTTTTTTTGCCTTCAATTCACCTCTTGAAAAAATCTATATCTGACATATTTTGGTATACCAGGCATCAGTTTTTCTCGGTGGCCATTTTTTTCGCTTTATGAGGTCTGAAAAGCTGGTTTTGACTTTAGAGGATTAGTGTTATTTTAGTGACGCAAGAAATATTATCTCATGAATAACCCTTTTTGTTATTTGCTGTAATGTATTAGTATGCAATTCTTTCGGATGTGTTAGCGATAACCTTTTTAAAATTTATTCTATTATTGGCATTGAAATATTGTATTACAGATGATTTTAAAAAAATCTGACATATCTTATTGATCCTAAGGTTTATATGAAAATGTTACCAAATTTGCGTAAGACTTGCGTTTAAGGTAAAATATATAGAATGAAACCTCTCTAGCTAGTAAATCCTATTCGTTGGGCACCCCTCTAAACGGCCATAATTTATTCAGAACCGATTCAAGAACCCATAGAGACAATGTTATGGCAGGCACCTCTTTTCAACGGTCACTCCTCAAAATGGTCACTTTGTTTCGGAACCATTACTGGCCACGACTGATACGTTTCACTGTATATTCGATGATTTATAGGTTACTTTTTAATAGTTTAAATTGATTAGAAACCTTTGCATACCTTAAATTAATATTTGAATTACAAATAACCTTTTTAATGATTATATTAATATTCTCATGTTTTATTATTTTCCTCATATCACATTTCATCATGTTGTATTAGCATATGATTTTTAAACTGAGTAAAAATAACTATCATCAGGGCTAACAGAAACTGAAATGTTTCTCTAAACCATGCGCAAAAATAAATAAATAAATAAATAAATAATAAAACATAGTTTTATCTACGAAATATCTGGAAATACTACTTACCCATAACAAAGTATATTTTCCTTCCACTTGTGAAAACATTTCTGTCTTTTATCAAAAAAACGAAGTAATGAGAATGGTGCTGCGACAAATGCTTTCCGATATCAATTTTCGAAAAGATCTTTCCTTGTGATTAATTGGATGGAAAATTCAGCCATTTGAGAGACAGAAAATAAAGAAAGGTTTAAATTGTCACCGTATTTTAAAAATAGCCGTTGCTACCGACGTTGAATGAAATGATAAATAACTTTTTAAAGTGCCAAATGGAGGATTTACAAAGATTGAAAATAGCTTTCACTCTGGAAAATGATTTTATAGTTGTGTCGTATAAAGAAACAAATACGCTTGAATACTTCAATGAATATATCGACCTCTTCCCCACATATCAATTACGGATATGATATGCAGGTATATAGACGTACATACATACACAAACAAAACGTTGAATTCTATTATTTTTGAAATTGCTAGAATGCAATTTACTACTCTGTAAAGTAATTAGTAGAAAATAAACAATCGTACTTCTAGCATGCTTTATCATGAAATAAGGTTGTTAAAAAAGTATAAAACTATATATATATATATACAGTCGGACCTCTATTTAACGATGTCGCTAAATCCCGAAAAAAATTTCGTTATATGGAAATTTCGTTAAATAGAGATTCATCTTTTAAAATACTTTAAACTACACAAAACAAAATTTAAATTAATAAACACTCAATATTATTAATAAAAAAATTAATCACACTTGTACTTTGTCTATTATTTATGTCTATTTCTTATAATTAATATTTATTTCTTTTGTATAACATACCCATCAAACAGAAATCTGCAAGGAAAACAAGAATAAAACAAAACATTGTCCGGAAATACACTGTACTTTCGATTTAAAAAATATATTAAAATTAATAAATTTTAATGATATTATCGCATTTATTATAACAAGTCATTTTAAGCATACATTACCTCATGTGCCCTTAAATTTAATTACTGATAAAGTCTCTTAATTTTGTCTAAGTTATTTGTTTGAAAAAATGTTTTCTCTCATAATACGTCTCTCATCTTTGCAATGTACTAAAAAGCCCTTCAGGCTTATTTTCTGCAAACTGTAATTCTCATTGGAATGTGTTAAAAGAATGTTAATTTGTTAAATGTGTTAAAAGAAAGAATAAGTTTGAAATGATCAGAAATATTTTGTGAAATATGGAGGAAAAAAATATTGGATCACAAGAAAAACTTCATTAAATAGAGAATGCACTTCGGTATTTAGAGGTTATTTTACGAAGAAATTCGCAAAATGTTTTTGGTTCCAAGGAAAAGTTCGCAAAATAGAGGTTCGTTAAATAGAGGTCCGACTGTATATATATATATATACACATATATATATATATATATATATATATATATATATATATATATATATATATATATATATATATATATATATATATATATATATACATACAACCACAGGGGCGACATCTTAGAGGATTGTATCTCCTCCTACCCTCTGTGACCTAATTGAAGGACCTCTACACTGCAGATTTAACGTGTCCATATACGGGCTAGACACAAAGATATTTAATGGTGCTTGTCAGGATTCAAAGTGAGTACCCCTAGTTCCAAATTCAGCATGTTACCACTGGGCTACCTCGGGCTCCTTTATTCATATTGCATACCCACAAATATTTACTAACCATACCTTTCCACAGATTTTCTATTCATGACCACAATTGCATCAAACCAGATATAATAAATTTCAATTTAAGTAGTTGAATTCTGTTTTGTTTATTTTCAGCGTGATTTTTAATTTTCTAATTTTAATTTTCAATACCTAGTATTATTTTTAAATAGAAAAAAAAGTCTTAATAAAAATATTTCCTGATCAATGCTTATGCAGTTCTAAAATATTCTATTACAGATTTAACAAAATAAAAAGTTATTAAAAATTTAAACTTGTTCCAACCGTTCTTAAAAAAAGTTTGAAAATAAAAACTATTTAAACGGATTTGACAGAAAAAGTTACGGTGCTTCTAAGTTATGCATTATACAGTAACTCAGTTTCTTTTACGGTAAAGCAGAAATTCTCTAATCAAATATTTTATGTTAAAATATTTTGACTTTTTTATGATCGCACATTTATGCTAAAAAGTTTATGATGTTAGCGTAGTAAAAAAATATTTTAGATAACGTGTTTACATATGTTGTGAAAAAAAAATATTATTTTTTCTTGTTTCTTGGAGGGTAAATTTTTCTTAGCAGGAAACTGTTTCTGTCAGGTGAAATACATATTAAATTTCTAATTTAATTTTCTAAATTGTATCCTTTCATTAAGCATATTTTGTCGGCTTGTTTTCAAAAATAATGAAAAAATGCTATTTTACGATACTAAACGTTTACAATATACTAAATGTTTGTATAAGTAATGAAAAAATATATTCTGTTTTGGTTTTTATTTTGTTCTGATTTATTTGATACCCTCCGTATTTTTTTAACTGTTTAAAAATTTAAGTTTACAAATAATTTATTTTTCCAATGTTTATAAGAGAAATATCTCCACCAAATCATTGAATGTACTAATGGGTGATATGTGTAGAGCAACATGATGTAGACATATTTTTCTCGAAATTTTAAAGAAGTTAGAGATGATATGTTACGTTAAAAGATTAAAGTATAAATTATTAGTTTCCAAATAAATGCCGTTTGAAATTTAAAATTTATTTGATAACCAATTTGGAAATTTTGAATTTCACTTAGAATTTTACAATCATACAATCAACTAAAACAAATTACGGGTAGAAACATCAGTCATATTTTTTGCAGTCTTTCTATTCATATGAGCTGATGACACATTTTCCTCAAAACATATATCTTCCCCTTTAATTCCCCGTTAGATTATTTTATCAAGATTTCCTAACACACTACATTTGTCTATCGATTTTCAAATACTTCAGATGAGATAAATGAAATAAGTATCTTTACTGTTTCTCATGTCTCCAAGACAAAGTATCAATCTTAAAGTACGAACGGATATCGTGGGAATATTTTCTTCCCCTCAAATCTTACACAATTTAATTTTTTATCTACACCTTAAACTTTGCTCGTTGCATACAATTTCCAAAAATACCTTCTTACTTATTTTTCATTTTTTGCGAAAAAACTAACTAACCAATAGCAAAACAGTCCATTTTGGTCCAAGGCCTTTTTGTTGCCACTTCAGGGATAATTAGATAGGAGCGTACAGCTGCAAGCCTATTCCGAACAGCCACAAACACCCCATGCCAGGAGTGGGCCACGAACCCACAGACTCTGGTCTCGATTGCCTGCACTTTCGGTCATTCGGCCATCGTCCGGCTCTGTTATTTTCTGTATTAATTACGTTTGGATACAAAAAGAAGTAGTTTGCGATATAATGTTTATTGCAGAATAGTAAAGTACTTATTAAAAGCACTGTATACATGCTGAATCCTAGCCAAGTTCTTCAAAGTTTTTTTAAACAAGTGTTAAAATATTTCATTAACATAGTATAATCCTGTATCAGATTACAAGCATAAGAGTACAAGGTTGTACTTTTAATCTTGGTCAGCGTAGTTTTTTCTTTTTAAGTGTAGAAAAAAATATATTTTTATATTTAAAATTTTTCTGTTTCAAGTTGTGTTAAACACATTTTCCTTCAATATCTTTAGTTTGAATTACGATAACAAATCAAAAAATTGCAATTTGGGAAATGTTTGAGGCCATGATACCGACACACAAAAAAAATCGTCAAAAGGGCTCTACAAATGACATCAGGTGTATAAAAGCAAAGAATGCTGAAAAACGGCATTGCTATTTAAAAACAAAGATAATGGTTTTAAAAACATGAAGCAGTATTTGAATGTACACAGATTTGATTATTCCCCAACGAACTATAAGGTGAAGATGTTATCATATAATTACTTTTAAAAAAATCCATAGTTGAACGTATCTATCGAGAGTTCAAAATCTGGAGGAGAAAGTCATAATTTTATTTTCCAAATTCAGTAACTTCTTACTAGGCAATGAAAGTGAACACAGAAAATTTGGTTTGTACTAGGCAAACTGACTGAAAATTAAAATAACGGAATAAATTAAATTTTTTATCTAAATGATTATAGACTTCAAGCCGAATCGTATGTATGGTTAACATCTATTATATCTTTTAATATGTCATCATTGAGGCTTATGGTCTTTTAAATTTGATTTTATTCGTACTACAAGAGATATATCTTTCCATTATTCCTTATTATGAACATATACAAGGTTATAGAATCTTTGTGATTTAGATTTAAGTTATAATTATAAGTTATAACTCATAAGTTATAACTTATAATTATATATTATAAATTTAACTTTACATTTTTATTTTTTAAATATTATACAGACACCGATATATTATATATTAATTTTATATAGGGCATATTTCTTTACATAGTCATGATTGCTCTGATCATCCGTTGATCCTAGAAATTTCGGTTTTTTGAAAAATAGGGGAGTGAGTATATTAGACCAGTGCAGATCACCTAATAGCACGAACATCATTAGAAAGGATCTATCTATACCGGGTATATACAATGGTTATTAATGGGATAAGTAACTGAAGTAAAATAAATTACTTTACTTTCTCGAGCTTCAGTTTGCCTATGTAATCCACTCAATACTGGAGACTTTCAGAGATTAAGATATAAGCTGGGAAATATTCAAGAGAAAATCATGTCTTAATAGATCATGTACTTAATGGCTATAAATATATCCTAAATATGTTCTTAAAACAGTCAGGGATCAGACTTAGATATAACTCATCGATATAACACGCATCTCGAAAAAATTTACGCCTGTATCTAACATTCTCTGGTTACACGAGACTGACAATGGACATTAGTTTCGTCGAACACATTGATTTCTGTAAAACTATATTAAAATACCATTTAAGGCATCTTATTGCATATGATAATAGATTTTGAAATATAGTAAATTAAAAATTATTAATAATGTGTTGAAAATGCTGAAATATACTTTCTTTTGCATTTTCATTTTTTGATAAAGGTTTAGACTATATTTGATACCTTCTGGGAACTATTTTACAAATTTTAGGATGTTCTACTAAATAATTTTTATTTTGTAAATATTTTTCGATATTTTCATACATTCTAAGGAACTTTAAATAAAAAAAAATTGTAAATGACGCTAAATTTAGAAATATAAAATTCGTAAACGATTCTAAAATTAACTAAATAGTATTTCAAATAGTTTCGAATCTTCGATGCATTTTGTTTCATGCTTTAGATTATATTTCACAACTTATTTAATACCATAAAGCCTTTATTTAATGAAAATAATTTATAAATAAATCATTATACTTATTATTACACTTTTCTGAAAGTATTAATTGTGGGCTCGATGTAGCCAAGTGGTAGCGTGTTGGCTTTCAGCGAAGGTTCTTTTCGAATCCCGACAAGTTCAATGAAATACCTCCGTATCTACACCGCATATGGGCATGTGATATTCGTAGACCGGAAAGTTCCTGTATGGAGTCAGAGAGGGTGGGAGAGGGTTCGACCCCCTAGATGTCACTCTTGGGTGTTCGGTCAAAATTGAGGTGGCACCTATCTGAGATAGACTCTGACCATTGTGATGCTATTTTAAACAGGAGCTGCACTCCTCACCCCGCAAAGCCTGTGTGGACCCGGTCTTGAACACTTCCCGCCAGGACACATTTACCAACAAGTATTAATTTTCCCCTAATTTTTCCTCAAAATGTGTTTTTTTTAAACAATTCGGGGGCACTTGTCATGAAGTCATTCGCCTATTATACACTGCAGTTTTTGCTGGCTATTTTATTTTGGGGGCACCATATAGATGGACCAGTATTACCCTCTATGAAGGGACAATAGAAACGGAGGTATTTTAGTGGCACGACGCCGGGATTCCATCCGATTACTCTCAGCAAAGAAAATCAGCGCGCTGTACCACAGTGCACCACAGACCCTTATCTCAATTTTTTTTTATTCGACCGAGGCAGGAACACGTCTTGACTACATTTGTCCATCTACACTACCAAATTTTGTTGGGTACTCCAATCTGGAAACAACGAAATATTTTTCCCTACGATGGAACAGCACGAGAATGTACAATGTTAACCCGACATTCGAATCGTACCCCCCCTTCTCCGAGAAAACTCACGACATTTACCACTATACGATATGGCTGGTTAATCCAAAATGCAAAAGATGGCTCATAATAAACTAGCTCTAGAAAACTACTAGATAAAAATTTGTGGCACAATAAATCATTTAAAAATCTGTATATATTTTGCTAAATTGGAGACCATTACAAGGTGTATGAACTTTATATTAGTAACGTGTCTTAAGTGTATTAACCAAACCTTAAGTGTATTAACCAAATCGTATACATTAAAAATAAAATAAATAAATATGTAATGTGTATGAGTTTTTATGTTCATTTCGAACCAAGTGACCTTACTGACCTTACATACTTCGCCAGTATAGGTAATAGTAGTTAGAATTAAAACACTACAGAAATAATACAAGGAGTATGCACCTTGTATGATTTCTTCCATTCTGCGTGCCCATAGAATGGAAGTAAGGCGGCGTGGCAGGTGGCAATAGTTTGGGTGGAATTTTTAGTTTTCAGTAGACTCCATGATTCGGTCCGGTGAACATTGCCGTTTCATTATCAAGACATTCTTTAAAAAGCAACCTTTCTGTAACCGCGACACAGACAGGATTTAGGACGCCCTTCGGCTCTATGGAACTGATTCCGTTCCTGTTCGAAAAACAACCGTACGATGGGTGTTAAGCGGAAGAGTACTTGGGTCAGCGTTACCAAGAAAACCAAGTGGTCATCCTCGGTGCATTAGAACACCTGAAATGTTCGACGAGTCCGTGAGTACGCTATTCGTGAGGAAGTTTCCGCCATTCCCCTTGACATGACCAACAAAGTAATGGATAACTTTAGAGAACGGTTTCGGAAGTGCATTTAACATAACGGGAGTCACCTGAGTGATGTTAATTTAGAATCTTAGTTGGAAAAAAAAAGATTGTTTGTACTTTTCGAAAATTTAAACCTTTTTTGTGTAAATTGTTTTGCTTGTTCTTTATTAACCCTTGAAATGCGGGAATCCATTCTGCTGCCGCACCCTTTCTTAAGCTAACAGATAGGAAGTCCTCTAAGTAAACGTAATGATGACTACAAAATTGACAAACAACCTCCGGCCTGCTAAAGATGGGTTTATATTTACTTCAGCCGTACACAAACAGACGAGGATACCCCAATTTATATTCTACCGCATTGGGGGAATCGGGACCACTCAAGAATCCAAATCCATTAAGTTGGATGATAAAGCAATCATGCCCTTTCATCCGGCTTAATGTCCTGCTACAACTTTATCTCTCCGGCAATAGGATAATTGAAGTAGTCTCTCCCAGATTTATAACTAACTCTTTCCCTGAGCCTGATTTTACGAATATCTATGATTTTAGGATTAATTACAGAGGCCGCTAATTTATAAGACCCTTGATCGACATTGGGGCATATCTTCACCGATGCATAAAGCTTTCTTATATTATCCATGCCATAGTGGGATGGAATCCATATAAAGACAGTGTTTTTAATAATCAAACAATTCGTTTATCAGGAGCATACATTCGAAGATATCTATAACGGGGGAGGGTCTACCATAATTTTAAATAACGGATTTAGAGTGGTTTAATGCAGACGGAAAATCAGCAGTCTGAAAGTATTTCTTCTTGACTTATAGTTCCAAGACAGCTTATCAAATGTTGAAGGAAGATTCCAGTTACATTCACTTCGGCTTTCTTAACTGCAGTACATAGCTCTACTCTAATGAAAGCAATAAGAAAATAAATTGCGAATTTTAAACAATTTGAATAGTTACGAGAAACAGATAACATGTGGCATTTCAATAAGCATGCGAAACGAAATTTAACCATAATTTTAAATATGTCGGAAAGTTAAAATATTTTCTTACAATAAATTGTAGTATATTTAGAGAAATAGAAAACTAATCTGCTTATCAGCTGTATAAAAATTTCCACATCAATATTGCGGAAAAATATAACACGTAGATTAGAGTATGTTGAGCACAGTACATCATTTTGTAAACTAGTATTACTGTAATAAAACTGTTACGAAAATGATTTATACAAATTAATATTAATACGAATATGTCAAAAGTTTATGACGATTTAAATGTACATAAAAATTTCTATTAAACTTTTCCTAATATATGTAAACCAAAAAATAAACCTGAAGAATATCATTACATTTTATAGGGTTTCAAACTTTATTTTTCAGTTACTGTTTGTATAAAAGCTAACAATAAATTTTAAATTTTAAAATTATTGTTATCGTATTTTTAAGATGTCTGCAGTAGTCGGTTTCAACCATACGATAACACCATTAAAATAAATTATTTTCCAGACTTATTTCCACAGTTCGAATAGAATTCATGACGTTTTTATATATTATGTGGTAGTTAATAGAAAATATGTTAGTAAAGCTTTCATTATTTCTCTTCCTAGAGAGGAATGAATCTTCACACTTAAAAATAATATTGGATTTGCTGGCCAATTATTTTTAACCAAGTCAATATTTATATAAATTATAAAGGCTTTGCTTAAACCGGAAAAGTGTACGAGACTGTCGGGTTTTTTTTCAAGTTTATTTTCTCTTTATGAGATTAAATTTATTTTTCCCGAGGAAAACAAAGTTTTTCACCCGTTAATCTTTTATGAGAAATTAAACAATTTTAGTAACCACATGAGATCGTTCTAAATTATGATTAAAAAATGTCAATATATTTTGGATATAAACAGAAAAATAAAACATTATAGAAAAGCAGAATTTTTTTAAAAAATAGTACAATTCCTGTTTAAAGAAAATTCTATAAATTTTTTTGAAGTGCTGCTAACTGCAGTTTGAAGTTATTGCTATGTATGTGTAAAATATAGAAAAGAAACGGATTTTTTTTTATAAGTAATATCAATAAAAATTGTGGAATAAGGTGCAAACGAAATTCTGAATTTGTAAACAAATGTTTCAATTTTTTAGCGGAATATTTTAAAGGTGACACTGAAAAATCTGTTTCTTTTCGATCTTTAAATGATATTCAGAATAATATTTGTATATATATTTTTTTTATTTGAAAACTTTCTGCATTTTGATTTTTAATGTACATTCCCGTTACCATTTATCTAGTAGAATATTATAAATTACCATAACATTAATAAATTTCAGAAGTCTTTAGATCACTTATAAACTTTTAATACATAGATAAAATTGATTATCAAGATACACAATAGAGTGGTTAACTGAAAAAAGTTATCTTCATATTTCTCCCCGTTACCAAGCCAGTGTGCATGAGATTAGTTTATTAGAAAAGTTGAAAACTCGATAACAGGAGAAAATATCACCATTAGGAATTTTCAGACATATGTTTCAGGTGAGAAGAGCGCCATTTAAGACTCAAAGTGATATAGATAACAGCTGCTACATTATGATACTTTTATTTATAATTATTTAACCTCTGTAAATTGAGTCACTTCTCCCTGATATCTTGATTGGTAGTTATAGTGTGAAACAAAATACCATGGTATCATGCAAAAGACACCATAAAACTCATACACCAGATATAATGTCGAACTAGCTTCAAGATATACAGACAGTACACACATGCGCCTTTATTTAGGATATACTTGAGAGGCGTAACTAAAAATCGACAGTATCACTGTTATCCTTTTCAAGAATAGGAATATGTCATCCTGTTAGTTCAGATCATCATTATCCTGACTGTTTTCTAACCGGCTTATAAGAATACACTAGTGTGGCTTAAATGCTAACCAGATGAATAGGGGAAAATTGAATTAAAATTTTATTTAACGGTACAGTGTTTTGAGATGAAATAGATGGTATGGTCGGGTCGGATCCGACCCGATATCTTTTTTTGATGAGCTTTTTGGTAGAAATAAGTACACAATAAGCATTTTTGTTGAATAATATTATTTATTGATAATATTTTACATTAAATAAAATCCTTTTTGTAGAAAAAAATGACAAACGAATTGCAATTTTATTAAATGGAAAAAATCTTTTTGGCATTTACCTAGAATGTTGTATATATTAGGTCTAATGTGGAATCTAGTCTACCTAGTTTTAGAAGTTAGTAAAACCAACTTTCCGAGCACAAACATGTAAAAAATAATACACTGAAGTGCCACTGAATTAGGGATACCTACCTAGTAACGAGTTGGTCCTCCTCTGGCCTTGATAACGGCTGCCACACGACGAGGCATAGATTCAAGAAATTTCTGGAAACGTTCCACGGGAATGGCTTGCCAAATATTGGCTAAAGCTGTCCATAATTCAGTAAGGTTCTTTGGGTGTTGTGTGATGGCCTTTCACGCCTTGTTCCAAAACATCCCAAAGATGCTCAATAGGATTTAAGTCTGGGCTTCTAGGTGGCCAATTCATGACAGAGAAGCCAGAGGAATGCTTATCCAACCAGCCAGTACCCAACCGGGACTTGTGAGAGGTACAGTTTTCCTGCTGGAAAACTCCATTACCGTGCGGATAACAGAACAGCATAAACGAATGGAGGTGATCACCCAGCAACTCTACGTACCGAATTGCATTCAGGGAGGTTGGTACACGCACCAAAGATCCCAAACTGTGCCACGAAAAAACACCCCAGACCATGATTGAGCCACCATGCCCGTGTACAGTTCCAGCCAGGCATGCAGGATCCATGGCTTCATGAGCCTGACGCCATATTCTCAGCCTCCCGTCGGCGTAAAGTAGTCAGAATCGAGACTCGTCACTCCATGCTACTCGTTTCCAGGCCTCTACACTCCAGTCTCTGTGCTCTCTTGCCCAGACAAGACGTGCAGCCCGATGACGAGTATAGAGCAATGGTAGTCTCGTAGGTCGACGGCTGCCGAAACCCATACGTTGAAGCGAGCGTTGCACAGTCCGTTTACTGACTGTACGACTAGCACCGTCATTAAACTGTGTGGTAATTTGAGCTAATGTTTGGCTTCGCTGGCTACGTACAATACGCCTGAACCGTCTCTCACCACGCACTGTCAAGGCTAATTGTCCTTTGCAGTTTGTCCGATCGCTAGTTTTTTTTCCACCATCCATGTATTCTTGGTATACTCTTGACACTGTCGACCTTGAAAATCCTAGCTGTCTGATGATTTCGGAAAATGAATGGCCCATGCGTCGCGCACCTACGATTTGCCCGCGATCGAAGGTGTCTAAATCAGGCAGTTTACGCATACTGGAAATTCCAACAACTAATTCAGAACAACCACAGTACGCGCTATATATGCAGTTACCACAGTGCCCTCACTTGCGCATACATGATGCGCAGCGCTACATAATTTGCGTAGACTTTGCTATCCCTATTTAAGTGGCACTTCAGTGTATATACTGACATTTTTGCCCTTCAAATTCGAAATAAAAATGTTTAAAAACCTAAAATAAAAAATAAATATATTAATGACTAGTGATCATGACTGATGCTTTTTACAAAGAAACTCGTATTTTCTTATTCCTATATCTATTATGGTCGTCAAGTATATCTATCTGGTAGGGTTCCTTGTCAACTCGATCTCTCGCAATGAGAGGGGAGAGTACAGGAATGGGAAGACACACCTCTAGGTGGATCCGTATCCCACTGCACCGTTCGAGGGTTAAACTCAAAATATTTCATTTTTCTTTTTTTACATCGAGATCTTTTACAAATTAGTTTATCTAGTAAATCAAATATATTGTTCCATTTTTCATATGAAAAAAATGCTACAAAAATTTTCTTTGCATATTAAAGAAAAAAATATTGTTATCATATCAAATTTTAAAAAAAGCTAGAGATAGTATTAATATAAATGTTCAAGGTTTATTTGGTGGGGAAATCTATTAAACTAGAAGTTAAAAACACATAACTAAAAAAATCCTATCATATAAGTCACTTATAAATTCCATCTATTCAAGTGCATTATCCAAAACCATTACTTCAAGAAAAGAAGGAATGAAATCTTGCTGAATTTAATAATTCGTACTTAATGGATATAAAAAAAATATCATATATAATCCATAATTATGTAATAACGATATGATTAAATACTTTTTTTCAATTTTTAATTCATTATGATTGTATTTAAGTTTCGGTGCATCAGTTATAATTTATGCGTTTTTTGGAAGTTCATCTATCAATAAAACGAATTATTATAAAATTAGAAACATTCCACGTCATTAAAATGTTTTCACATAAACATTAAAAAATATATCTTACTGATAAATTGATTTGTAAGTTAATTTTATTCTGAGCATTGTTTCAAATCTCATTTGTCTTCCATCACTTGGGTATCTGTAGCTAATTTAAAGAAAAAAGTATTTATGCTCTATACAAAGGTCAATTTTTATCTCACATTTCAAATAAGTTAGTCTTTTTTTCTCTGTACATTTCAGCATAGAAAATCAATTTTATTTGCCTTTTTACCGCAGTTTGTTATGTGCCCAATACATTATATGTCCTCATTAAATTCCACATTTAATAGTTTTTGATAAATGTCATAATTTATCTTTAAAGTCATGTTTTATTTCTCTCTGAATATAAATAGAAATAATGTAAAATTAAAATTCTTAATAAATGAAGATTAATTTGCGAATTTTACAAGTTTTTGCTGAAGTAATTAACCTCGTTAATAAATATTCGATACTCAATTAATACGTTTTGAAAATTTCCATACATTTTTAAAAAATGTTCACTTAATTTGTACACACTGATAAATTTCAAATCATGTTTAATAGTTTTATCTTCTAACACATCTTGACACCAATTAATTTTGTCAAGCGAAATTAGAGATTTATTGTACGACATGCATTTACTTTTAATCATCGACAACAGACTTGCTTATTAGTAATTGGGGAATTTTTCGCTGATAATAAATACAATTTCGGCATAACATTTACTTTAAATTTGAAAGTTTGATTTTGTATTAAATCATTGGGAAAGTACATTAAGAGTAAAAATGTTACAATTACTTTCTGTTGTTGATAAAATTTTATTTATAAAAGAGAGGCTGGAAATTGGAAGTAGAATTAGAGTAACACTTCACTCTTCGACCATAATTAAAATTTTAAGCAAGTAAAGCTTAAAGTTATATTTACGTTAAATAAATCAGTTACTTGTAAAACATTATGTTCTTTCATATTGTTTATGTTCTCATTTTATAGCTTTATGTATACATACCCTGATATAAAGAAATGTAACTTTTAAAATAATGAAACCATATAGAAATGTCCAGGAGAAAATTTTAGGAACAGCTTAAATATAGGTCCCCATTGGCGATATTTTGTTTTGGCGATTTTTTTTTGTCGCCTAGCCAAACATCGCATAGTGAATATCGTATGAATTACATAGAAATTTAGTCTCGCAAAATATAAATAAAAAATAATACAATAAGGGAAATAGCGTAAACTTTATAGATCCATAAATTATAGATAAATCTACACGGAAAGGCATAGTTAAATCAAAATGAAAAATAAATAAGAAAAAAAAAGTGATACAACCTGGTTGGCGTCACACGCCTGTGGCAAGGTTGCAGAAACGAATTCTGTGTATATCAAATTACCAATGTATACAAATTCTACTATACCAAAGCTGTTCCAACAGGGTACGAAGTTGAAAATGACGTATTCCATCGGGTTACAATCTGGAAAATGGATAGATCAGTTTAAAACACACGGGAGTGTGGCAGAGTTGTCGAAACCAATTCTTAGATACCATATGCGCCAAATGTAAAATGTAAAAAGTCGCCAATACAAAATATCGCAAATGGGGTCCTATATCGAAGCTGTACAGAATTTTAATAATTTTATCTTGATTTACAGGTAGCGTAATCATGTGGCAATATGATAAGGTGAAACTGGTTTTATGGTCTTCTAGTGGCGTGAAAAATGTATTTTTTCACGTAAAAATCCGTTTAAATTTCGTCATTATATTCAAACATCTCATGATTCTATTTAATATAAGAATGAAAAAAAATGTTCATAACTATGTCTATCATAAATTTTCTCTGTGTGTCTAAGAAACGAAAATATTTCAACAATACAAAGTTGATTATTGAAAGAACTTCGTTCATGTTTATTTTAACTTTTTAGCATGTTGAAATAGACTATTACAATAATTCCAGATGACAACAGAATGAAATTCTGTTCCTATTACCATATTTTTAGCAATGAAAAAAATTATTTAATGCATGAATCAAATTACCTCTGCACTTTACTTTAGAAAAATCAGTTATTTCTAAAAAAATGTGTTCCTTCATGTTGTTTATGTTCTCATTTTGTAACTTCATAAATACATATAATCAAATGTAAGTATTGAGAGAATTAAACAATGTGGGAAACATTCGGAGAGTAACTTAATTATTTTCGAGATTTACATGCAGCTTTATCATATGGAAAATATAATAAGTTTAAACTGGTTTGTATGGACATCTAATAGCATGAAAAAGGTATTTTTTCCCGTAAAATTCCGTATGTAAATTTCGTCATTCTATTCAAATATTTCGTAACTCTAGTATGAACAAACTTGAATATATCCATGTGTATCGTAAATTTTCTCTGTGTGTCTAACAAATGAAAATATATCAACAATACAAAGTACATTTTTGAACGAACTTCGTTCATTTTTACTTTAACTTTTTAGCATGCTAAAATAGGCTATTGCAATGATGTCTCATGACAATAGAGTGAAACTATTTTTTCTAATAGCATATGTCTAGCAAAGAAAAAATGTCTTAAATGCATGAATCAAACTAACTTTGAGAACATTATAATTTGAAAAAAAAACAATGCAGTAAATAGTAAGTAATATGAAATGAATGCGGAATGTTTAAAAAAGTATGACATCTCTTTGCACAAAACCATGGGATCAACTAAGTTAGTAGCTTTATTTGCAGGTGCATATTGGAATCATTTTATCAAAGGATAAAACAAAGCGTTGAAATAAGCATTGAATTTTTTTTTTATCATGACCTATTAATCATTTCCCATAAACGATCTGGTTGACTTAGTACAGAATATTTAGTCTCTTTCACAAATTGCTGGTTTGGATTTTAATTGCTATCTTTCTGAATATTCACCATTCTTGAATATCCTCCTTTGTTTGTGGAATTAGTTAATACGAAGAGCATGATACGGTCACCAATTTGAAATGATGTGTCACCAATGTGGCATTATAACATGACGATCCAGATGGTGAAAACTAATAGTGTTCTTTCTAGCAAACCCAGAAACGCGCCAAACCTATGGCGCAAAAAAAGGCTTGGTGAGAAACAGTATCATGTTCTTCATATTTACAATGTAATAAATTATTTTTGTATATTACCTTTTGCTCGAGACAGCATTGGGATAATGCTTTGCAATTCGGGCGGAGAGATCTCAGTTCGGATACCGACAAGCACCTTTGAAAGCTTTCGTGTCTTCCATAGTTCCAGAAAGTTCTTCCATATGGAATGTGGCTGAATAGCGTGTAGAAAAACCCACCAGATGTCATCCTTTTTTGAGAGCTCGGTCAACAATTGTGGTGTCATCCAGCAAAGTCTAACTCCGACACTTGTGATGTCATTTAAACCGCATTCCTCAGATCATCTATGGACGTGGTCTTTAATGTTCAGGCCAGGAGGCGTGCGTCGGGAGAGGTGAAGAATGACCCACTTATTTGACAAGTTTTTTGGCGCTTCATAAGCGCCCCCATTCTGGTATCCAAGCCGATTTCGAATAGTTTTTTACAATTAAGGTAAGTGAAATAATAGTTTACAATAGTTTTTTCCAATAGTTTTTTACATTAAGGTAAGTGAAAGTATTTTAATTCCTCAGTGTTTTGTAACGAATTCAAGTTTTAAAAATTACTATGTTTTTGCAACGTTTTTCACTATTTTAAATTTTTTTCAAATGTTTTTTGTATTTATGCCATCTTAAATGTCACTCTCTTGTGTAGTGTCTCCTGGACAGGTTCCAACTCCAGGAGACAAGACGTCAGAGCTCGCCAAGTTGGCGATTTTGAAAATCACGCCAAGCAGTGAGCGATTCTTTACTTCCCCCCGTAAGTCGTCACATCAACAACATATGCCTTTGTCAAGATATCTTTCCGTTGTAGCCTTCATGGGAACAAAAATTTTTGAAGCCGTCGACTAATACCCCGTTTCTATAAAATTTAATTCACCACGGTTTACCTTACGAATACGTGAATGGGTACCTTACGAATACATGGATTATTCTTTCCATCCTTCGGGGTACTTGTGTACTTAATTTAGTCCAAAGAATTCAAGTTGAATTTACATGGTCTCCTTAAAAGCCCATTAAAGCACTCTCTTATGGTCAATTTTATGTGCAGTATAATAAAAAGCACTTGGGACGTTTGGACTTTTTCCCATACAATTGGTAACTTAGTAAATGACATCCATAAAGTTCAGTCGCTTAAAAGCAATGATTTAAGTACGAAACATTTAAACCCATTATCCGATTTTAAATTAGTTTGGTTTAGTTTAATTAGTTATTGAAAAATAATTAATGAATCTCAATTTCACTAATTCATCTGTTCTGTTTGTTGTTCTGCGGAATCGGCAGTTATTTTAAACATATCTTTCTCATTTTATTGTTTCAAAAATATTCAATTTTACGTGACAGTCCGAAATTACCTCCATACTAAACTTCTGGAGCAAGTTTCTTAAAACGTTATATCGAGGTGTTGAAGTCTACGGAAAAATTTTTATGTTTTAATATGCTCAATTTTAAGTAAAACATTCTGAAAGACAGGACAAAACGAAAAAGATGTGTTTACAGCATAAAATTATTCCTGTTAAAATGTTTAAAACGCATAAAAATTCTAACTGAATTTTATAGCTGAAATTCCCTGACATTTGATTATTCACGCAAAATGGCTGTTACTGGGTGACTTCAAATATGCAAGTTCCTAGACTGTAAGATTAAAACGCATCGACAAAAATTTAAATTTTTGATAGACTTAAAAGTTCCCAATATGAAATATTTTAAACATACCTTTATAATACCAATAAAATTTCATTTAAATAAAGTCTGAAGGATTCACTATGGATAGTTGAAGCATGCGGTATTAATTTCTTTAAAAGAATTACAATTTTCTCAAGGAAAATATCTACATTTAATTTGTCCTTTAAACTCTTCATAAAGGTAAGTTTCTGTCTTTCTTTTCCACGAAGAATGAAAGTTTGTAAGCCTTTTACATTTATAGAAGTTCGTCAATGGTATATCGCCTCCTTCTATATATTTCTCAGAGTATTTAGACATAACGTGTAACCTTCATATGATAAAAGAAAATTAATCGAGGCATTCCAGGGTTGAAAAGAGGGTAAGTGCCAAAATTTCCGAAGAGTATTTTTTCACTGATACAAGGGTTTATGCAAGGCTAATGGCGTGGAAAATGGAGATAAGTGTCTAGATAGTTTGGTTTAGTGCTGTGCTAGGCACTTACCTCCTTTTCAACGCCATTAGACTTGGAAAAAATCTTGTATCAGTGAAAAAATACCTTTTGGAAATTTTGGCACTTACCTCCTTTCTACGGGAACGCCTCAATTCATTTTATTGTACATATAAAATTGTTTTATGCTCCCAATCATACCCTACAGATGTCTACAACAAATTTAGATATATATATATATATTTTTTATTTTAGAGTTTTAATATTTAATATTTTACAAGAAAACACGCATGCGATATCAATCATTTAAATTTTTATGACAACCATACATATCATTCTTAACACTGTTCTTTTATTAAATATCAACCTGTTATAACCTTTTATTAAATATTAACCTGTTATAACTCTGTTATTTTATTAAATTTAAATATAAGTATATAGTCATAAAAACCAGTATTTTACTGAGTTAAAAATAGCGATAAAACTATATGCGTATAGACATAAATGAAAATTAGGGTTATGCTTTAATGTTGCCATTATTTTTTTGAAAACGTATAGAAAAAATAAATTTGGAATAAAACATAGATAAAAGCTATCAAATATATATTTATTCCTTCAAAATGGCCACATTTATAACAGGGTATCTATTTTCTATATGAAAAGGAATATCGTACGATACACTTATATATTTATTAAAGAAAAATTTAAAACGTTTACAGAACAATTCTAACTTCTGTATTTGAAATTTTTAAGATACGGTTTTATAAATAGCAGTAATAGGGAGCATGGTTTTAACGATCTCAAACCAATCCCAGCTGTTGCCATTATTTAAAGCGGATAAAGAGGTTCTCTCGACGGATTTTTATTCTTCCGTTTATAGAGAAGTTATGTAGATTTTACTGCTCTTTCGTGACATAAAATATTAAATAACCAATAAGAAATTCCGAAATATTTTTAAGTTTTGTTTTTATTTTCTGAGTGGCAACAGCTGCTTAAAGTTGAAATATATGATGGCAAGATGTTCTCATATTGCTGTTATTGCCGGGGAATTGCATTTCACACTTATAAGAAACGCATCACAAGCGATTAACTTTTTTTCAGGGACGACATATTTCCCTATTAATGTGTCAAGCATAATGTAACTTGTCTTCGAATAATAGCATTTAATTTACATAATATGTTACACAAAAAAACAAGAACGTAAATTTGTGCAAAATTTTAGCACTCAAAAACATGCTTCATGTTAAAGCAATGTAAAATTAACAAGTGTCACTTCTAAGCTACATTTTTGTCAAGAGATGACGGTAAATTCTTGAATAATAGTAATCATCTTTAATGATATAATAAGCTATTCTCTGAAAAACGTAATATCTATTAAAGTGATTTGTTCCGTATTATAATAATGACATGACATGAAAAAACATGTCAAACTGTAGTTTATTTTTTATTAGAAAATAATGTTGGATATTTTAGTACTATACAAATTTAATCAATAAAGATCCGTAAAGATAATTATGGAGAAATATTTAATTAGTTAGGAAAATCGGACATTATTTACTGCGTTTATCTTCAGTACAGAATTAAAAATGAACACCCAGTTGAAAGATATGCCTATTGAATGTAAAAATCATTATAACAGTTAATATGCTTTGCTGTATTTACACATATCTTTCGTATATTTTGTAAGCTAATTTCTATAATTTTCTACGCTAACTTAAATTAAAATTGCATTTCAATTCTAAAAATGTTGCATAAATTAATTGTTTTAAAAGGTTATTGGCTCGTTGACGTAGCGTCTATAGGAGATGGTCAAATTAAACCATTTGCGATAAGCCCCGCCTTAGCTATTCGAAGATACATTCCTCTGAATAGTTTCTACTCCATGGTAGTTAGCAATGCCATACAGAACTGACAGTCTTATGGGCAGATGAAATCATGATTTGTAGTGAGTTCAGTTTCCAGACAGTTCCTATATTTGTCCTGAAATTAAAACCAATTAAAATCACGGTTTTATCTGTTTGCAAAACTAGGTCAGTTTAAAATAAGATTTATTAATGTGCGGTATATTCCTGTATAACGATAGTTCATACAATGTGTAAAAATTTCCCTTTTAAGCACTGTACATATATACATTTATTTTTATGCACACGAGGTTTCTAACGATTTTGACAAAGTAGTTTTGCATTGACTTGTAAATTTAATTACATATTCTGTATGTAAATTTTAAAACTAAATTTTTATACATTAACGTCATTCGCGTTATACATGAATTTTAGTCGTACAACACGAGTTCATAGAACAGTAACATATTAATCGCGTTATGCGGAAGTTTATTCTATAAAGTTTTAAAAGGTGCTGAAGATGAATCAGCCAGAAGGTGTTATCTTTTATTTTTAATTAATTTTGAGTGTAAATTATTTTGAGTAAATTAATATTTTTTGAAAATAGAACGTAAACAGATTCTAACTATATTTATGATTATTTACTACTATTAATACCAATATACTTCGAATCAAAAATATTTTTATACAAAAATTACTGCGTTTTCTTCAGTCTCTTATGCTTGACTTCCTGAAACAACTGAGTTTAGTCTTATAATGCACTCTCTTACACTATCTCATTATATGGTACAATGGTTTTGATTATATATTTTAGTATCATCCTTGTAATGATCAAGTGATACTTTAACTATCAATTATGGGTAAAACAATTAGTCGTGAAATTCAGTTTAATTAATGTTATATTATACTGTAATAATATTTAAAGGTATACAGTTCGTCACTATCTCTACCTGTTGCTAGCCGAAAACGTCATAGATATTTTATCTGATTGCTAGAAAGAGAAATATTTCCCATATAACCTTTTTTTTATGACACAGTACATATTTGAGTAGCTCAAAAGTGTTAGAAAATTGACTAAATTTTCATAGTTTTTAATAAATTAAACAATGAAGTAAATTTAATGAAAATTTCTGGACTTTTAGATAACACAACGTGTTGCGACAAAAGTATCAGATGGATGTAAGTTTCTTAAATTAATAAGGGAAACTTAAGTAACACGTTGTTTTCCTATTTTCAAAATTACACGCAATTCCGAAAGTTAAGCACGGAGAGGAAAATGTTAATTTCCCTAAGCCAATCTGAATTAAAGAAGCTGAAATTTTCTGCAAAGGTGGAAGGAAGTATGCAAATATGTTAGGTAACAGCTAATCACGGTTTCGCGTCGAGAAATCTGCAAAACAGGCAGTCCTATAAGAAGCCGGCATTGTGAAGGGTTACAGGAGTTGCATGTAAGTGCTGATGAAAGGTGTTTAGAATATTCGCACGATTTGTTTTCAAGAGTGTTTCTATGGCTTCCAGTAGACGAATGGAAGATTCAGAGCGCTGGCGGATTGTCGAACGCATTGAAGCAGGACAGTCTATCACAGATGTTGCTCTTTTCTTCGGTGTTCATCATTCCGTCATTTCACGATTATGGAAACAATTCCAAACCAGCCAAACAGTTGTCCGAAGACCTGCAGCCGGTCGTCCAAGGGTAACGAACCCCTTGAAAGATCGATATATTGCTGTTGTAGCCAAACGGAATCGAAGATCGTCCTCCACACGTGTGACATCTATGGTTGCAGCGGCCATTGGTAAGACGATATCTGCCACTACTGTTCCTCGAAGGCTACACATGAATGGTCTGTACGCCCGGGTACCACGAGTTTGTGTTCCTTTATCCGTCCAATCCAGAGGGGCATGATTGAAGTGGTGCCGCCAGCATGTGAATTGGACATAGTCTGATTAGGGCAACGTTATATTCACAGATGAGTCCAGATTTGCCCTACAACCCGATTATAAGAGTGTAAGGGTCTGAAGGGATCAACGCACACGCAATCGGCCCGAGAACATCACCGAACATCACGCATTCCGCGGTGGAAGCATCATGGCCTGAGCAGGGATTTCATTGGGATATCGCACCGACCTGCAAATCTACAGGTGAGGTTCTGTGACGGCTGTACGGTATCGAGATGAAGTCCTAGACCCACTGTGAAACTGTACGCTGCAGCAGTTGGTCCTACTTTCGTTTTAATGGACGATAATGCCCGTCCCCATAGAGCTGCCATCGTTGACGACTATCTGGAGAGTGAGGGGATTGAGCATATGGAGTGGCCTGCTTACTAGCCGTACCATAATCCAATTGAATATCTTTGGGATACTCTCGGCCGTAAAGTATGTAGACGTTTCCCACCTCCAGCCACTCTCAGAGATTAAGAAACTGCCTTACAGGAGGAATTGCGTTTACTGGACTCTGCGGTGGTGGATCACCTCGTAACAAGCATGATCACACGCTGTACACTTTGTATGAAGGTGAGGGGTGCTCACATAACCTATAAATGTCGGTTTTTGTTGTTTGTTTTGCATTTAAACATCATTTTGCTAATGATGCAAATATGACGTCATCTTATAATTTATGAAAATTCAATATTTTTTTAATCTCTGTATGTAATTCTTTATTTTGTTTCATGAATAAACATAGAGCTACTTACTTGCAGCATTTCATGTCAATCAAAGCAGTTTTTATTCTTTTTTTCGCATTTTACCACTCCGTGCTTAACTTTTGGAAGTGAGTGTATAATTTGTCACTGTGCGCATGATAAATGTTGTTAATTTTATTTTAGCAATTTGAAACACTCTTTAAATTTAAGAAAACATTTAGTTTAACACACTAACCTATTTTTTCATAAAATCTTCTGTAAAATTTTTATAACCAAAGATAACTCAAATTTTTTGGTCATTTTATGTAAAAATGTTAATATTAACATGTGTAGAAAATTTCAAGCATTTATCTCGAATAGTTTTTGAGATATAATGAACGCAATGTCGGAAAATGATATTTTGAGATAAATTCATTTAATTTTTTTTTGTAAAAATCACTGACTGGATGCTCACAATTATTTTAATATCTCATGATTACGAATACGTAATTTTTGTATTTGCGAAATAGATACGAATAAATGAGAAATTTGCAGATATGAGAGAATAAATGCGAAATTTGCCATTATGAGCTGATAAATGCTAAATTTACTACTTTTCGGCGAAAACTGGGTGATAAATTGCTTTATAAGCGAAATTAGGTAATAATAGTAATAATTTATTAACACAATTTCTTATCTAACACCATCTACGGTCTTTAACTGTGAGATCTCACTCTCCAAATTTGCTTATTACTTATTGCTCAAGAATTAGGGAAGAGAATCTGGAAACTACTACAATGTTAGCTTTTAACTAGGAATTTCGATGCTTACCTAACCGAGTAAGTAAAATTGTGATACTTTTAAATAAAAGTGAAACTTTTGAATTTATATATATATATATATATATGCATATACATATATATACTATATATATATATATGTGTGTATCCCTACTCATGATGTAAATGTCGTACCACGAGAGGAGTGGTACCAAATTGTTCAGAATAAATCCGGGTTTCAAATAACAAAAATAATAATAATAATAATAATTTTTTTTACAACTTTAAAGGTGTACTGTCCCTTTAAGTTTTATTTTCATCGAGACTAAAATTTTGGAAAAAAAATTGCCTCATCTGCAGATATTAAAAACTTTGCATTCGGCTTTAAAAACTTTGCATTTTCAGTTATGTTTATAATATTTATGCTGAAAGGAAATTTTTCGTTAAAAGAATGCGTATATATGATTTTTATTACTATATTGTTGTCACATATAACACAAATTTGGGCATACGATCCTTTAGTTTAAGAAACGTCTAAAACCCTATGCATATGTAATTTGCCGAACTAGTTCTTCGAAAATAGTACCTGGTCAAAATTTTTCACTGCAAGAACCAAATCTGGCATACTTCAACCTATAAAATCAAATCCAGAAAGCAATATTACAATAACCAATGTTCTCTTCTTACTACTGATTTGCGTCTGTGATTTTCTTAATGTCTCCTCTATATTCGTCTGCAATATCTGGCTCTCATTATGTATAGAGACTAGACTAGCTCTTAGTATTCGCCATTATAGTGTTCTCTCTATAACATGTATACTATTATTTTATTATGGAAATATTTGATGAAATATTTGATAAGTGTTGCAGATATACTGATATCATGTTACAAGGAAAAATATTTTTCAAACAATAAAAATCGTATATTTGAATAAAGGCATATATTTACAACAGGGAAAAGTTACGCAAGTTGCACATCAACAAAGAAAGTGAATTGCATAAATATACATATAATACGAAGAAGAGAGTTCATTGAAAAATTTGTTTTCGCATACCTTACAAACCTTCTAGTTAATAATTTAGAATCTGCTTTTACAATAAAGGTTTTATTGAATATAGTGAATAAAAACCTAATCCAGTTTACTTCATAAATTGGTTTCTTATTAGATCTGTATAATGATGCAATTCATCTGCTTGTTAATGCAAAAGAATAAAATATATTATAGAATATCGTTCATTGTTTTATTATAATACAAGGCAAAACGATTATGCATTTTAATCTAGTACGCAATCACAAATCTATAAAACCTCTCGATACATGCATAATATTCGATGATCATATTGATTTATTTAAAATAAACGTAATTAAGAATTATTTATAAGATAGGTATTCAATGCATCGCTGAAAGGAAACTCTAAAAATATAATATTAATTTTATACAGCGATAATGTGGACAGAAAACAGACCCGAGAAATAGTTTTCTAAAGATGCCCCTGATTCCTTCAGTTTTCATAATGCTCCTCTAAAAATAACAAGGAAATTTAATTATAAAGCTTACATTAGCTCATAATTAAATGAGACAGTTTATAGCTAGTTTAATAAATTTTATTAAATTGTCCCATGATCCATAATTTGAGAAAGATACTAAATTTATTATTAATAATTAAAGTTCTTAGTGCATTGCCTTTGGCAGTGTTCAAGATTGACAAATTTTTAAAGACTAGGTTTTGGAATAATGGTTATTATGAAGTAGGCTACATGTATCATAAGGCAAATAATTCTATAAAACAAGAAAATTTAAAATATTTTAGCTTATATCACATGAAAGCAATAAAATATAATATCCTGTTTACACTAAGGTTATGTTAGGTTTAAAAAAGTTTACATAATTTTGCAGTTTATGAATAGAAAAATGCTATAAAATCACACAACACAAACAATGAAATAATTGAAAAAGTAACTTAAAAGTGAAACTATTAGTATCACGAGGAAACATTAACACAATATTTCAGGTAAGGTATTGCAAATTTCACATTCATCTGGTCAATAACTTTGCACAAGAGAAATATACAAAAATATATAGCAACATATGAAAACCAGATCCTCTCAGAATAAATGTTAACAGAGTATTGCTACAAGATTTATCATAAAGTAACAATACAAAATCCAGTTCACATAAGTATACCACTTGAGAATGTATTCAATAATACTGCCATATGAAACAACTCTTGAAGCCTTATTTGTTTTCCCTTAACCATTTTTGCTATTGGTAAGAAGTAAAATGATCTAGTATACCCCTAAATGCTGCTAGCCCAGTTATTTACATCAGCGTATTCTTCCTTTTCGTCTATGGTCTCTCTTATTAACTCTTTGATCCACTCTTGTTGTATAAAACATAAAATTGCACAAATATACAAAACGGTAAAATGGCTGATAATGTTTCATAATACAGACAGATTTAATATAGATGTGCTATGGAGTGTGGATATTTCATACTCTTGCAGGATATTGTGTTTTCTCTCCAGATGTTTCTATCAATATTTCTTTGAAAACCGACTTCCTTATTTCGAAGTCGAGATTAACTTATCAACGTTTTTTAACGATTACATTAGTGTGTCAGTGGTTATTTGTCCAAACTAATATGTGGTTTGAGTATATCACTTAAGTCCATCAACTAACTTTATTTACTCTATAAGTTTCAAAGGAAACGGATTAGTTTAGAAGGAGTGTCAAAACCACGTGTTCCACTACAGGATCAATATAGTGTCTAGCAATATATTACAGGGTAATATGACGTAGTTTTAAAAATGTGAGCTTAGTGTTATTTATAGCTTGTTACACAGGTTGTGAAAACGAGGGAGTATGATTCAATCTTAAAACACTAGTATGAAGTGTAAGAGATTTATTTGAAACATAATAGTGTCAGTAATTTAATGGTTGGATGTTGTTTTATCCTCGTACTTAACTGTGCAAGTTTTGGTTTGAAATATTCTAATTAAATGTCAAATAAATTCCTCTTAAAATTGACACAATGTAATCATAGATTAAAAATATTCAGTTTGTTAATTGTCTGTGTTTGATTTAAATAATTGTTTTTTACTGTGGAAAAATTTAAATTTGTCCATTCTTGCTAACAACTTTGTCGCATTTATTTGAAAAGCTTATCAACTAATTCTAAACAATGTTTTTGTTATAGTTAGTTAATACCATTTGCACGTTGTATTTAGCTAAAATAGTAAAAACGGTTGTATTTTCTAATTAAATGTAACGTGGAATAATGTGGTAATGCTATTAAGCATAGCTCTAAGATCGGGATTATTAATACAGTTTTTATGTGTTTCTATTTATTTGGAAAAGTTTTGATTGCTGTAGGGTTAAAGTCTAATTCATTGTTGGTTTATATACATTAATTTCTGAATTTCAAAAGAATTAAAGATGTAAATATATTTATTTTGAGATTTGTAAAATAGTATCGTTTAAATGTTTCAAATAAGAACTGAATATTTATATTTAAAAGAGTTTATTTTCTAACTAACAATGAAACATGCATTATTTGAGTTCGAAGTGAGTAATTCGCGAATACAGAATTTCTAAAAATGATAACTGCCCGAATATAAATCCATATTTGGAATTTAACCTCAGAATTATTTTCGACCATATATATCAGTTTGATTAGCCTTCTTATTATTTCAATATGTTGTTTAAACTTTTGTCAAGGCCAGGACTTGATGATAGTTATTTTTAAACTAATATTAACATTTGCGTCGAGATGTAAATATGCTTACTTTTAACAGTTTTAATCACCGTCTATCAGCTGGCATATTTTTTCGACTTTATATATCACTTGGATTAACCTTCTTATTATTTCAATATGTTGTCCAAAATTTTTTCGAGGCCAGGATTTGAAATTAATTGTTTTAAAATTAATATTAACATTTGACCTTAGTTGTAAATACGTTTACATTTAACTGTTTTTATCACCCTCTATCAGCTAGCATATTTTCGCTCAATGCCTATATTTTTTTCAGCTTATATGGCAGTTGGATTAGCCTTCTTATTATTTCAATATGCTGTTCAAAATTTTGTCGAGGCCAGAATTGGATGTTAGTTATTTTAAAGCTAATATTAACGTTTGCCTCTAGATGTAAATATGCTTACTTTTAACAGTTTTAATCATCGTCTATCAGCTGGCATATTTTTTTCGACTTTATATATCGCTTGGATCAACCTTCTTATTATTTCAATATGTTGTTCAAAATTCTTTAGAGTCCAGGATTTGAAATTAGTTGTTTTAAAACTAATATTAACATTTACCTTTAGATGTAAATACGCTTACATTTAAATCTTTTATTAATCGTCTAACAGCTACCGTTTTTCTTTCAATATCTATATTTTTTTCGACTTTATCTATCAGTTGGATTAACCCTCTTATTATTTCAATATGTTGTTCAAAATTCTTTACAGATCAAGATTTGATGTTAGTTATTTTAAAACTAATATTAACATTTGCTCCTAGATGTAAATATGCTTACATTTAACAACTTTAATCACCGTCTATCAGCTAGCATATTTTTTTTCAACGTCTATATTTTTTTCATGAGAAATCAGAATTAAATTAAGAGCGGATATAAAAAATAAAACTTATTACAGTCGCCTCTCAAGATAAATTAAAATTAATAATAAACATTTCGCCATCCTGATAACGGATTTGTGAGACGTATAATTCCTTAAATAAATGGCAATAAGTGTGAAATTTTATGCATTTCAATAGTTCTATATCAGGTAAATATCAATTGGGAATTATATCAGTGTCATTATTATTCAGTTACGGCAGTGCATAAGTCAGATATGCTCGGATAAGAATCTATTGATCTCAAGCCTAATTCTGAGCAATTAATATGCATTAAGTAATGGCTAATTTAGAAATGACAACGGATACCTGATCTCAGTAGTAAAATCGAATTAATTCTACGTCGGCTGTCACAGCGTAGTGCTGACTTGTGCGGAGGAATCAGTTGCCGGAATTATACAGTTCATATAACATTTGATGCATCTGATCTACACATCGCTTTGATTGTTAGACAGTAATACGACTGCAGTTCATTCCGTCGATGGTGCTTGGAATAGAATCCGTAAAATGTAGTTGCGGCGCATTTTGTCCATAATTACTCGGTGGTTGTAAACAAAGGTACGTTACGCTTCGCAGTTTTTATACTAGATTTTGTGAATTTAATTCTCATGACAAAAAAAAAATTCAGGCAGTCTCTTCTATCGAAACTACCGCGAGTTATTAACGTAGGATTACTTATAGTTGCTTACCTCTTTTTATGTATATATGTATGAGTTATGTATGTATGTATCTATCTATATCTATATCTATATCTCTCTCTCTCTCCCTCTCTCTCTCTCTCTCTCTCTATATATATATATATATATATATATATATATATATATATATATATATATATATATATATATATATATATATAAATGTAATAAATTTTAACCACCTCTAATATTTAATCGCCTGTAATCCGAGTTCTCTCTCTCTCTCGTAACCTTTCCGTCCTTTACCAATACTAACCTACCTCGCCAATTTCAACCCTCGACTACGTATTCATGTATTGCTATGCAGCGACTGGTCTTCAATGATTCATGGGCCAATACGCGAAAGCGGAGGGGGCCGAAGTGTCAATTTGAGTTACAGCTACTTATACGCTCGCCAGAAGGGAGCTAGACGTCGTTTCATAAGGTCATGTTTTTGCTGGAATACACTTCTTGAATTCCAATCCTTTTGTTTCGGCATCGATGTGCTTATTTTCAGGAGATGACCATTCGGGTCATATCATATATATATATATATATATGTGTGTGTGTGTGTGTGAGTCTAAATTTTCATACATTTTGGTACTTTTCTGTTTAACTGTTTACTGCTTGCCCATGCGATACAGACTAAGTTTGGCACGTTTCCAAAATTATAACTCGCGACGGCGGACGGTTTTAGCGTCTTCAATTTTGCCTTTCGGAGGACCGCTATGGAGGAACGTAATTCTACATTAAAAAAAGTAATTGTAGTTTTACATCATGTCCCTGGGTCATGTATCATTTTCGAAACTGTGCACACTTACACATCTATGTCACAAAATACTATAACATGATTAAATCAATGCTCCTGGATTTGCATTTAAATTTATGGTACTTTGTAATAGATAGATGACGCATATGAGTTGAAAAAACAGTTTTTCACAAAGTAGTTAACAATCCTTTTGCCTCCTTAAGGCTGCTGTGTACTAACCCTATTGGATTCTCTCACCTTAATATTTACCTATGGAGAAAAATTTGCCTACTATTTACAGGTACATAAATGCTAAAAATTCAATAAAAATGGCATTTTCAAATAGCCAGAACTTTATGTGCACCTTGCAACGGATTTCATTTTATAAATTTCTTCTACCAAACTAATTCAGGAACGTTTAGAACACACTATACCTGATTTTATGTCCGAATAATTTACATTTTAAAATACTATTTGCATTTTTTTTAACGAAAAAGGGCCCAAAGGTGTAAAACGTCTTTCCCTATTGCGGTGTACAATTTAAAAAAAAAAATCTTTAAATCCAAGGCGGCATTCCTTGGGCAAATTTTCTTCATAGGTTAACATTGACTTGGGCGAATCCGATAGGGGTTAGTACACACATGCCTAAATATTTCTACCAGTCATTTTTTAGAATGGATAGCATGGTATTTATTTATATATTTTTATGGCTGACACAATCAGAAGAAATTTTGGTTTCTAACGACAAGGGAAAGTTCCTATCTAGTTATATGAAAGAAATTATTGTATTTTTTTATTAGTGCTTTTCTTTTGTAAATAATTACAAGTTAAAAAGAATTTTTTATATACCATGTTTTTAAATTTTCTGTTGAATCATATAAACTTGACAATTCTATGTATTAATAAATACCTTTTTAAATTTTTTTTTGATTAATTATCCCATCAACTTGAAAGAAAATGAAGTTAATTGGAAGTTAACTTGAGTTTAACTTTTCGTTCTACCTCCAGGTCAATAGATGGCTGCATCAGTCTACAAAACAAAATTGAGTGAAAATAACTGAAAATGAATTTAATTCTGCTTAAAGATGGCTAAAAGTATTAAAATGATGCATTGCCATCGTGTTCTGAGCTATTCTAAAAGTTTTAAATGTCTAGTTAGTCGTGAAGTTAGTTAAAAATCGATTTGCAAGATTTGTACGGGACAAACACACAAACACACAAAGAAACAAGAAAGCGAGTTAATAAAAACATGGTAAAAAATAGTTTGCTATATAGATATTTTTCAATAGTGTTTTGAAATGAAGTCCAATATGAATGTTCAATATGAAGTTTCACTATGAATGTGATAATGCAATGTGACTGTCACGCAATACTATCGTAATGCGGTTTATTGCGAGGTGAGGGGATTCTGATGGCAATTTTTAAGATTACACAGCAAGAAATGATATCCCCAAGATTAGAAGCAAAATTTATTATCATAATTTTATCAATTAAGTTTTACAGATTTTTTTGTCACATAAGTGAGGCAAGATGATCTATCAACTTTTATGGTATTTTATTCGCAATTTTGCACATTTTTATGACTTTTCTAATTTGAGTTTCTAATCTAAAAATCGTCTAGACCAGCGGTTCTCAACATGGGGGGCGCCCCCCCCCTAGGGGGGCGTAGAAGAATTTCAAGGGAGGCGTGAGATAAAAAAAAGGAAAATAAAAAGTAAACCTAACTGTAATTTATTGTAATCAATTTTTAGGTCCCAATGTAACCGTAACCTATTTTCGACATACGAACACGAACACGATAATTGTCGTAATTGTAAAAATACGATAATTTTCCGTACCTCTGGATGTTGAAAGTTACCTGAGGTGTGCTTTGTCACAGTTACAATCTAATATTCAAAAACTTGTCAAGGACAAACAGTGCCATCCCCCTCATTAATGTTGTGAAAGTGACTGGCATTACATGTCAACCTCACCTAGATCCGTGATTACCTCAAATATATTTGATCTGCATTTATTTATTTGATTTCATATGTTCTAATAATAATATGTACCAAATTAAAATATGTGTAGTAATAAATTTTGTGTATGAAATTATCTATTCTATAATTTCATTTAACAACCAGCTTCAGTTTCAAATTTCAATTGTACTATGCTTGTATTGACCACATATGGTGGTGGTGGTGGTGGTGGGAGAGGCGTAACCTCACATCAGTGTTTAATGGGGGGGCATAGATCCTGAAAGGTTGAGAACTCCTGGTCTGGACAACTAAAAACCTATCTTGGTGTATTTCTCTTTTTGATTTTCTTGTCAAAGATAAAAGAAATTTACTCTTAAAATGTTTTTAATTTAAGGCTAATTCTTTCTAAAGGCCTATGAGCATCAAATGTTAGGAGATATTATTACTGTGTTTTTGAAAAAAAGCAATACTATTACGACAATTACATTTAAACCCCTTAGTATCTTCCCCATAAAATGCTTGAAATCCTTTCCAATGCCGAACCTGAAATGTTTGGAAAATAACACTAAAATTTTCAAGAAGGGAGAGTATGGGACTATATATTCATACAGACAATGTATCTCAATTTCTAAGCTCCATATTCTTTATTAAGCATTAATTACATTAATTTGCAATTTATGTTTCTCAGCATGTCTCAGCTATTAAATAAGTTGCAACTATGTGTACGGATGAAAATCGGTTGTTAAACTACCTTTACAAGGAAATATTTAGACCCTGCGAAGGAATTTCAACTGTCAATAAGTTTTGTTTTCTAGGTTTCAGGATCGATTTTGAAGCGAAAGAACCAATAAAAAGTCTTTTTGTAAATAAAGAGAAAAATTTTGCTGTTGTATTAGACTTATGGTTTCTAATGTCCATTAGTTCCTTTTTGTCCGTTATTTTCAATTATGTTCTTTGTGTCTGATAACTAAACTGATTGTTCTCGTGCCGTCTTTAATAAAATGTTAAGTTGAAACCGAGAGAAATAGAGGAATTTTAACTACAACAATATGTATGCTCAAACTTCAGCTATGTTAGTAATCCAAAACCATACTCTATTATGTAGAGATTTAAAATTTTGTACAAAAAAGAAATCACAAAATCATATAACATGCCATGTAAAATATTATACAGAAAATGAGAAGAAAAAAATATGTAGATGGATCTATGGATGCATCACGGGTATACCAACATGCACATCAATATTTATTTTGTATAAACTTTATTTATAATATACACCAGAGTAATTTTCTATTCAGAACAAAATAACAGTACTAGACGCTACATGATATTCTTTTCCCCAGATTTATATTTTTAAATTTCATAATTACCCGCAGTATATTTTTACTCCTAACTCCATTTATAAACTTAATGGGACTTTCTATTTTTGACTTAAAACTAGCCTCTTTGCTTCGTCTAAACGCTGGAACTATTTATATAACTTAGCTCGTGATAACGAATAAAACCAGTACTAACATTTTTAGATCTTATTAGCCAGGTTGAATTGAGTTCTCTAGAAAATACTTGTTTATGTCATGCTCTAAGAGCTCCCACTCATAAAAATAAATATACCCTCTCATAAAAAGAATAGCTCATTGAAGCCAGCGTTATGTTGTCTTCTAAAACTCGGAAAAATCCAATAAATCTTTATAAAGTTTATAAGCACAGAGTGCGTCAAAAACAATTGTTGTGTCATCAAATATCTATGTAATACAGTGATACTTTCCTGTATTTTATTGTTTGTCTTAGTGATTTTAGGTGTGTCGTTTTGTGTGTTTCATTGAAGCGAAATTTTTATAAAAGTATATGACAAACTTAGGTACTTCTAGGAAATAACCCTAATAAATAGATCAGGATAATTTATCATGATTTATTTATTAGAGTATGTTTCATTTTATTTGAGATATTTTATATTATTTCCAATATATTTTATCGTATATACAATATATATTTAATATTACATACAAACTGAAATCATATTTTTAATATTTAATGTATCACTTGTAAGGTTTACATAAGATCCGCTTCACAATAATCGAACTTTTAAGTGAATTAATTTAAAGAAGCCGCTTAAGTTATACTAATTCCAGCATAGGCTGTTGCATAAATACCGAGCAGCTAAATTACAGAAAGGAAGTGAAAGGAGGAAGAGTGCTGACGAAACGAAGTATCGAGCTGGATCTAGGCCTAGAGTCTGGTTTGTGTATAGTTGAGTTTTGCGAGCAGCCGCTCGAGGCGTATAGCTAGGTTGCTTCAAACCTACGCGAGTTCTTGTTAGGCGAAAGTTATTTAGTAGTCAGAGGCCACATCTTACAAAGCAGCATTGCTTGTTGACTTTCGAAGTATCTGTGAGTATTTCAAATTGTTTTTTTCTTGCATGAGTAGTTATACTAGTGAGTATATTG
>OU015496.1:63938180-63953180 GCA_907164885.2 Dolomedes plantarius | reverse complement strand
ATTTTGTTACAGAGCTTTTTAGCAAGCGATGCCTCTCGTTTTGGAATTTTGAACCTTTAACTTAATTTTAAAAATATTTTGAATAATAATAAAAAAATTTAGCAAAGCCACGCATTTATTTTGGAAGTCTACTTTCAGATTCCGAAAACAGAATTCAAAAATATTCATTAGGGAACCCGGTATGCAAAGATTTATTTCGCAATTCATTAACATTGAACAGAACGATCTGCGAGGTCTACTGATGCATCCCCTTAACGTATAACAGGTGACAGCGAGCTAGAACGAAAAGAACACAAAGCGGTTGGAAAAACGTGACATCGTGGCGGAACAGAAATTCACCACGGTGCTCCAGATTAATGACGCGGGACCACCATGAAATCACTAGAATTTCAACCTTGCCTGCCAGCAAATCGAAAAGTCTAGAATGACATCACGATTAGCAGAGCCAATAGGAGACGAGTTCTCTGGACGGAGCGAGAGAGTCCAAAATTAGACGGGGCGAGAAAAAGTTAGTTAGCGACCGGCTAAGCTGTGGTAGACTCCTCCGACCATCCAGGGTCGAAAGAAAAAGGCTATACGCGGACTTGCGTAGTTGGCGGTTTATTTCTCACGAAGAGAACTTTTAGCTTCGGCTAGGAAGCTTGGGTACAGTTCAACGAAATCATCAGTCCGGATCATCCTGATTCTATAAAATGCCTCGCAGTCATCCGCCCTGCAGGGAGTGAAAATCGAGAGACTTGCTCTAATTTCAACGAACTATTCAATGATATTGAATTAGCGAAACTTCAAGTGGTAACTCCTCCTAACGGACTCAGTCGTCATTTTAGAGGACTTTCATTGACTATGTAACGGATCTTCAATCTCCAAATTTTCTCCTCCGAATTGAAATAAATTCGTCGATTTTAATTTATCTGGCTGTGATTTTTGTTGAGTCGATTGCTACCTCGATCAACGCGTTACACTGACCCCTAAATTCAAGTATCAATTATTGTTATTTTGTTTATTAAGTCAATTATCAGTTATTGTTATTTTGTCGATTAACTCAAGAATCAGTTATTGTTACTTTGTATATTACCTCAACTATAAATTGTTTATTGTTATATTGTTGATTGATCCAAGTATCACTTATAGTTTTTTTGTTGACCAACACAAGTATCAGTTATAGTTAGAAAATTTGATCTCTAGATATACTAGATAGGATTTTGGATACTGACTGCTAAATAATTTCCTCTCATTCCCTGTAAGATATATCCAATGCAACATGATGTCGGATACATATCTTAAAAGAAGTTATTAAGGGGACTCACGACCCATAAATCGAGGAAATAAGGCATATTTTCATACTTTTTGACTCTATAACTATTTCAATTTACTCCCAATTTTTCAAACTTTTATGTATATGATAAATTCATATATTTATTTTAATAAATAAATTTTCAACTATAAAAATAAGTTTAAATAATTTTTTTAAATGCTTTAGATATACCTTGTTTTTTAAGTATTTTTATCGTATACTGGCTTGAGCGCAAAACTATGAAATTAATTTTACACTTATATAAATAATTCCTGTTTTATATTTAAAATAAATAATTCAAAATACAATTCAACATAAAACATTAATCGTTAAAATATTTTTTTCAATTTTTTTTAAAACTGCTCAAAATATACTTAAAATTTCCTTAAATTTTGCATTAATTTACCCCTGAAATATAAGAAAATGTGCAGTGATTGCAGTAATTCTAGTTCAGACGCAATAAAATAACATGATTATGCAGTGATAAAAATTTCATGGGATTGAGATATCAGTTGCGGAATAATGCAAAATTACATTTTGAAAAAAATGAGTTTAAAATTTTTCTTACCATAAACTTCATCAGTAATTAAATATTAGAATAGCAATATCTCCGGAACTAAGAGGGATATTTTCGTGCGGTTTGCTTTATTTTGTTCAGAAATGTTCAGGCTTTAACATATATTTTTTTCAAAAATGTTTTCACGAATGTTTTAAAGATTTAAGAGTACTGAGTCCCCTTACATACAGAATGTTAAAGCTTTATAAAGAATTGCCAATTCCATTTTTAAACCACGAGAGTACGTTCATTCATACAATCACAGTTCAAAGCTTTCTTTCTTTAAATCAGGGAAAAATACCATTTTGAGGCTGATCAGTTGTGCATCATCCACTCCTAAGCTGTATTTCAGCCCTGGCGAAAACTCTATTTTTCATCTAGAGTTAATTTTTTTAACATTACATTGATTCTACTTAAATAAAACCACATATCTTGCTTTCGTGAGCTGCTGTCCTTCCTAGAGAAGTTTGAATTCGTCTTTTTTTGTATCACTCGAAATAAAAAAAACTACCTCCAGTAAAAAGGCCTGAGGTTATAAGATAATGAAGTAATAAAAACTGTTCAACTTTCCAGTACTTTTTCAGTCTTTTCTTTAGTGTGTGGTAGTTTTAGTGTCTAAACAAATAAAGATATTATTAGCAAATGCGTAGAAAAACTCATTTTAGTTAATTGTGTATTTGAGTTACCGTTATATACGTTAAAAAGGAAAAGAGGATAATTACGAATCAAACTACCATTGAGATACAATCACAATAATATTTTTAAGAATAGATTGCGGTAGAAAATAACTCAATATATATATATATATATATATATATATATATATATATATATATATATATATATATATATATATATATATATATATATATATAGATAGATATAGATATATATATATATATATATATATATATATATATATATATATATATATATATATATATATATATATATATATATATATATATATATATATATACTTATATATAAAGAGAGAGCGATTTTGTATGTGAAGGGTAATCTCCAGAACCACTGCACCTATTTAAAAAATTCTTTCACTGTTTGAAAGGTACATTATTTCAGATGGACATAGGCTATATATTATGTATATCTGATCAGTAGAAATAAAGTTAGGGGTTTAATCCTAACAATTTCCATTGTTACCGCTACTGTCCTTTACCGCTTTTTGTGTCGAAGACTTCAACGATCCTTAGCGTGATGCTATCGCAGTCAGCTCTGTTCTGATGTTAGCGGTTCGAACCTTGCCGTTCTCCGGCACGCATTTTTCTTTTAAAAAATTAAATTTAATTATTAACTAACGTAATATTAATTTAAATATTATTTTAGGAATGTTATTTTTAAAAAAATTAATATTTTAAAAAAACATTCTATACTTAAAATCTTTTTTTTTATTTTTTTATTTTTATTTCATCTCTTAACCTCTTTCTATTAATTTCAATACTACACTGCTGGCCACCCAAATTGCAACACCAAGAAAGACAAGAGATATCACAACAAAATTTATTTTGTAGATAACATGTTGACCAAGTATCAAATGATTAAATTTATAGACTTCTGTGAAGTGTGGTTCCTGCCAAAATCAGTAGCCAGAATAGCCGCCATTATTGGAGATCACCGCTGCCAAACGCCTCGGCATTGATTCAAAGATGCTTTGGATGAGTTCTTGGGGTACAGCAGACCAAGCAGCTTCCACACGTTGACAAAGTGTGGAAGCTGGGGATGCTGCTGTGGCAGCTGGGGATGGAATCTGGGTCAATCGTAGAGCAACTATAGACCACATGTTTTCTATCGGCGAAAGATTCGGAGAGCGAGGCGGCCAGAGAAGCAGTTCGATCTGGCGATTGACGAAGAACCGTTGGACAATGCGTGCCACGTGTGGTCGCGCATTATCCTGTTGAAATATGGCTGTGGGCAAGCCCTGAAGGTAAGGAAGGACAACTGGCTCCAACACCTCGGAGATGTAGTGCTGGCTGTTTAAAGTACCGGCAATGCGTACTAGAGGTGTGCGAGAGTGATATCCAATACCGCCCCATACCATAATACCCGGTGCAGGACCAGTGTGGCGGTGGATACCGCAGATGTTCAGCATCCTCTCTTCACGGTGTCTCCAGACTCGAATGCGACCATCGTGGTGTTGCAGATAGAAGCGTGACTCGTCAGTAAAGATAATTTCATTCCATTCTGCCGTCCACATCCTTCTGTCATCGCATCATTGGCGGCGGAGACGTCTGTGGTTCTGCGTCAAGGGTAGACAAAGTAATGGACGTCTTGCGGACAGACCACTCTGCTGTAAACGGCGTCGAGTGGTACGCGCAGACACTGGATGATGCGTTACAGACTGCATGTGCTGTGCTATGGTTCGTGATCTGACCGAGCGATCTGTCACTGCCATGCGCACAAATGGCCTGTCATCACGTGAAGTGGTGAGCTGAGGTGGATGCGATCGAACACGCTGGTCCGTCGTACCCTCCTGCATCCAACGATCACATATCCGCATTACAGTTGTTTGGTTTCGTCCAACACGACTACCGATTTCCCTGAAAGATAATCCACAATCCCAGTAGGCCACTGTCCTTCCTCTCTCGAACTCGGATACTTGATAAAAGATGATCGCTGTTTTCGACGAGACATAATTGATCGGTTTTTTTTAAACAACCACAAGAAAAACACAATTGCCCAACTTGAAATCGTCGAAATCTCCAAGCCTTAAATAGCGCTTTGAAGTGGCGCCACAGGCGCTCGTGATGTGCGTCTGTGCTGAAATTCTAATCATTTGCATATCGCACCTCCGCTAATGCATGTTGTAAATTTCATGTTATTTGCATGTTTCCTTCAGGGTGTTGCATTTACAGTGGCCAGCAGTGTATTTTAGGTGCTTAAAATAATTTTAAAAATATTCTTTACTTAAAATCCTTTTTTATTTTTGAGTAAAACTACGGTCTCAAGCACACCTCTTTCTTTTTAAAAATTAACTTTAATTAATAACTAACGTAATGTTAATTTGAATATTATTTGAGGAATATTATTTTAAAAAAAATTTAAATATTATTTTTAAAAAAACATTCTTTACTTAAAATCCTTTTTTTATATTTTTGTATTTTTATTTCATCTCTTAACCTCTTTCTTTTAAAAAATTAACTTTAATTAATAACTAACTTAATATTAATTTGAATACTATTTTAGGTGCTAAAATAATTTTAAAAAACATTCCTTTATGGAGCTCTGTACAATCAATCACCTCAAGAACAAACATGAGAGCCCACTTAGGATGTTGTGATAGGCATTTCTCGAGTCTTCTATTACAAGTAGGTGACGGGAAAATACCTGAACAAGATGGCCTTATCAAAATAGATGAGTTAGGAAAGTCTGTCTCAAATCTAAATGATTTGATCTTAAATGTGTACCCAGAAATTGAGAATCTTTGTCAAAACGATTACACGTGGATGTGCGAGAGGGCGATAGTTTCGCCAAGAAATTCTTCTATTGATCATATCAATGAACAAATATTAATATGAATACCAGGTGATAAAAATATATATAAATCCATTGATACCGTATTAGTTACAGAGGACGCTGTACATTATCCACAGGAATTCCTTAATTCCCTTAACCCTTCAGGATTCCCCCTTCAAAAACTAAATATTAAGTCGGTATTCCAATAATTGTATTGCGAAACCTAAATCCACCTAATCTGTGCAATGGAACTAGACTCCAAGTAAAATCGCTAAGAAATAATGTGATTGAAAGTATTTTTCTTACAGGACCAGCGGCAGGTCAGTTGGCTCATATTCCCCGCATTCCTATGATCCCTACAGATTTACCTTTCCATTTTAAGCGATTACAGTTTCCAATAAAAAATTCTTTTGCCATCACCATCAACAAATCCCAAGGTCAAACGTACAAATATATTGGACTTGACTTACGGGAAGATTGCTTTACTCATGGACAATTATATGTTGATCTCTCTAGGTCAGGAAATGCAGAGAATCAATTTATTTTTAAAATCTCAGGAAAACGAAACAAAAAATGTGGTATACCATGAAGTTTTAAAATAAATTATACCTACCTAATGAAACATGATGAAAGGCTGATAAGGAAAAATATCCCTACTGGGGAATCCTCGTCTTGCAAATATCGCAAAAGGAGGATAAGGGGCCTTTGCTGTACGCCTAGCGTGGTGTGAAAATCAGCAATTTAATCATTAAAAATAATATATAAAGTACTATAGACGAAACAAAAAATTAGGTATACCATGAAGATTTAAAATAAATTATACCTACCTAATATCTATTTAAGATAGATAATTGTTTAACCTGGAGAAAGTCGGGACGAGCCGCTAGTATATACATACATACAGTGGAATCTCGATCGATCATTCTCCGAATCATCGTTTTTCCGTATGTGTCGTTTATATCACGCAGTTCCGACGATCATATTGCGTTGTTATGTTTTCGCATCTATCGTTCAAATTAGTTGGTCCATTGAAAATCTATAGATTGAGATTCCACTGTGTATATATATATATATATATATATATATATATATATATATATATATATATATACAGAGACTGTTCACTCATTTTTAGACGATGTATATTGTATTCACAAAACTAAATTACATAAAATTCTTGTGTTTTAAATATTCTATTTGACATCCCTTATTCTGAACTATCTTTCGACACCGCAATTTCCAGGATAATAATACCTTTTGAAGTGTCAGAAGAGATATTCTAACCCATTCCTCCTGAACAGCTTTCCAGAGTCCTGTAAGGGTTTTGGGGCCACGTTTGGATAATGCAGATTTTAAAACTCCGAAAGCACAAAAATCCATAGGTGATACATCGGGAGATTTAGTAGGGATATCAGTGAAGGGTATGGCCTTGATACCAGTTTTTTGCTCCATTTCTTTTAGGAAATTTACAGTGGATTTTGATGTGTAACTGCTAGCTATGTCCTGATGGAGTCTCACAGATTGATGGCAGTGTGGGTTAAGCGATGGTATTTCATTCAGAAATATTGGCGATAAAATATGTTTCTGATAGTATTTGGAGTAAATCTTGACATTTTTCCCACTTTCTTTATTTTTAACTTGCCATTATAAGAAAAACCAGCAACAATCATGAATCCCTTAGAAAAACTTTCTTTCGATTCTTTGAACCATGTAGTTAAATTTTTTTCTCCCCTTTTTTGATAATAAATGGCTATTTTTTTGTTGCAATCATTTAAATACACCCATAATTCATCTATTGTGACAATTGTTTTCCATTTTTCTTTGGATAAGTGTTTCCCATATAGAATTCTGCAGCGTGTCCTGCGTTCAGCGATATGATTTGGAAGAAGACGATGCACATTGCGTTTTTTCGCTTTCTTAAGATTTAAATCAACGTTTATCATTTTCTTTACAGTGGACACCGAACATTTTAATGATTCTGCAACTGTCCTTTGACTAGGGGGATTTTCTTTTAACATTAAACAACGTACCTTTGCAATAGTCGAAGAAGTTCGTTTTTTCCTTGGATACTTGTTTGGAATTTTTGTCCCACTTGAGGCTCCAATTTGACGTTTTTTTCCCTTTCTTGTTGACGATATTACCTATCGACGCTTTAGATATCACAAAACCATGACTCTCACATCGTTTTTGGATAACGGAGTATGCATATTTCTCTTCGGAAAGAGCATAAATTTAGCCTTCGAACCACTGCTTTCTTAAAAACGCCATTTTTAATAAAAAGAAAATTTTCAAGCCGCAGATGATAATTTTGACTTTTAAAAACGTAGTACTATTGCAATTATTTCTTTTGCAGCAAACGATTTTTTATTACCGCTTACCAAAATCGTCTAAAAAATGTGCGAACAGCCTCTGTATATGTATATATATATATATATATATATATATATATATATATATATATATATTTATATACATACAGTAGAATCTCGATCGATCGTTCTCCGTATCATCGTTTTTCTGCATGTATCGTTTATATCACTTAAACATTTAATATGATCCTGATTTCATTTTATTCTCAAAAAAAATATCAGTAAACATAAAAAGGAATGCAAATTATATTTTCTGAAATAAACTATATTATTGAAGAACTGTTTGTTATTTACCCATTGAAAAATCCTCGAGGCAAATAAAATGTAAAATCTATGTTTGAATTTTAGATAACACATTAAACAGAATTCTTTTAGGCTCCGTAAAAATCACTTATCTTTACTTCCTTCATGAAACATAACTCGGAAAATGTAAATCATATTAAAAATTCAATACTTAAAAATATAAATGTCATTTCCATTTCAGAAGCTAAGAAATGACATGCTAATAGAAGCTTAAAATACGTTTACTTCATGCCTACAGGTATTATACCATTCCAAAACTCCGAAAATGTAATTTTAATAGATTCTATGATTTTATCAAAGATATTTCGGTATAAAGCTTTTAAAACTCTATTTACGTTTCTTAGAAAAAGTTAATACTCGACCTGAATAAAATATACTATACTAAACCTATGAATAATCTAAATGAATTTTTAAGTGAATCTTGTAAAATATCAAAGAAATTTAAAATAAAAGACAGCAGATACATTCATGTTGTTGTTAGTTTTTTTTAAGTTTTGTTATTTTTCCCGGAGGCAAATGCATTCAATAAATTGCAATGACATGAATTGATTAAAAAAAGGTTCAAATTTGAATAGGAAATCAGTACTTGGTACATAAATTAGGTTTAAATGTTTCCACGGATTGAAGTGTAGATATCTTAGATATGTGTTTGGTTTTTAGGCTTAAAAAATATTATAACTCAAGTTTTATATTTTTCAAAGATCTAGTAAACAATATATGTCCTTATGTACCGAATCTGGACAACTCATATCATTTGATTCTCCCTCGCAGATATGTTTAGATATCTGCGAGGGTGAATCAAAGATAATGCACCCAAAGTTGGACTCATAACGCGATTGTTCTGTAAGTCGACATCGTTGATACTCGTGGTCTGAAGAATGATCAAGAGGTAGAAGCACGAGGCAGAAAACGCTCTACGGTAACTCGGAAGCAGTTTAAACATGGCGGTTTCGCTTACAACATGCACCAAAGAGAAATAGTTCTACTTCTTCGTTTTTGGAGTAGTGAAGTGATAAATCCCATGGGAATTCTCCGAGGAATGAAATTTCAGTATGGCGATGCATGTCTGTCAGTCCAGCAAGTGTACAAATATACTAGAAATGCAGCAATAGCTCGTCACTTACACTGAAAATATATCCCATACAAAAATATGCGGGAAAGGTTATGCTGATCTCATTTTGGGTAAAGGATAGTCACCTTTGAGGCACTACATACCCAGGGAGCAAACGGCCACCATAGCGACGTATTCAGATCTCCTCACGAACCCACTTACGTCATTCAATCCGTCCCAAACGAAGCGAGAGTCTGAAGACAGAAGATTTGTTGCAACATGACAATACTGAACCCAATGCTGTTTATTCAATAACTGTTGCACCCAAACAGGCGCTGAGATGAGTGTCTTCCAAACCCGCCGTATTCACTAGACCTCACCGTCAGTTATTTACACCTGTTTGGACCGCTAAAAAAGGCGGCTGGTGTTTTTCATGTCTGTCCTGTCTTACGAAAAGGTAAAAAATTCGGTCCACGAATGGCTATAATCAGAGCCGAAAAAGATTTTTTCAAGGGGTATGCATTGAGTTCGAAAGCCCCGGAACAATTTCACTAGCTCATAACAAAGCATTTTATTGAAAAACTCGGCAACTCACAATTGGAACTTGAGATGTTTAACCTTCGTGCTGTGTTCGGGTCCATTTTGACCCGAAGGCTATTTAATTTTGCAATAAAATTATAAATAACATGGGTGTTATGTTGTCGCTTCATGAATGTGCTCATTTTGCTATTAGATGAAATATACTCATTTTTTGTTTTGATTGCAACATAAGCCTACTTGTTAAAAAAAAGTTTACGTACACTGCATTCGGGTCTTTTTGGACCCTAATGCTAATATGCATGTATTATTTTTTAAAATTAGTAAAATTATCTTATTTATAGTATGTAGAGTGTATATAAATGAATAACATATATATAATAATAACTATAGTTATTATTAATGCATATTATAAATACATTTATGTGTATTAATAGTATATATTTTTTCTTTCATATTTTATTGCATGAATAGCATTTTTCAGTTTTAGCTTTGGAAACGTGTAATGGTTTAAATAATTTTTGAATTTCTCTGATTCCTTCCCCTACAGACTGTCTGGGGATGCATAAACGTCATAACCGATAAGAAACTTTGGAAGTCTTATAGGGGAATTTCCCTTTCTTCATTGAACATCGTTGCAGTTTTGAAATCGGGCTGAATGTTTTGTGTCTTAGTAACACGCGCTCCTATTTCAGCTTGCTTTTATTTATGAGTTCAATGATGAATCGAAATTTACCAAAAGAAGAAATTTATGATATATTACTGACTGCTTCAGATGACAAAGGAATTGTGTCGGAATTAGAAGATCATATCTCTGAAGCTTCTGAGCTATCTTCGAAGACGATGAAATAGAAAATTAATTTACGAAAAGCACCTATTTATCAAAAGATAAGCTGATTCAGTACAGAAGTGACTCATTGAAAACAGGTAAACGTACCTCGAAGGATATTTTGAACCTTACACCAGGACCTACCAGATACACTACTTCAAGAATTCACGACGAACTGTCTGCTTTTCGATTGTTTATTACAGAAGACATTGAGAAAATTGTCATCAAGAACTCAAATATAGAAGGTGCACGTGTGTTTGGAGATAAGTGGAAAGAAATCGACAGTGTTGAATTCAGTGCCTATATAGGTTTACTTTTACTTACTGGAGTATTCAAATCCTACAATGAATGTACAGAAAGTTTGTGGGATTCAGAGAAAGGCAGACCTATTTTTAGGGCAACTATGAGTTTGGAAAGGTTCTTTCATTTATCAAGAGTTTTGAGATTCGATGATCGAGGTAGACGTTCATATAGGAGACAAAATGATAAATTTGCAGCCATTCGTGATTAATTTGATACATGGGTGGAGATATTATCAAAACTTTTTAACCCCAGTGCATATGTGACAGTTGATGAACAGTTGGTTTTTTTCAGAGGAAACTGCCCATTCCGACAATACATGCCTAAGAAGCCGGCAAAATATGGCCTAAAATTTTGGGTTCTCTGTGACAATGAAAGCAGTTTCGTTTGGAATATTTAACCATATATTGGAAGGCTAACAAACCATCCACGTGAGAAAGATCAGGGACTTGGGGTTGTTCTTGATTTGTCTTATGGTCTAAAAGGACATAATGTAACGTCTAACAAACTTGGACAGATGTTACTGAAAAGGAATATAACAATGATTGGAACAATGAGAAAAAACAAAACTTCCATTCCTCCTGAATTGCTTCAAAAAAAAAAACAAGGAAGTTTATTCATCAACATTTGCGTTCATGGATGATACCATGCTTGTCTCATACATACCCAAAAGAAAAAAAACTTTATGTGTTATTGTTCAAAGCACACTACAAGCTCAAAAAAAAAAGTTGACACTTCAGAATCTAAAAAACCACAAGCAATCCTGGATTATAATTCTACAAAATGTGCTGTAGACACCTTAGATAAAATGATTCCATGCTACACTTGTAAAAAAAAAAAAAACTAATAGGTGGCCAATCGTTGTATTTTCAAATGTTCTTGATATTTCGGCAGTGAATGCGTACATACTGTTCCTCGCAGTAAATCCAGATTGGAAACAAAATTCGAAGAGAGGATGACGAATTTTCATTGAAACACTAGGTATGACTTTAGTACAAGACCATATCTGTAGAAGAGACGCGTTCCCACGACAAAAAGCTGCAGCTGAAATAGTGAGAAGTACGCAAAAACAATCAAACAGCGAAGCAATTTCAAGCCCTGAAACACAGGACTCGACGAGCACTACAAGAAAAAGAGGCCGCTGCTATCTGTGTAAATCAGATAATAAATTTCAAAATGTATGCATATGTATATTATGGATAAACATACATGAAAATTTGTATTTTATGTTTAATACTTTCTCAAAAGACTAAAAGAAGGTGTTACATTAATTTAGTTAAAAAATATATAATAAAAATATTGTTAGATATTTAAATTAGAAACATTGGGTCCATTTGGACCCGAACACAGTGAGTGTATGTTCGAAATGAACACAGCACGAAGGTTAATCACCCATTGTTATCACTTATTGTTATGGTTTTATTACACATTAAAAAGTGCCCCGCGGGCATCCATTTTCCTGATTTTATCTGTTCAGTTACAAAAATGAATGCTTCAGAAATATACATCTGTTTTTGAAACGTGGTGATGGATATGTTGCTCGGAGCAGAACGATAAGATAGCTTGAGAATGCAGTATCTAATGTTCGAGAAATAAATCTTTTATATGTTTGTGGAATTCCAAGACATCTATCATTTCTTTCCACCAAATGATTTTATTCCATTTTTTAACGAAAATATTCAAACTTATTGAGAGTAAAACTACACATTTGTTTCAACATGGATGCACGAATTTATTTTTATAAAGAAACAGCGTTATTTTCTGTTTAAAATGTAAGTATAATTTCATTTAGTGTGCTCTAAATTGTAACGGATATGTCATGAAAAGGTGATACTCCGGTCTAAGATGCGTATTAATATACCTATATATTTTAAAAAGGGGATAGTTAACGAATTGCTTGCTTAAGGTATCCGTTACACCTTTGGAGGGGATTATTTGATTTTTTTGTCCTTTTATGTATTTTTATTATAATGACTGTTTTTCAACTTTTAAAACTTGAAAAAAAGTATACACAATTTAACTATTACATTAAACTATTTTTTTCGGGGACAAAAATCGAAAAAGTGGTTGAAAATTTGACATTTCCGCAAAATATGATAACTCAATAACAAACAAATGTGTTTGCATTTTATAAATTGAAGAATGAAGGAAATGACTTTGTGTAGGGTATATTGTATTTTTCGGATTATTCTCTGTTTATCTCAGAGTCTGTAGCAGCTGAATAACTGATGTACATAAAAATAACTTATCACTTGCAATTCATACCTATATAAATAAAAAAAAAACTAATTAAACCTTTGAGGGGCGCCGTTTGCACAGTGCAAACGTCTAAAACTAGTCCTTTTTTTCACTTGCATTCAATGTATACCAGTTACATGAGAAGAAAAATGGTTAGTACTGCCATCTGTTATCAGTTTAAAGAAGAACAAACTTTAATTGGAAACCTTTCAAGGCAACCTTCAATTGGAAAACATTACAAGATTCTTTAGGTTAAAAAAATCTGGAAAAAAATCTGCGCCTTGCAAACGGGGAAGGTTCTTTCCCCTGAAAGGGTTAATCTGCAATCCCGAGCATACTCTATTCTCTTCATGAACATTTCCAGATAGAGCATGAAAAATTGTAAGGCATTAAAAAATGACTTTTTGTTATAAATACTAATTTTGCTATTAATTGAAAAATTTAATTTTGAGAGAACGCTAAAAATGACTTTATAAAACATTTCTTACTTTAAAATAACTATTTTCTAACTAAGATCCACCAGATCTATAAATTCTAACAGAATTAGAAAGAAAAATTTTAGGCTTTAATGTTATTGAAAAAAATAATAATAATCAATATTTTGACTGAAAATATCGTTTTAAAGGTGTACTGATATCTTAACTAAAAGCCGTTATTGGTCATTTCTGGACTATAGAGGTTTACTAATAATCATAGTATAGCATTTTATTCGACTATATTTGGGGATGACGACTCCAGGTTACAGCGACATAAGTTTATTTTATTTTTAGTCTGAAACAGAACATAAAGATAACGGACTGTTACTAAGGGCTCCCACGAATTACAGCAAAATATTTCAGGCTTTACACAGTGCACACACAGACACAGTAACAGACCTACAGTTCACAAAAAGCAGGTGAGTTTCAACACAGCTGAGCTTTAAAACAGTATACACACGAACAATAATCAGTCTAAAATTTACACAAATCACCCGAGCTCAAAACTGATCGATAAATGAAAAAACACTTTTAGAGCGATGTTTAGCATGCTTATATACCCACGGTGACATTTTTGACTGTACTAGAAATGGAAAATTCCAGAACTCCACAGCCACGCAACCTAGCTGAAATATGATTCGTCCCCCCCCCCCCTAAAAAAAATCCTAAAAAGTCGACAAATATCGCCAAATTAATAATCTTCAAACTCGTCAAAATTCCAGGAAATATCACCAAAGTGTGACATATTTATGTCAAACGCACAATGACAGTAAATAAATGCTGTTGAACACAAAATAAACATAAATTAAGAAGGCATTATTAATATTTACTAATGTCTAGAAATATTCACAGCTTATTACAAGAAAATATTACTTTAACTTTTAAAAAAGAAACTTAATTATTTGTCCTATAAAGTGTCATTTAATTGTCCTGGTGTAGTAAATAAGACAAAATATTCAGTCAAAAAAAATTATTCATGTATATAACTTTTTATAAAAATACTACGTAAAAAACTAATATTTATAAAAACATATTACTCCACTCTGACTATTGTAATAACACCTCTGACTTAAACTATGCTATAAAACTATTTTTTTCTATTATATGATTTTGGGAATGATTTATTCGTCAATTTAAAATCCCTACTGTCGAATTCATATATTTCAAAACAGGAAAATTCTCTGGCTACTTATGAATTGTTGTCTAAACGAAAAAGTAAATATTCTGACTCGCAATGGAATATTAATTTTATCAGTTAAAAATGTAATAATATGCGCTTTTATAAGCTGCAGTACACCATTAAAATTTCTTTCTGTAAATATTAAAAGAAATATTAGTTTTTTGTTTTGTCCGAGAAAAAGTTTTTAAATATATACCAAATCCAATATTCATAACATGATAAACATTAGTATTTCACGTCTACACAAAGTCTTTTCGTTCCCTGATATAGCACATGGGCTGTGTATGAGTCTTTATGGAAAATACCAGACTTCTCTCTAAAGAGAGAACCCCTTCCTGTTGCATATTGTAAGGTAACGTTTTCGACAGCTGAAAAAAGATTATTGCACATGAG
>OU015496.1:63858180-63933180 GCA_907164885.2 Dolomedes plantarius | reverse complement strand
TGATATGACTGCAGCGTTGCCTCTTAAAAAAATGAAGTGTTTGATTGAGGGCTGCAAACCATTCAACTCCTCTCCACATTTAACTCCTATAAACATCCTCTACATATTAAATTCCTTTTCTCTCCATAATAAACTCCTCAGAATTTTGGTATATTCAGCCTTTCATCATAGTACCACTAAAATCTGAAACATCCTCTCCAGAAATATAAATTTATTAATTTCAATAATTAAACACACACAAATATATAAATTGCGCAGAAGTTTTTTAACCAACATTTGAATAATTCGTAAATGAAAAAGCATATGAAAATAAAGATAAGAACTTCCGGAATCGAAATTAATTACCCTTAATTTTTAATTAATAAAAAACCAACATAATATGAATAAAAACGATAGTTGCTTAAAACCATATGAAAATAAAGCTATTATAAAGATGATAATAATAAAAAAAGCATAAGAAAATAATGCTCGCGCATGAAGTTAACGTTACGATATAAAGATAGTAATAATAATATAAACCGCGTGCATAAAATATTTAGCTTTTCAAGCGAAATAAATTGATTTTTAGAAAAAAAACTACTTTTAATCGAGAAATTAAAATACATTGCACAAAATTTTAATTTTACCAACTTTCCACCCTACAATTTACACCCTACTTCTTTTAAATAGGATGTAAATATAAAGTTTTAACAGCCAATTGAATGCCAGTTAAAAATAATGTGTGCGCATGAAGTTAACGTTACGATATAGAGATAGTAATAAAAATCTATATATATATAAAACAGTTCCGTAACTGACTAACTGACTGATTGACTGACTGACATACAAAGTACAGACCAAACCGTTGAACCTAAAGGACTGAAATTTTGCATGGCGATTCTTCTTATAATGTAGGGGTGCACTAAGAAAGATTTTTGAAAAATTCTTCTTAGATTTTTTTAAATTAAATTTTTAATCTGTTTTTGTAACTTTTTTCAAGTTTGCATTTAAAATAATAATTTGAGGGTTGTAAAATTTATATCACGAAAAACATTCAAAAAATATTACATTAAAAAGATATCATCTGTAGATAGAAAGGGGAGAGAAAATTTAAAGAAATGTAAATTTATAATGTACTCAGGGAATGTATTATTGTGGTTCTATATCAGAAAAATAATAAAATACATAAATCATAAAATAAAAAATATACATTAGCATATTGGGCACGAAGTTGCGTATCTTTCATGTAACATCAAACTCCCTTATTTTAATTCAAATGTTTAAAAAAATTTAAAAATAATAACATTTGAAAATTTCGCATAAGTTCATTTTGAAAAATTCATGTATTTCATATATATCTTATTTATTCTGCACTTTGTAAAAAAATAGAAATATGCCTGTCAAAAAACAGTAGTCAACTGCCCCAGAGCGCGCGTTGCAACGCTCTCATGTGTACATAGCCTAAAGGACTGAAATTTTGCATGGCGATTCTTCTTATAATGTAGGGGTGCACTAAGAAAGATTTTTTAAAAATTCTTCTTAGATTTTTTAAATTAAATTTTTAATCTGTTTTTGTAACTTTTTTCAAGTTTGCATTTAAAATAATAATTTGAGGGTTGTAAAATTTATATCACGAAAAAGATCATAAAAATTCCTTTAAAATGAAATTCTTTTCGCATCTTTACCTCCATTTTCTAATTTTTGGTGAATTTTTAAAGATTAATTTTTACAATTTAATTTATTAAACGCTGATCATGTGATTTCTTTATCTGGTACTTTAAATAAATTTATCGTCACATAACAACGAAATAGACACACAAAAAATTAAAATAGTGGCGCCATCTACTGTACGCTTGTGAATCGAGAGTTGTTGGTTATTTATTAATTAAAAATATTGGAAAGTTCTTGTGGATCTGTAAATATACATGTGGTAACAGTTTTAAAATTTATAAATTATCAACCTACACAGGTGATAATTTATCCGGCGTTGCCCGGGATTTTAAGAATGTTTGTTAACCAAAATCAATTTAAAAACTAAACACAGTATAAATATCATAGAATAAAAAGCATGTGAAATGTTATACACATGAATAAAAAGAAAACCCAACATAAAAAACCATAAATTTACAATAATTTCTTCAGAATTCAGCTAGATTTAGCGTTTCATCATTGGAGCAAAAAAACCCTGAAAAGTAAAGCATAAAATATAAACATTTATAATAAACCACTAAAAGCTGAAAAGGAAAAATGTCAAATTGTCTTTAGGAAAGTAAAGCTGAAAAGTAAAAATGTCAAATTGTCGAATGTTTGTTAACCAAAATCAATTTAAAAACTAAATACAGTATAAATAACATAGAAAAGATTTAGCCTTTATCATTGGAGCAAAAATTCCTGAAAAGTAAAACATAAAATACATAAATTTATAATAAACCTACCAAAATCCATTAAAAAAATAAACACAGTATAAATAACATAGAAAAAAAAGTATACGAAATGTTATACACATTAATAATATGAAAAATAAAATAAAATAAAAATAATAATTTTTAAAAATAATAAAATAAAATAAAAATAATTTAAAAAAATAATAAATAAAAATAATAATAATAATAATTTTAAAAATAATAAAATAAAAGCTGAAACAAAAAAGCCTCCATAAAAAAGCTGAAAATACAGGTTTAGCAAAATCTGTACGATCCGTATTCGAACCCGCGTCATGCTGTATGGTAAATTAACGCTCTTACCGAATGCGCCACAATATCATGCTGGTGTAATGTGTAAATAGGAGAATATTTGTACTAAAATTACCGGAAAGTTGCTATGGGTTGGTGAATATACATGTATTTATGGAGTAAGAGGAGTTTTAAGTTAGAAATAAGTTAGCAGGATAGAAGCTTAGTCTTTAACTCTTCAATAGACACAAAGACATAACCGAGGGGGGTTGCAGTAGCGATTAAAAATGATCTTGTGACACTTAGCGTGGTTGATTCGAATTTTCCATCGCGTGTGATAGTGTCAATATGCCGTTGGATCCGATTTATTTTAGAGTATAAAATCTGACTTGAAAGATTATTATTTTCATTTATTATTCTGGTTTAATATATAACTTGAAACTTTTTGATTTTATTTATTTTTATCTTTTCGCTCGCTGTTTGCCGGCTAAGCCTAACGTGGACGCCATATTCAGAGTGGTGATTCCACAAAGTGTAACATCTTACATTTAGTCTCAAAATTTTTGGTTTTTTATTAATTAAAAATCAACGGTAATTAATTTCGATTTTTGAAGTTCTTCAGACCCTCGGCTGTTTTTAAAGACGCCTGTATGTAAAATTTCACGATCGTTGCTCCTAAACTGTGGATTTCTATACAATTACAGAGATACAAACATTCATTTTTATATATTAGATTTTTGCAACCTTTTCGGTCACATTTTCATATAATTTTTGCTATTATTTTTTAATTCTATACTAGCATAAATTAGAATTATAAAGACGCTGGTGATTCCATAGTTCAAGTCTATTTACATGCACGGAATAAAAGCAACCAGATATTCTTTAGAGATTCCATATTCTGAATAGTTATGTTCTTTGCTAGTCAAGCAATGTCAGTAGAATTTTTTACAATGAAGACTTGTTTTGATGTTTATAACTTGGATGTTTTATTTATTTGAGTGTCAAACATAGGAAATCAAAGAAACAATATTCATATTTTTAGGAGAAGTCTCATGAAAATTAAATAACTTTCCCTCGCGAGGGCGAATTCAATGACATACAGGGTTACGATAACACTTTTTTTTTAAGTAATTAAGTACGTGCTGCTTCAAAACTTACCTGTTGGTTCACGTGCTTGGATAAAATTTTGCCAGGGCCATAATGTTTGTTTAAAATTACGTGTTTGAGACTGCAAAACTAGGCTAAAAATTCCGAACTGCCGCCCACAACCTGTAGTGGTTAGCGTTATGTACTGTCACGCTGTAGGCTTGGGTTCAAACCCGGAATACACCTTGGTCGTTTCCGTGTCGTCCCGATTATAGCGAAAACGCGGGCTCGCCTGTATGGTGCTTCCATAATAAAGTAGCCAGAAAATCGCTGTGAGTAACAGAAGGCGAAAGTCTCAGGAAAAGTGTCTCCGTACTATTTGTCTAATGAAAAAAAAAGTTCCAGAAGAAGTTTTTCCAGTACCGGGTACCCGGGTTTAATTAATTTCTATTAATTTATTATATTAATGGAAACATAAATTTATTTATAGTGTAAATAATTTTAGTTTTTGTGTAAATAAAAAATATATTTCTTTTTAATTTATTTTATTATTCTGTTTATTTATTACATTAATGGAAACATTTATTTATTTATAATGTAAAGCATTTTCGTTTTCTTCCGTAAATAAAAAATTCTTCTCTTTTAAATTTATTTTATAATTCCATCAATTTATTAAATTAAGGGAAACATATATTTATTTATAGTGTAAATAAATTTAGTTTTTGTGTAAATAAAAAATTCTTCTCTTTTAAATTTATTTTATAATTCCATCAATTTATTAAATTAAGGGAGACATATATTTATTTATAGTGTAAATAAATTTAGTTTTTGTGTAAATAAAAAATATATTTATTTTTAATTGATTTTTTTTCAGTTAATTTATTATATAAATGGAAACATTTATTTATTTATAATGTAAATAATTTTTGTTTTTGTGTAAATAAAAATATATTTAATTTTAATTTATTTTATTATTCCGTTAATTTATTATATTAATGGAAACATTTATTTATTTAAAATGTAAAGAATTTTCGGTTTTTGCGTTAATAAAAATACATTTCCTTTGAATTTACTTTATTATTTCATTAATTTATTATATTAATGGAAACATATTTATTTATAGTGCAAAGAATTTTCGTTTTTTGCTTAAATAAAAAAAATATATTGCTCTTTTATTTATTTTATTATTAAATTAATTCATTATATAAATGGAAACATATATTTATTTATAATGTAAAGAATTTTCGTTTTTTGAGTAAATAAAAAATATATTATTTTTAAATTTATTTTATTATTCCATTAATTTATTATATTAATGGAAAGATATATTTATTTATAACGTAAAGAAAATAATTTTTAGCTTAAATAAAAGACGCATTTCTTTTCACAAAATAATTATTTGTGAATTTTAAGTGTCTTCAATATAGCAGAAAAGAATATTAATTATTCTTATTTTGTATATGAGAACAAAATTTAAAAAAAATTTAAAAACGAGGTTGAAGGTCCCTTGTCCCCTTAATACTGTATTCCAAATACAGGGTATCCAGCGAAGAAGTCCCTTATTTCAAAATTAAAAATCTCGAAAACAAAGATCTGTAGAAGAATGCAACAAACGGTATATTTTTCTTGAAAGCTGTAAGAATTTTATATACTAATTTTCGAAATACTTACAAAAGCTGCTAACAGATGGCGCCGTTAGACAAATGTACTGCAATTTACTGGCGCAGGCATGGATTGGTCTCCATATTCACCGGACCTGAGTCCTTGTGACTATTTTTTGTGGAGCACATTAAAAGATACTGTCTACAGGACCCATCCCACCACGCTGGACGAGCTTCAGTCTGCGATCTGTTGGGCAGCTGAATCGATTTCTGTTGAGACAATACAGGGTGTGATGGCAAATTTTGTTGTTCGTTTGCACCACCTCCGTACAACGAATGGTGGACATTTTGAAAAGATTGTGATTGAAAAGACTGCTTGCAAAGAGTACGAGTTTATTTATGCATACTGATACGAGTTGTAGACCGTCATCTGTTAGCAGCTTTTGTAACTATTTCGAAAGTTGGTGTATGCAATTCTTACAGCTTTCATGATCAAAATACCGTTTGTTGCATTCTTCTACAGATTTGTTCATGTTTTCGAGATTTTTAATTTTGAAATCAGGGACTTATTCGCTGGATACCCGTTATCTATATAGTTGTAAATTGTGAACCATAGTAAAACTGTTTACCTCCATTAAAATCTTCTTGAAACCTAGGATTTACAAATTTTGAAAACCTGATTCTACAACCATTGAATCGGATGTTCGGTTCCAATAATTTCCCCTGGGAACCCGAGCACCTGAAATCTCTATTACGGGTAGATTATAGATCTCTTTTCCGGTTATACCTTTTTATTTGGAAGCTGAGGTTGCGAAGAGATGGTCGAAAGGAATTTTGCTGCCTTTCTTAAGCTGCTGTGTACTAAGCCTATTGGATTCGCTCCCTTCAATTTTAAATCTTGGAGAAGAATATATGAATAATATTAAAAATATAATTCATCAAAAATCCTCTAAAGAAATTTTTGATGAATTATATTTTTAATATTAATAAATAATTATTTAATTATTTTATTAAATTTTGAGGAATTTAATGAAGCTTCAGTGCTCATTCTAAAGCATTTGTACATAGTCTCATATGTATGGTACATTACCATTTAAAATACTCTACAGTGGAAAAATCTGTGTTATTTAACATATTTTAATATTTCTCGTTTGACAAATTTTTGGTTACTCCTTCAGTCTACATTATTCATTGCAAACTCCCACATTTCTTTCAGATTATAAGCACTGGAAGTGCTATAATTTTTCAAGTCATAATCCAATGATTTTTTTTTTTTACAAATTAGTCTTTAAGGATTAAGTTAGACCCTGATTTATCCTACTCACGAGGATATTTTGTAAATACCAGTAATGAAAGAAATAGAGAAATCAAGTTTTTTCTAAAATGTATAATTTAAATATACATAATTTCTAAAATATTTCTATGCATAATATATTTTTTGCCATCTGACCACTAAATTCGTGTGTTTCGTGTTTGATAAACCTGCGTTTTCAATACAGACAGGCAATATCAAACACATTAAAAACGTCTTAGTGCTATGTTTTCTTTCTTCGTTATTGGCACGACAACCCAGTATAGGCCAGGCCCTCTTCAGAAGTCTCCCCTCTTTTATTCGCTGAGAAACATCAGCTTTCCAGTTCTTTTCTTTAGTAATGTCAACATTTTTTTGGATTTCAAAAGCCTAACAAACATGTAGTTTCCCACTTAGTCCTTTTCGCTGATTAGTGTTGTATTATTTTTTATTTAGAGTTATGCATTCTTTGCAAATGACCTGCCCGTATCATTCTACTTACTTTTCTGTGTTTGACAATACAGGGTCATTGAAAAATGTGTCTGTGACTGCAACGTGAAATAAAGAACCATATTATAGAATTCATGGTGTTTATTTTTTCACCAAAATATACAGAAATGAATTAAGTTTTGGACATTACCTAGTAAGTTTCGATCGGCACTTATCTAGAGGATAGTCAATCTCCATCCAGGTACACTCGATAATAGCACGATTCAGTCGCTATTGCAGCACTGATTCTGTCCGATAAATGACGTAGTCCGAGATCTTCCCAGCGTACACAATATTTTTCAGGTGACATCATAGAAAAAAGTCTAGAGGCTATAATCGAGGTTTCTTGGTGGCAAAAAAAATTGGACCGTCACTTCCTATCCAACGTCAATACCCATGTAGGAGGAGGCGCAACGTCGTCCCCAACGCAATCATGATCACCATGACATGGAAAAATAAAATTCCCAGAGTTAACATACCATCTGCTGCTACGCAAAATCCGATCAGTCGATTGTTGTTTTCGGTGTGCACAACTGAAATCACGGACAACTTTATAAAGGACCCGACAAACGGTTCCATTCTCAGTCTATAAATTTCATGACTAAATCTTTTTCTCTGAATTTCCGCAATCTGTACACCTCAAGAACATCTTCGCTCATAAGTTAGAAACTGCTTCATTCTAGCAGTCGGTACTTATCCAGGTCTACAATGTATAGGTTAGTACAAATCTCAATAGCACTTAATAGAGAGTGAATTTAAAGTCCATTTTTATGAGATCTCATCTAAAGAAAATTCTCAGGGCATGGATAGAGTGGTTATCTGCCTCGATTGCTTTGATTTTTTTTTTAATTTATGTCCTTATTATGACAAATTCCATATCCTATGTGAGTTGCGAACATCCTCAAATGTTTAAGGGTTAACCCCAAATTATTTGTCTTGTTCATCATTTATAGCAATTTCTAAGTATTTGGTTTTATTTCTACTTACATTTAGGTGCATTTTCCATGTTGGTTTATGAGGAGTCAAGCAGACCTCTATCGGAGCAGGTTTTGAAACAGCCAAGATGTATATGTCAGCTACATAAGCCAATATTTGACCAGTCTTGAGAAAATTGTACCTCTGGTGCTTAAATCAGCCATACTAATAACCTTTTCAAGGGCAATATTTATATTTTTTGTTTCTAAATACTTTTAAACTATATGCAAAAATTTTCTTAATTGCATTGCCATTTATTTGTTTCCAGTTTTTATATGTTAAAAACAAATATATTTTTAAAAATTTATATATATTTTTTAGTTATTAGTATCTCTAGTTGCTAGAGGTGAGTCTATCTTTATAATTTAAATACACAAATATAGGAATATTTTAATTTAGAAAACAATTAAGCAGTTATTAATACCTAATTTATTAACTTTACCACATAGTGTAAGCGGTAAAATATCATTTTGGGGCACCAATACAGAATGAATTATGTATGCTAAATATTGAAACCAGAATTAAATATGTAGATGTAGTAAACAATACTGCATATTCATAATATATATTTAAATGAAATTTAATAGCCTTTATTGTATTTTACACAAGTTATGAAATTTAGATTTATGCAAATATGAAACTGGAAGCTTTAAATTTAGTACAATAAATGCTGAAACATCAATGGGGTCAATTTGGATAATCGAGCTTTGATAACTGCATTTTCTGTAAAATTTGATTAAGGTTCATTACCGAACGGTTTATACGTATTATAATTAGATTAGAACATAGTAATTTTAAATAATTACTTAGAGCTCTCAATTTTGCATGTTTAGATAGTAATAAGCTAACACAACTTTAATAATTTGCATGTCGCATATAATTCTTTAACAATGTGTGTAAATATATAAGTTAAAAATTTAATCTTCGCAACAACAATACAATTACTGAGAGTAAAATTCATTCAGAAAAATAATTTCTTGTATTAGTTTGAAAGCAGAATTTAATTATCAAAATCAAATAGTTTTAAATGTCAAATGTACGAAGTAGTTTTGTCCAAGTGCAATAAATTTCATTTTTTAATGAAATGTTTTACGTAAGTATTTAATCGGTCTGTAATCTTATCACTCTTCATTTAGTATCAGGAATAATTTAGTTTTTTTTTAATTCGTCTATTTAGAGCTGCCTTTATTGTTGCAGTAAAAACAAGTTACACTTTTATATTATTTTTAACGTGTCGTCTTTTCTCTTACTTTTTTCTTGTTTAAAAATGAACTCTAATCCTCATATGTCTACAGCAATACTGGGTCGTACTTTCCAGAAAGGAACTTGAAGAAGTTTTCAAAAGATTTTTGTCAGTAAGATAGAGTTAGTTTTTATTTTTTTTCAATGGGTAGTCTTTCTCTTGCGTTTTTCATGATTTAACATAGAGGCTAAACCTCAGATGCATTCAGACATACTGGATCGTATTTTCCCGACAGGAACTTGAAGAAATACATTTAAAAGATTCCAAGCTTAATAAAGTGAAAACATAAGCAATATTGAAAATGAGGTATTAGTTCATTTTTTAAACTGAGTTTACTTCTGTCATCGATCCTGAAACTTCCCACAAACAATATGTGAAAGACATTTGTGACACCTTCCAAAATTATTCCTAAAAACTCTTTCAGAAAACAGGACAGTCGATCATGAAATTTTGTTTTGAATTACGTATTTAAAATGATCCTAAATGAACGACTTCAAAGCCATGAAACTGAAGTTATCTATGGCAATCCTGAAAAAAAAATAACAATCGGTAAGACACATTCAGAAAAGCGAATCACCACTTATAAAAGGTAATTTTTTCAAGATATATTTTTGGCTATTTCGCTATTGGGCTTCTTTCATATAAAATTCTCTTATTAACAATTACATTTATAAAGTCAAGATTTTATTAAACAGAGGAAAATTTTCTTTAACTGCGTCTTTGTTTTTTACTCGAATTATAATCATCATACCGATAATTCAATTTAAGCATCATTTTCATTTTGAAAGAGAGACCGAGAAATATGAAAGTATAACGAGGATTCGATTACCATGCAAACGCAATATATATACATATATATACATATATATATATATATATATATATATATATATATATATATATATATATATATATATATATATATATATATATATATATATATATATATATACAGGGCGTCCATAATTGAACTTCCCTACTTTAAAGTTGTTTACAGTCGAAACTATTGTCCAGAAAGTTATGAAATTTTGCGTAGGACATATTGAAGGGATGGGAATTTGTTTGCGCGAATAAAAAAAAGTTCAAAATTTCACCACCAAAGAGCGTTTTTGGATGAATTACACATTTAGCCAACATTTACTATAGTTAAAACAATTTATTACAACAAGACATGTTCAACATGACGGCAATCAATTTCAGCTACCATTTAAAATCGTAAGATAGCATGTTCTACAGTTGACCGCAGTGTTTCTGGGGAAATGCTGACAACATGACGTGAAATGCTGTCTTTCTGATCAGGTATAATTCTTGGTTTATCAAGACTGACTAGATGTTTCACATGCATTCAAAGCCAAAAGCCGCTAGGGGTGAGGTCTGGGGATCTTGAAGGCCACACATTAGGAAAGTGGCGGCTGATGACAAGTTCTTATGTGAAGTGATTTTTTAGAACGTTCTTAACTCGAAGGCTAATGTGTGCAGGAGCTCCATCTTGCATAAAAATTGTGCGTGAAGGGCACTGAGGCAAAGATTCCAGATCCGGAACAATTTTATTCAGTAACAAGGATGCATATCGCTCCCCGGTGACCGAGCATGTTACTGGACCTCTAGCACTTAATTTCTCGAAGAAATACGGGTCGTGAATAAAAAGTGCTGAAAATCCACACCACACGGTAACTTTCGGTGAATGCATCGAAACATCTAAGATTAAACGCTGACATTCTGGTTCCCAATTTAGGTAGTTTTTGAGTATTCTACGAACCGTCCAAATAAAAGTGTGCTTCGTCTGTCTAGAGGATATTCCAAGGCCATTCTCCATCAACCTCAAAGCGAGCAAGAAACTTAACTGAGAACCTCTGTCGTGTCTCTAAATCATGTGTAAACAACCTCTGCACAAATTGAAGCTTGTACGATAATACCGGAGGATATTCCGCATGACCTTCCGGACAGTTGAACGGGGCAGATCCAATGCTTCTGCCACAAGACGGACACTGGTTCTAGCCTGTTCGTTGGAATCTGTGTCCTCTTCCACCTGAAGCGCAACCTTCTCTACAGCTTCTGCGGAAACAGGTTTCCTTCCTCTTCCAGAACGAATGTTAAAACAACCAGTTTTTTTCAATTTGACCACCATTGATCGAAGACCTTTAACAGTCAATGGACATTTTCACATCCCCTTCAAACTCTGAAATTTTCATACAGCAACTAGTGACGAATTATCGTTTTGGTAAAACAATTTTACTAACAAAGTTCGATCTGGTAATCGTAACGATGACATTCTGATTAGCAATAACAAGCTCGCTGAAAACAAAATCTCCATGAACATTTCTTGGTTATACAACAGCTTCTGCTATGTCGATAAAAATTAATTTGCATATATGTTTCTTCTTTGTTCCTTCCAATCTTTTGTCCGAAAATTAGTTATCGAACAAGTGTCCGACCGACTTTGCAATCATTTTAAAGATTGCAAAATTTAATGAGTATGATTTATAGTGTTAGGGTGACCTATGGATAAAAAGATGGTGAAATCGTAAGAAAAGAACCAGTCGTAAATGTGTAATTAAGCAAAAACGCCCTCTGGTGGTGAAATCTTGAACTAATTTTTTTATTCGCTCTAGCAAATTACCATGCCTTCACTATGTCCTACGCAAAATTTCATAACTTTCTGATCAATAGTTTCGACTGTAGATAACATTAAAGTAGGGAAGCTTAATAATGAACACCCTGTATATTTCTAAAAACAATTAATTACTATTGTCTATTCCATTGTTTACCTGTGACATCTTAATATATAAAAAGGATAGTCTTTTGGCTAATTTTCAGTTAATTAAAAATTTGCATTTTTTTTTTTTTTTTTTTTTTTTTTTTTTTTTTTTTTTTTTTTTTTTTTTTTTTTTTTTTTGCCAATGCGGAGGCACTTGTAATGAAACATTGGCCTATACTACACCGCAATTTTACTGCCCATTTTATTATGGGGGCACCATATAGGCGGACAGCATTACCCCCTATGAAGGGACGACACGAACGGAAGCATTTTTCGTGGCGCCACGCCGGGATTCGATCTGAGCACCCTCAGCACCGTAACCCAGCGCGCTGTACCACAGGGCCGCCACAAGCCCAAATTTGCATTATTAAAAACACTCATCTTGAATCAGCATTAAACGTACCTTGCTCATTTGCTTTAGAAAAATATGCTACCACTTTATATTGATTTTACTTTCTTGTGTATATATATATATATATATATATATATATATATATATATATATATATTCTCTTGCAGTTCATGGGGATTTTTAATATTTTAGTATAAAATTCCATTTTAAATACCTTGATCAATATACATTTTTAACTAATAAAGAAGAAATTAAATAATGCCTTATTTTTTTTTTCTTCTAGGATTTGTGTAGCAGGAAGAATCTGAAAATTGTAAAGCTAGAACAGGATCATTCATCATGATAAAGCTCACCTTCACGAAACGGTCTCCATAGTCCAATTTCATATAAAACATTCTATAACAGAGGTACCTGAACCTCTTATCTGCTATCTCAACAACCCCATTCTCTTGATACTGCTGTAAATGAATTTTTCCTGTTTTTGAAGCTGAAAATAGCCCTCAAAGGGAAAGTATTTGATGGTTTAGCCTCTATGCAAATGAAAATTGTGAAAGTTTTTGAAGATAAAAGAAATTTTAGATGATTGTTTTAAAGCCTCTTTTTCAAAATGGTAATTGAAATAGATACATAGTATGGAAGTAAATAGATCTTATTTTGAGGAATGGTAAACTTTTATATAGGTTTAACATGTTTAAGGATGTATTACAGCGAAAAAATGGAAAACTATGATCATTTGTTACTAAATTAAAAGTTTTACAGTTTTAAAAATACTGTTATGAAATTATTGTTATTTCATCTACATTAAACTTTGTTTAAGAAACATTAATTAAAAGTACAAAAACGTTTATTTTCTAATCTTGCATCTATCTGTACAGAGAAGTGCATGTATTTAAAAAAAGGAAAACTTAGCTTTGAACACCTGCATGTCAGTTGCCCAAAAGATAATTTTAAATGTGGTATAAATAATTGATAAAATTAAATCCAGAAAGATATGTTACCTGCTGAAGTTTAGCACTGATTCTCTAGTTTACTTTTTATTTAACTGTTTATATATTTATTAATTATAATTTTTACACTCTGTAATAAGATTTAGAAAGATTAGAAAAATGTACATGGGTATAGAATTAACATGCATGGATGACACCTTGAAATCTTTTGTCATTACGAATTTTTTAATAATATTAATATCAAAATATGGAGGGAACTATCAAGTTTTTCAAATTCTACCTATCAGGTTAACAAATGTGCTTTCGAATAATACCTAAAGACAAAACACATGAAATGTTTAATCAATATATGGTATTTTGAGTTCATATGAAAGTTTCCATAAATGATATATAGTAAATTGCTTATATGTGCTGAGGGAAACTACTTAAATTTCAATATTTTGACACTGGCGGGATGCAGGTTCCAACAATTATGAGAGTTTCTTTGGGAGAAGGGGTATGCATATTTGAGGGGTCCGGGAGTAGAATCCAATACCACTCTACACCTTTTAAGTCGGGAGCAGGACCAGTATGACGATGCATATCAAAGCAGTTAGGCAGCCTCAATTCCGGTGTCTAATCTTACCATCGTGGTGTTGCAGGCAGAAGCGTGATTCGTCCAAAAACACAATCTCATGCTATTTGGAATTCCATCTCCGGTGTTTAGTGGTCTATTGCATACGCAAACGCACATGCTTTAAAGTCAAAGGTAAGCGAAGCAATGGAAGCCTAGCGGACAGTCCACTGTGCTGCAAACGACGTCGTATTTTTCGTGCGGACACCGATTGTTGTGTTACAGACTGTATTCGTTGTTCTATGGTTGGTGATGTTGCACTGCACCCCATTAGTGCCGTGCGCAAAATAAGCCTGCCTACCCGTGGAGTGTTGCGATGAGGCGGTTGCAATCACTCTTGTCGGTCAGTCATTCCCTCCTGCATAAGAAACAAAAAAAAAGAAGAATCTTGAAAAGGAAAAAATATTTGTCTTACATTTAAGAAGTATATTTGCATTTCAAGAATAAGTTAACTACAAGAAAAATTAATTATTTGCTTTTTTTAATCCTTACGTAAATCATAACAAAAGTTTTCAAAGTAAATATCGATGTGCAAAATTTTTGTCTTAGTAAACAGTTACGCTTAATACTTCCTGTATTGAAATTAAGAAAGAAGTTTTAAAAATAGTATATAATTATTCAGAAATGTCAACATAAGGTAAAAATTTTGAGAGTGTGCTGATCAGAAGAGACTGATCATAATATCTCTAGAGACATTAATATTTCTATTTCCTCTTCTTCATAGACATTACTAAAAGCAGTGCAAAGCCCAATTTTCTTTCGATTGACTCTAATTGCTTTGGGAAAAAATGTTAAGTGTCAACAAAACAATTTCTTATATCCTTTTTAGTTAATTACTGCTATGCTTTTAATTAACAGGCAAAAATCCTTTCTCGGATAAAAAAGGCTCAAAGAAAGGATATAACCCTCTGAATATCGTAAAAAATGTAAATGTAACTCTCTTGGATATTCCTTGTTTATTTTTTTCAGATTAATTCTGGATTATGTTGATTTACGAGACAAAAACTCTGAAGAATTTTTGCAGCAAATAAAGATTTAAATGAACAACATTCTCGATTGTAATTAATTTGTTATTTTTCAATTACAAATTCAACATTGTTTTTTTATTTTTGCAAAAGAAAAGGTTGATTTAACTGTGTTTTTTTTTACTCATTTCGTAAACATGATACCCGTAATTTAATTTCCATATTATTTTCATTTTGATACAAAGACTGACAAATATCCTGTTTTAGAAGTTTGACTAGCATTCGAATACCATGCAAACACAATATACTTTTTTATATTAAATAATAAATTAACGTTATTTATTCCCTTATTAATCATTGTCATTAAAAATAAAATGTGCATACTTTTCGTTGATTTAAATCTAATACTAACTTGGCATTATTTAGAACAGTAATAATAAATTAACATTAAACATATCTTGTTCTTTTATATTTGAAACATATATTCTTTTGTTAATAAAATTAACAAAAGTATATATCTTTCAAATATACAAGAACAATTCATCTTATTTTATCAAATGCATACTTTTTACTGGCATGCTTTGGACAAATTTAAAGCGGTGGTATAAAATTCCTTATTATATATAATTTCTAATATTGTTCAGTTAATTGTAGATAGAATTATTAGTTTATATATAACATCTGATTATAAGTTTAAAACTATTTTTTCTAGTGTTTTATCTTACTATGTATAACTAAATTAAAACGGCTTTACCGCATCAGATTTTTTTCTATTCATAAAAAAACTTATTTTTATTTTTTAATAAATATATTAATAATATATAGAGATAAAACAAATAAATGAAGCTATTTTTCTAAACTTATTAATCCGGTTAAAAGGCGAGGTGAACACAGAAATTTAAAATGATCCTCATTGTAAATAAGCTCCTTAAAATCAGTATGTCTTTCTGTTATGAAATCCTGTGTAATTTGTATATTTAGTCTAAAAGATTCATTCTTATTTAATTTGAAGTCTTGATTTTCATGTTTAATTAAAATAATTTTTCAGTAAAAAAATCTTGGTATTAATTAGAAATTTAATCATAAAATCTATAAATAAAAAATGAAAAAATAATGAATAAATATATCAATATTAAAAAATATAAAGGAAGGATTAAAAATCAAGAAATTTATATCTACATTATCAGTCTCCGAGTATCGTTATTTTAATGTCTCGTATGCAACAATTTCGAGTGCCGGTGCAAAAAGATAAAATAAGATATATTTTACGAGCATTCACGAATTGTTAGGTCTCTAAAACTTACAGTTCACATGATTTTAGCCTATCAATGCCCACGTGTTGTCGGGCACTCTATTATTCATGGCAACCAAGATAACGCAAAATTTAAGCCTCAATATATCATTAATTCTGAGATACATTGAATTGCTTAGGATCGAGAACGACCTCCTTTAAATTATATATATATATATATATATATATATATATATATATATATATCAAATAAATTTCAAACCTTTTTGTTATCGTTAAAAACGTTAATCCAAAATTCTTTCATCCTTTTGCAATAAAGAATTATTCCTCAATTTTGACCCGAAGGAATCTATTAGTTTTCCCCCTAAAGACACGCCCTGACACCTTACATAACTGTTAAATAACTTATAACATTGGAGAATTTTCCAACGATCACACCATATGACGCCTCATAGTAAGGTGATGAATTCAGACCAATTAAAGTTCAGCCCGCCTGAAAATTCCGCGTTTTTGTGTGTCTGCTCCCAAGCAGTAAAGATGTAAAGTTTCGCTGCTGTCAATATGCGCTGGCGGGTCCTGTCCCCGCTAGCCGCGATGTGTCCGTCCAACTGTGAAATTCCGAGATAACCACAACTTGTGCCATGGGAGTTGTGGTAAATAAAAAACTGCTTTATAACCAGCTAAATGCAGGATAATGTTTTCTTGCCTCTTCCTTCCTTTCGAGTATCAACTTAGTCGACTCTCCATTGCCTGTTTCTCCGTCAACCCAGCTACGACTACATCACTTCCAGTTTCAATATATATATATACATATATATATATATATATATATATATATATATATATAATCCAACAGAGATAGATAAAGCTTCTGCGCTATCCTATATTGAAAATGTTTTCTTTGCAGGATATGTTTTATGTTATAGTGATTTAGCAGTCTATGCTTGAATTTCAACTTTTGTTTATTTCTATTGTTTACATTTTACATATATATATATATATATATATATATATATATATATATATATATATATATATATATATATATATATATATATATATTTATTTATATATATATATATGTATATATATATATAAATATATATATACATATATATATATATACATATATATATACATACATATATATATATATACATACATATATATATATATATATATATATATATATATATATATATATATATATATATATATATATATATATATATATATATATATATATATATATATAGTTGTTTTTTTTCTTTGGGGGGGGGGGGTGAGGTTGGAAATAACAGAGATGTATTATTCTAGTGAACAGGCATGGGTGGGGATTGATTCTAATAATTGAAATTCGTCTGATGCTTTCAGATGAATCCATTGTTTATAAATTTTATTGCTTATGTTATAAAATAGGAATTAAATAAAAATAAATGAATAAAATTTTAAAATGTTCATGTCACATGTTTAGATCAGGTTCTTGAATCTCTTTCTCGTAGACTATATCTGTTAAACAATTTCTCTAAATTTAAACATATAAAAATTTCCTTACGTACAAGAATGCTAATGCAAATTCTGAAGGAAGAAATTTTTTAAATTGATGTCAAGTTGTAAAAATTTTTTATTGAACAAAGAATAGTTCATATCCTCTTCTTTCCATAAATCTAAATTCCTAAGTTCTGATATTCATAGAATGGATTGCAAAAAATCACTTCTTTACTATAATTACTGGCTTTATTGATATGCATAAATGTATACAGATATTTGAATGAAGAAGAACCTCAAGTATGCAAATGAAATAAAAATTTTAAATGAAAGATGATTTATTCAAGGGGAATTGAACAAAAAATTCAATCTTATTTGAAACAGAATGGCATTGATATTTTAGTTTCAATAATAAAATATGTTTTTTGGTGGCAAGACATATGATTTAAAATAATAGCGCTGCTTTAACACAATGAAATGGAATGGACGTAATCGAATATTGAAGATCAAAAATTGTTTGTTTATTTCAGGGGCCTATAATTGAAATATAGAATAATGGATTATTATTGATTAACTTCCCGAGTGTGAAACATATCTTTGCATTCATTGAAATGACAACAGAGAGATAAAAAAAAGTTTGTAAAAGATGCTAAATAATACAATTATTTTTTTTTAACACAAAGGATTTGTTGACAAAAATAAATTACTGTGCTAAATTCTCGTTTTGAAATAGATTTCTCTGTTGAAAATTTTATCCTTTTTTATAAATTGTCTGTTTTTTCCGTCCTTGGTGAATTACTTCTGATTAATTAGTTAACCTTGTCGAAATAACTAAGTCAGAATTAGTTATGATAATTTCTACACTGAAAAAAATTCTAATTCGGAATACTGCGTATAGGATTTACTTCAATTGGAAGGATAAAAAAAAAAGTTATCAAAATGATCATTTTATTTTCCTGAATCGTATAATCATTTAACAACAAACAAAAGAGACAACGTGTTAATGTGACACTGACGGTTCAATACAATAAAATAGAATGCTTGATCTATGTTTCAGTTAGAGTTTTATTTATTTCTTTACAAATGCCTGTCATTTGACCGCTAGGCCATTAACACGGGTTCTCGAATATTTCAAAACAAGGGACGGACTAAAATTAAAAAGTGCAGGGTACATTTCAAAATGTAATGCAGTCATAGGTTGACAAGAATGGCACAAGACGCAGTAGGACTAATAAGCCAGACGAATCCTGCAAAGGTGCGTCCAGAGACAGTGGTGTCCGATAAAAAGTCTAAAAGATGCAACCGCAGTAAAATGAGGAGAGTTAGGCACAAAATAAAAAATTTCCATGTATTAACTCAAGCCCTGAGTTAATCTAGAGGATTCATTAGACTTCGATTTAAAACTATTTTTGGAGATCATTTTTATAAAAAGCTTAAAGAAAATGTATGTCAGTGGCCAGTTAGGTTTCTACAGAACCTCTGCACCCTTCTTGGCTAGACGGCTCGCTATCTCATTATCAGGTAATTCACAATGTGTAGGAATCCACTGGAAGGAGATCCGGTGTTTTTTCAGTCAAAAGAGCAAGACATTGAAATGCTTGCTAAAGGTTAAAGGACTTGAAAATTCAGTATAAAAAACATTGTGTCAGAAAATTGACCGAATTCAGTGTTTATACTAAATTCAGTGATTATACGAATTATGTAGGAAAGTATTTAGGCACTACGTAGGAAATATAAATTAAGATTAATTATTAAAGTTATTTTTTGAAGTATAAAAAAAACAAATTACTTTTTTGCAAACACAAATAAATCTATACTCCATTACACGAGCAAGAGTAAGTACGTTTCGATTATGAAGTTATGACATATATATACTAAAAGTTTATCATCATGAAAGGAACACTTAGAGGTCAAAATCCGTAGGACCTATGTAGGTTGATTGGTTAAGAAATTTGTTATGTTCCAATCAATTTATATTAATATATAAAATCATTGTACGTCATCTAAAGTCAGAGATAAATCTAACAAAATTAGAGAAAAATTAAAACTGAGATAAGCTGTAATGTGCTATAAACAAAATTAAATACAACTTTTCAGGCAAATGTAGTTCCCATTAGTACACAAGAAACAACATTTTTATTCAGAACAGAGAAAATTTCGAAGAAAAACGAGCGAGATGAAAAATATTCAAAAGAGAAAATCCTTCTCACATACTTTCATTTTCATTGTCCGTTACTGGATGTATTCACTTTACATAGGTGAAAAAATGTTTGTGCTTAAAACATTTTTAATGAGTTTACCAGATCTAGCGTTTTAACTAATACAGAATCCCAAAAGCTACAAACGACTTGAAGATTTTTTAGACTTCGTTAAGGTTTTTGAAATACATGCTGCAACGGTCATTAGGCTTTTTCAAAGAATTTTATTTTTACGACAAATAAACACAAGGTGTTTTCCGCTTGATAATTCTAACTATATATTTAAACACTGATATTTTATCCTGGACCATTATCTCCGATTCCAAATTTCAAACTAACTGTTTAAGGAAAAAAATATATTTATCTCTTTCAGCTTTAAGAAAAAGTTACTGTCAGTCAGTTTAAATATAATCAGTGTATCTAAATACTTTCTATAATCATATCTTTTATTCCTCGTATATTCGCTAAAAGAATGCTTAAGGTATCAGGTAAAAGATTTAACACGAGATTACAAGGGAAAAGAAATTCTCAATGCATATTTGAGTCCCGTAATCACATTCTCCGTATGCAAGATTACTGTGTTGGTAGTACCTATAATCAATCTCGGATGAGACTATTTTAATCCTGGTTTACACATAACTCTACCCTTTGTTAAACTGCTATATGAAACAAGCTTTTGGGTCATATTTTGGAGCTGCAGAACTTTCGTGATTTCCGAAGACTGTGTCTAATCTTAAAAAAAAACACGAACATAAAATCATTTGAACGTTGTTTCCATCTAACTTAAAGAATGTTATGTGTTACGGTAGAAAAGTTACTAAATCTGATTATAAAGAACTGATACCAATATCGTAAGTTTCATGAAAGATCCTTTTGATAAAGTTTTACGATGCGGTGATACAAAATGTTACGATTAATTACAGTAGATTGCTACTTGAGCCTCAGTAAAAGAGTTTCACGTAATTCATAAATAATTTACAGTACCTCCAATCGTTAGAATTTGGACAACCATATTATCTATGCGTCTTATCCAAACTGCTTCAACCACACGACATTGAAATTTTTCCGGATAAAGAAAAATCATTTCATCATGATAATCATTAACTACTAATATCTCACCCATATTCAGACCTCTAAAACCCTGGATGTCCACGAAGTTACTAAGAGTTCTATGATCAGAATTCCGGAAATTAAGTCGCAGGTAAAGTATATTGTTACAGTTGAAAATCATAATAAAAAATTCAAGAAGTAAATATATGATAATTGATTGTTTCCGGTACTTTAAATTTTTTGTGCCAAGTTGTAATATCATCACTATTGCTAAAGAAAATTTGAAATCTAAATTTAAAGAGAGATTTATAAGATCACTTGATGTGAGAGTTAAACAATCATATTTTCTTACGTAATCCATTCTATTTTATTTTATTTAATACGGTAAATTGTTTTCTAAGTTATTCTGCAGTAGTAATTTATATTACGTTTATAATGCATCATGCAGAAATATAAATTTTATGGATTTTAATTTCTACTTGATATTTCAACAAATCTAGTTATAATTGTTACGTTATTACACTACACTAAGAAATCCATCTCTCATGTCAGTTGCATTGAAATATACATTGAAATATTTAACATCTTTCACCACATGAACTGACGTTTACAAAAATTTTGTGATATATGAAATAACTTCTGATAATGTTATTTAAAATATTCAGCATGGAACAATGGAGTATGTATTATTTGTGTTTATTTTTACAACCTACAGCATTTAATATTTAATAATAATTTAAAATAAAAGAAATCATTAATGTTTAGTATATTATTAACATAAAATTACTTCGCATTTGTTTTATCCATACGCCATTCCTTTAAATAAATATCCCTTGTTACAAATTATTTTATAAATTGTCAAAAAAATTTACTTAATTCTGTGTCGATACACATCTCTGTATATATCTTCTGTGTTGTACAGATCTCTAATCAGGATTAAATGTATTTATAAATTTTTGAAGATGTCATTTCTGAGATCCATTTATTGATATTTCAAGTAAAAAGGTGACATGGTAAAAACTGAGTAAAACTGAGCAAAACTGAGATTCGTCGCTTATTTTTTTCTTTTCAAAGGCGTCTGTATTTGTTATTACGTTGAAATTGCTCCATGAGAAATAGCTCACGAAAGAGAAAATTTTAATGTTTTCTGTCTTTGTGTAGACAACATCTATCTTTTCAACAAAATGTACATTCATATTTTGTGATTTTGAACAGTTTTAATTTATTATTAATAAACAATTTTTAGGTACTAGTGTGATTTAAAATTCAAAATTTAGTGTTTTAAATATCCATGAGGTTAAAAATATTTTTTGAAATATTCCATCGTTGTCATTTTAATAACTATCGTTCTTTATAAATTTATATATTTTTAAAACACAACCCACGTTCCTGATAACTCGGAAAAATATAATTGTTTAAGGGGACTTGGTACCCTTCTATTGATGAAAATATCGATTTTTCAATTTTTTGTTAAAAAAATACTTTGATACCTCTAGTATATTGGTACAAAGTTTTGAGATGATCTGACGATTGTAAGTGTATCAAAAATACCTTTCATTATCTCTTCAGCCCTTTAAATGCCACGCCCACTTTGGTATTTACATTCCTTTTACTCTAAAATTTCCTCCCTAAATTACAAATAACATCGGGGATAACCCAGATAGTCACAAAATAAGAGTAGGGACCTCAATAAATGAAGTATTTCTTCCAAAAATTCTACCAGTATGTCAACGGCTTTCATCTAGCGAACTTCTGGAAATATGCGTACGTTGTGGAACTCAAAATACTGATGACAGTTTGCAGAGTGTGATTTGGGCAAAGTTCCCTACAGAAATATTTGCTAATAAACAACGTGTAAAACTCTGTAACAACAGAAGTTTGCGAATTTAATACGGGTACAATGCATACAATAAGAGAAGTACAAAAGACACTAGGAATGAATACAGGTCATTCCAAGAAAAATTTGGTGTTGTAATGCATTCACGAAAATTTTTGTTTCGGAAAAGGAATAATAATGCAAAGTACCAACTTACCCGTAAATTATAAAAAATGCTATTCGTAAAACAGAACAGCTATCCAGATAGAGAGGCGGCGTTACATAATCAGCAGGATGTTTTTAAAATCGTCAAGTATTATGACCGAGGTTTGTGTACTCTGTTGATGAACCATTGCAACTTAAATTTTAAAATTCTTAACGAAACTTTTAATTTATGCTATAAATCTTTATTACAACTGTCTTGTAATGATATTTATAAATATTTAAAAGCACTCTAAGAAAGATATTTAAATTGTTATTCCCATTTTTCACCAGTTCTCTCATTATTTCTGATTGGATAAGTTTTTAATAAAAGCCTCTAATTATAACTAGATGTTCACCTATTCAAAGAAAATTGCTATAATTGTAAAGATATATAAGTAGCAACATAACGACATTAATATTACGGAAACTGGAATAGGTATATACAGTTTTTTCAGTGCTTAAATCTTTAAATGGATTTTTCTCAGTTTGCTGTTTTTGACATTTTACTGTGTTTAAAACACGACTACGTCTACAAATATATGTCAAATGACTCCATTATTTTTTGTATGTTTAATATAATGTATTTAATAAAACTAGGGAGGTATTTTACAATATAATGAAAAGAAAAAAAAAGAAAAATCGAAATGTTGGGGAAACCATGTTTTTTGCTGATTTTTGCCTACACTTGTACATTTTATTTTTTTTCTCAGAAACTAATTCATTATATGTAAAATCGATCCTTAAAACTATAAAGTATAATGTCATAAACATCTAATAAAAAAATCATGTTAGAATTTTGAGAACTAAAGAAGAAGACCAATTTTTAAAATTCTTTAAATTTTTAAAAAAATTTAAATTACTTAATTTTTACCCACAAAATAATTTTTATTCTTGTTAAAATCAGTTTGTTTAAGTATTTCCTATAATAATATGTGTATACTATAGGTAAATATACTTCTGCAAAAATATTCCTTCAAAGGGTACCGAGTCCCCTTATTTTTAAAACACAACCCACGTTCCTGATAACTCGGAAAAATATAATTGTTTAAGTGAATACCATGTTTTTACTTTTAACATAACCCTCTTTGCTACATTGTATCATATGTGTCACTGTATGAACACATAAAAATATTGGGAAAATATCAGACATAATGCAACCATGATATTTTTTCTAGTATTTTTCTTGATAATAATATTTGGTTTTTGTTATATGTTCTTTTCAGCTTAGATTGATAGTTGAGTTCTATCTTATTAATGCGTTTGTATTAATGTTACACAAAGATACAATTTTAATATCCACAAATGAAATGGAGCTTTACAGATGTATAGTAGTCAAATAGAAACGTGATTTAGTTGCGTGATAAAACATTTAGGATTGCCTCAGCAGTATAGTTTTAGAGTGGATATCGAATATGTCAAGTACTGAATATTTCATGTCGGGCTACATAGTTTTATGCAAGATTAAATACTATCACAAAGGGATAGAGAAAAAGTTCAACGCAGTTCATAAATATTTCTCTAAGGAAATAAAAATATGTAACTGACAAGGACATTTAATCTTTCTTTTATACGAATGAACTGAGACGTGCATAAATGTTAAATGGTCTGAGAACCTTACTTGGTTTATAATTAGATAACCAATTTTATAAAGAAGGATTTTGCACTGATATGAGAGTACGAATAGAATTATCTCAAACAATACGAATAAACAAGTTGTTAAAAGGCTCTCAACTAGATACGGAATGAATTGTGTGGGATCTTCTCCTGATATAAAACAGTCCAGAAGGTGAATGATTGAAAATTAATTAACGTATTATAGCATACCGCAATATCTAAATGCTTCTTCCGGATTCTGTCATGTTCCCAACAAGGATGTTTGTATGGGTTCTTTTACCGAAACAGCACACTAGATTGGGAAACAGCGGGTGATATATTTTACCTGTTATACTCGAATGTAGTTCAAGAACAAATATGCCCATAATAAAAAGATATACTATTTGTAGATGGATCCAAAATTTTCTGTAGAGAAGTTTTTGCACTAAAAATGCGACATTTTTTGCCAGTTAAGGTTCCGTCATGACATTGGCCTAAGCTCAAAATGGTTCAGTATCACAAATGGTTCAGTATCAGAAAACCTGATATTATTTATATTATTTTTTTTTATTGTACCCACTTGTGCTGGTGATATTATGAAGTTTTACATTATAATATGATTCAAGAAATAAATGCATGATCTGCTCAACTAAAAAGAAAATACTCTATAAGCTAATATAAGGTAAGAATTTCTCTCTGATGCGGCTGGCACATTTGCCTACCAACATTCGCCCATCCACACCGCGAAATAGTAGACTGCTTGCTATGGGAGGACCGTTTTCGTGTACCAAGAACACCTCTTGTTGCCACCTTAGTTAATTACGAGCAACCCCAAGTACAACATGTAGGGTGTTCGTACCCTCCTCCTATCTCTACAAACCCCACTAAGGAACATTTCGGTTACACAAGGTGCCCTTACCTAGTGTAGACACAATGGTATCCAGGGTCTATTGGGGCTCGAACCGAGTAAACTCTGTAAAGACCTAACGCGCCAGAACAACACGATACGATTTTTTCTTGATAATTTTGTACATACCATGAATATTAGGGGCATTTTATATCATGCGATAAATATTATATAATAAGAAGTTTATTTTTTTAATCTTAAAAATTGTGTACACACCATGAATGTTAGTTTAGTTTTGCAGAATGAGATAAATATTATTGATTAAAATTTTTATTTTTTTCCCCTTCGTATATTTTATGATAACATATACGGCTTGTTTTGAGAGTGATATGATACATTTCAGTTATCAATAATTTGGTACGTCTGATCTCATTTTTAATTTTACTTATTTCAATTACAACTCAAAATTTTTACTTAATATGATATCCACTGAGCTCATGACATTTACTTTAAAATCACATTTTCAAAATATCTATCACCTTTTTACATTAATTTGTAATTTTCAATAAATTACCTAAGGGATCATCAAAAAAGCAACGTACTTTCTCTTTATCATTCCCTTTCAAAATAAATGTAAATGTATTTTTCTAAACGTATATATGACCTTTTTTTACTTATTCATAAATTAATTAAATTCTCTATTATTCGATAACGAAATGTCTTTTATGTTGTCCCTCACATTTCCTCGTGTAATGCAATTTTCAACCGCGAACATATCATCATTAAAGCAAAGGGAAAAAAAAATTCCTAAACGAGTGATTCTGCTGTGAAATTTCCATTTCAACAATAAATTAAGACGATAAGTAGAGAAATAATTAAAAATGAGAAATACATAATAGTGCGTACTGGAAACTGGAGAAAGCATTATTCAGGAATACCAAAATGATACGTTAAAACTTCATTATCACATATACATGAATAAAATATCCCTGTTCATCTTAATTATGAATCTTATTTTCGGAGATAAATTTAATGGCACTGATTGAAGCAACCACGTAATTTAGCACTCCGCAATGATTACATGTACCATGTGGAATTTTGGAAATATGTGTCTCACTTGTATCTGGTGAAAAAAGGGCAACAGCATTTTTAATTACATCTCGTTTAAATCTGTAAATAATTTCGGGTTACAATGTCAATTATACATTATAGCTTTGACAAATTAACACTTAAAATAACTGAAACAGTCACAATTGTCAGCTGTGTCATCTGGATTACATGATTAATTTATTATCAACATACGAGTGGAAACAAATTAGTTTAAAAGTCTTTAAATAGAGAAATTATAAACGAATAAATTTCAGTTTAACCGTAAGTCCTAAAGATTTTAATACGTTTATAGAATCAGTTCATAAATAAAAAAAGAGAATTTTTTCAATGTTTAATGCAATTCAATAGACAAAAATAATATAATTTTTTTATATTTTTTCATTTCCTTCCTAAATATTACAAATGTTTTTAACTGACAATTAGACATTAAATACAGTTACTTCAAATTATCTTTAATCAACAACTGCAAAAAAAGATTTGTAATTTTTTTACTTATTTGTGCCATTTTCACTTCTTTTTTTAACTGATTTGAAAACAACCTTGAAAATCCATTATGTGTTTGGTGCCCAACTAGAAACTCAATTGTAAGAAGCGATTCTTGACATTTAGTCTTTATAAGAAACATCGATTTTCATTAAGAGGCTAATGGAAAGTCATTCAGGTCTGGGTAGAGTTTGATGTTATTTTTATTAAACCTGAGTAGGTGCAGATGTCTGTTTTACGAAGATAAAACTGTTGCTCGATTTCTTTGAATTAGGATTATATCTATTTCTATTGTTCTTCTGACATAATAAATGAAGTGTTGTGAACGTAATTCATTAAACCCTTGAACTTTTTGTAGTATTAGAATTTTAGCATGTATTGATTTTGAAAATATTGAAACTTCTAGTTACGAAATTCTTTTAAGCCGACAAAGGAGATCAAACCGATGAAGCTATATAAAAAATATCCCGCTTTACAAATTGATTAGTGGGAAGAAACACGAATTTTGCGACATACTCGATATTGTCTCATCTTAAACATAAATCCTGATGTATCAAAATTACACTTATAAAAACATTTACATGTGAATGAAATCAAAAGTGAAAGTACGAGTGAAAAAAATTCATATTATTGATGATCATCCAGTATTTACCGTGTACCATAATAACACTAGAAAGACGGTTGCCTTCATTTTGATGGTTTCGGACATACTATTGGGTGCTATGTCTGAATTTATGTCCTCAGGCTTTGAAATTTCATGATTTTTGCTAACTTTACGCGAAATATCCACACACATTTACAAAATTATATTCTATAGTAAAGAGGGGTAGAAAATGTGTTGTATACTTACTAAAACTAAACGCCGTCAATTTGACGGCAATATAGAAAACAGGCAGAAATCTTTAAAATAATACTGAAAAAATGTTAGTTACTTTTCGTCACTTCCCCCTTTTGTAAATAACAGAAATATTGGCTCTTCGGAAATATTGGTGTTGAAAAATAAGGAATGCACAAACCATGCATATATTTTTTACGGATAAACCATACTAGGTTGTCAGCTCGGTATATCTGCATAAAAATATATCTAAATATATATTAATTTATTATATTTGGGATGAAATAGTTCAAAATTTAAAGTATTCAACTATTTAAAAAAACATTAAATACTTTAAATTCTTGATTTTATTTTTAATCGTCAAAATGACAGCGTTCAGTCTTTTAGTAGGTAAATAATTACAGTCTTTTTAGTGTTAAAAAATTTTTTTTTATTCAAAAACAATAGTTTTAATTATTAAATTCTTTGCAATCATTTTTGAGCGAATTTGAAAAGCATCCTCGAAATAAATCTTAAAATATAAAACAAATAATCGTTTAGCCAATTAAAGGATTACATATTATTTTAAACGTTTGAGTTTTATGCATTTTAAAATATAATTTATGAATAACATATTTTCGTAAAATTTAGGACAATAATTAATTATTAAAAGTATATATTGTAACATTTCAAGAGTATAAACTTTTCAACTTTAAATCAAATTATCTCATATGTCGTCATTACAAGTGAACTAAGGAGCAAAAGAAAAAAATGGCTTTGAAAAGGTGAATATCATACTTCATATTGGTCAAGGAATTTAAGACAATCAAACAATCCATAGATGTCTTGGCTAACACTGAAATTAAGGTAAACAATAAATTCATCATTACGGAATATAGGTTAAGGCTGCTATGTACAAAGAAAAAAAATTGCATTTCCCTTTTCCTCTTTCTGCAGACTCTTGTGGTGGGAGGAGTCCAGTTGACAGTTCGAGAATTCCAACCCTTAGGATTGATATTTTGAGGGATTGTAATGGTTCTCTCTCTATAGGGGACTTAAGCACTGCCCCCAAATTTTTTATTTAAAATATATTTTTGTCAACTATTTACAGGTACATAAATGGTTATAATCAAATAAAACTGGTATTGTCAGAAAGCCTGAACTGTTCTGCAAAATGCTAAAGGATTTATTTTTTAAATTTCGTCCACCGAAGGAATTTATGAGCATTTAAAACACACTATACCATATTTTTTCCCGAATAATTTAAATTTTAAAATATTAATTTCATATATTTTAAAAAACGAAAAGTGTACACAAATGTAAAATTTCTTTTTCTATGATGGAGTAAATTTTTTTTTTTTAATTATTTGAATCCAAGTCGGAAATCCATGGACAAATTTTCTCCATAGGTTAACATTGAGGTGAGCGAATCCAATGGGGTTAGTACGTAACAGCCTTAACAGCTGAAATAGCAAATCTCTAGATCATCAGTGTAAAGCAGTAAACAATTATTCAAATAGATTTGCGGGAGGTACATGTTTGCGCTCTGTGAAAGCCGTGTCCATTGAACCTGAAAAGCATATTGTTCGCTTGCAATTTTTTGAATTGAAACCCTATATTTTTATCAATCATGAAATGTCTTCCTTGTTGCATACATCGATTACCTTTACAATCTTTACTTTTCTCCGAGTGACATACGTTTTCAATTTCTTAACACTAAGTTCAACATACTGGGTTTTTTTTTGTAATTTTCACAAAAAGTTTCACAAAAGGAGCTATAATAAAGAGCAGTGTGTCTAAAAAGTGCATTTTATGAAAGAAACATATCACGAAAAGGAAAGTGAATGATGCATTATTATAGGCCATCATCATTTTGAAAGTAATCCTACAAAATTCGGACCTGGAAAATAAATTTATTTATTTTTTAAATGTTTTTATTAACTCGCTTTCTTGTTTGTGTGTTTGTGTGTTTGTCTCGTAGAAATCTTGCAATCGATTTTTATGTAACTTCCCGACTAGCTAGACTTTTGAAACTTTTAGAATAACTCAGAACACTATGACAATGAATTATTTTAATACTTTTAGCCATCTTTAAGCAGAATTAAATTCCTTTTCAGTTATTTTCAGTTAATTTTGTTTTGTAGACTAGTGCAGCGATCTATTGGCCGGGACGGGAATGAAAAGTTAAATGCAAGTTAACTTCCAATTAACTTCATTTTCTTTCAAGTTGATGGGATATAATTCCTCAAATAAATTTTAAAAAAGTATTTATTGATACACAGAATTGTCAAGTTTATATGATTCAACAGAAAATTTAAATACATGGTATATAAAAAGTTCTTTTTAACTTCTAATTTTTAATCATACTGAATCAATATGATATAATCGTGAAATAAAATTTACTTTTGAAGAAATTTTCATGATAATATTAGCTTGAATATAAAAGTATATTTACCGGGTGTGTCATAAATTCTTGCAAACTTCAAACATTCATAATAAAAGAAATAATGATCGGAAAATTTTTCTGTTTGCGGCAATATGATCAGAGGGATTTTGGAATTTTATACATGTTTATTAAAAAAAAAAAAAAAAAAAAGAGGCGCTCACATGTCCTACTGAGACGTTTTATGCAAATCAGGCTATCAATAAAACACCTAGTTGGAAATAGTTCCGTCATTCGAAGCCGGCAGCATGCTTTCTTTACCAGATCGAGTGTTGGTTGTTAAACTTTTCTACAAGAATGGTGAATCCCCAAATGTTGCATTGCGAAAGTTTCTCACACAGAAAGGACTGAAGGCGCGAAAAAAGTCTATTTCATTGAATGGGATACTGAATTTAGTACGTTTTGAGGAAGCGGGGAGTTTGAAGGATAGTCCACGAATTGGCAGACCATCCTTGAGCGCGGACCGCGTCCATGTTGTACAAAGTTCCATGGAAGATTTGGCAGCCGAGACATCAACGCGAAGTAGCAGTGATCGTGAAGCTGGGAGAACCTCCGGGGATTCAGGAACCGTCGATTCGACGTGATCTGCACGGGATGTTGAATCTGTATTCGTACAAAATCCATGCACTTCACCAGTTATTGCTGGCAGATACAGATGCAAGATAAATCTTTGCTACATGGGCTCTTGCACAAATAGAAGTAACCCACAATGGTTGTTGAATGTCATGTGGATGGATGAAGCCCACTTTTCACTGCATGGTGACGTTAATACGCAAAACAGTCGTATCTGGGCGACTTCAAACCGTCTTGAGTATCTGTACCGGCCACTACATTCTCCTCGTGTGACTGTTTGGTGCGGTTTCACTGCGTCTTTTATTCTGGGCCCTTTCTTTTTTGAAGAGCCTTGTCCTGTTTTCGGGTGGAAAACCTGTACAGTCATTGCAGCACGGTATCTTACGCTTTTGCGTGACCACGTTAAGCCTGCACTGCAGGAAAGACATGCGTTACCTGTTGTCACATTCATGCATGATAGTGCGCCGCCCCACATTTTACGTGATGTCAAGACATTCCTGTTTGAATATTTCACTGAAGACCGAGTGTTAAGTCGAGGTTGTAAGGTTCAGTGGTCCTCACGATCACCAGACTTGAACCCGGTGGATTTTTGGTTGTGGGGATACTTAAAGTCTCGTGTGTACCGGGGTTCCCCAACCACTTTGGTGGAACTGAAAAATGCCATTCAACAGACAGTCCCTGCCATCGAAGGCGACATACTACACTCAGGTGTAATGGGCGTAGTGACACGCCTCACTTGCCTATTACCTTATGCTGGTGGTAATGCTGAACATTTATTACTTTAAAATAAATGCACAGTCTCATGTTATTGTGATAAGTTCGATTTTCTGTTTGTGTTTTCCTGATTTGCATAAAACGTCTCAGTATGCCGTGTGAGCGCTCTTTTTCGGTTACTTTTGGGAAATTTTTTACATGGAAAAAAATCCAAAATCCCTCTGAATATATTGGCGCAAAAAGAAAAATTTTCCGAGCATTATTTCTTTTATTATGAATGTTTGAAGTTTGCACGAATTCATGACGCACCCGGTACATTAAAGTTAATATAAATATACTTTTGCTAAAAACCTCGTCCTCGATTTATCCGCATAAAACCAGGACGAGGATTATGTAAAATGAATTAAGTCACTTTTAATTAAAAATTACAAAAACAAAAAATGCTTTCTTAAGCACTATGGGTTAAAACCAGTATTAATACTTCTAAGTTTTTTACATCTCTCTAAGCATAACCTATTATATTAAATGTAATATCATTACGACTCCAATGAGATTTGTTTCAGTAAAATTTCGTATTTTCCTAAGAAAGTAAATACAGCAAAATTGGAATTAAAACAGATTAGAAGTTATATTTGGTGACATACCTTCATAAAAGGCTTGATAATATATATTATTTACAGGGAGAGAAACTATTATCTTTCTGATATTATAACTTAGAGCAAACTTGTGGAAAACGTATAGAAGGAGCTCAGAGCTTCTTAATATCCCTAATGATAATAAATCAGTGGTAAGTAGTTTCGAAATAATTTATAAATCTTCACAAGGTCGAAGCGGATTAGGTGTGACAGTCTCTGTAGATATTTTGCAAATGCTAGAATCATCATTCTTTTAAATAAATAGGTGAACCAACAGAACATTCTAGATAATCGTCGTGGGAGGCAGCGGAAGCAGTGGACAAGGGAAATCTATAACGACTAACCTTCTCAAAGGACACCCCCTTAACGAATCTAACAATAATGTAGGAAATCTGCGAGAAAGCCTAGTAAATAAAGCTAAATAGACAGCATTATGAAATGAAATTAAGATAATTGATTTCTTAATTAGCAGTTCATACTGTAGCCATAGGTTATTTTCAACCAGGAAAAAATTGAATTATTTGTATTGCTATAACCAATACAGGTGACAATAAGAAGCAAGAGAATATCTGGAAATATCTCAGCTGACCATGTTACATGGGAGAATGACACTAGTTTCTCATCTCACAAATATACAGATCCGAGTAAAAGTGTACCAATTCTACTTTTTGTTCCTTTCGTACTAACATTGCCATGAAACAGTAAAAAAATTATATTTTTAATGCATTAGTGAACGAAGTTCGTCCTTTGCACTTTAACCCTCAGATGGTTAGAGTTCTACATAATATGTCCTACCACTGATTAAAAACTGATTCCCTTTCAGAGCTATAGTGGACCAAATCCATTTCCCAAACATGTGCTTTCGTAGTATCAGTGATGACATTTTTATAAAATATAAAAAATGAATAATGAGCCTAAAAAGAGTCGGATACATTTCAAAGTAACTATGCGGTCCACAGACTTGTTAAAATTGCACCGACGTCAAATTGCCCGATATAAACCACATTGCATGATCTTGATATAAAACTTTGCTGTGAAACATCAAAAGAAAAAAGGGGTAGAAAATATCCAGCAACCAAATTTCCCGCGCCAAATTTGACGTTCCTGAGCAAAGTTTCGCCAAAATCTCGCCAAACCGGTCCCAATTAAGTACTCAGGCCCACGTAACTATAATTCCAATAAAGAATATTTGCCTTCTAACCTTAATATTAAACAATATATGACCTTTAAGTTGACGAGTGTGCTGATGAAAACAGCCATTAAAAGAAAAATAGTATAATCGAGTGTTTAAAAGAAATGCAGTTTGCACTTTAATGTTTCCTAGAACACTCTCAGATTGTGTGATAAGCTTATGCGCAAAATTAAAACAGGACCCTGAAAAAAATTAATAAATAAGTAGATAAATACACACACACACACACACACACACATATATATATATATATATATATATATATATATATATATATATATATATATATATATATATATATATATATATATATATATATATATATATATATATATATATAGGGGAAGGTGGGGTAAGATGACAAACTTAAGCTTCAAATATTTTTCCTGAATTCAAAAAGAGATTTATTTACCTGAAATTTACAGAAGAACTTCTTTTAACCTTTATGTTTTATAAAAAAAATTGAAACGATTTATCTCCTCTTGGAAGATGGCAAAATTTTCCCTTCCCCCGTCATCTTTCCCGTTAGGTGGGGTAAGATGACTAAGGGCGGTGGGTAAGATGACGAATCGATAACAATATAAATCAAGATATAAAGGTTTATTTTCAAAAATTCAGAGAAACAATTTCACTTAGGTACTTAGTGAAAAAGGCACACATAACATTAAAAATACAATGACAGATTACCCGTAATGAAACAAAAACTTAAAGAATTAGATGCCAAAATTAAGAAAAAGCATAGGTAATAAAGTTCATATACAAAAGGGTTTGTCTTTCGCTCCATTATCATCCCAGCCGGAACATTGAGCACGTGTCCAAGATTTGCACCTGAAATACTGATACCATAATTCGTCCTTTCCCTCCTCCCCGCAAATAATGCAGTCTTTTTCCAATAATGTTTCAGTATCATAGTCGTCGTCCTCCACATATGGAACTTCATGTGATGACTCATCAGATGACCAGTAATCCCGTTGACGCATTCTAGTTGTCCTTCTTTTTCTAGGTGTTATAGGTAAACATTTAGCTTTCTTTGACGCTAATATTCCAGCTTTCCTTTTCAATCTTTCCTGTCGTTTCAGTTCCATCAATTGTTTTTCTTTCTTCTTCTTTTCAAGAGCTTGCTTTAGAGGAGATCCAGGAATGTGGTAAGAAGGCAGTTTCTATCTTGATTTCGTGGTTGTTTTCTTGCTGGCCATCGGAAGTGGTGGAAGAGCTGAGGAAGTTGATGGGTGTGGAAATAGGGTTGATGAAATGGTAGGTTCAGGAGGAAAGGCCGATGAAATGGTAGGATAATGTAATTGGTTGTTTTCAACAACATCAGTGGTGTATGAAGAGTGAAAATCTTCATCTGTGAAAATATCGCTGTCTAGAGGCTTAATGCCAGTAGCTCTGAATCCGTTCACAGGAATCTGGACAGTAGTAATTCTAAGGTAGGCTCCTCATCATCTTACCCCACAACGGCATTTTCGATTTCAATTTGTTTATCAGTATCCAAGCTTATCGTAAATTAACTATAACATACATGATTTTTAACGTCACGAGTTGTATTTTGAGAGAGAAAAATGGATGAGAAAAAATAACTTACCGTAGTCGGGCAATTCCTTGCGCTGTGAAGTCCAAAACTTACAAACACAGATTAAAGAAATACATTTGAGTCGCCACTACTCACAAAATGATCTCAACTTATATTACTCAGATAAACCACGGAAAGTCCATTTTGGATGACGGTTACTCAGGTTCATATGAGACTAATGTTTGCACATTTGCTCCTCAAAAGGCATTGCCTTTTCTAAAACTTTCTACATCTATAACACCATAAAAGAAATGTTTATTTATAAAATTTTGGTATCCACTGGCTAAATGTATGTTTGGGATGAGGCAGCAAGGGGCATGTGAATTTAGGATCTTTCTTCTTGTGTTTCCGAATCTGTATCAGAAAATGGTGGAACTTACAAACTCATAATTTTATGATCAGACGCATTCGCTGAGAAAAATAGAAAGGGAAGGTGACCCTATCTTAGCTGGAACTATCCGGTTCCATAAATGTTTTAATGATAACAAATTCTTAAAGCATAAAATTTCAGGGGGAAAGTGGACCAACTCAAAGCTTCCACTAAAATTCTATGTGGTGGTTTAATTACAGCTGCATTTTGTATGACAATATCAATAAAATAGTTTAAGTAAAACATGACATCGAATTTTGAAGCAGAAAAAAACAAACAAGAGTCAATAATTAAGTACTTACAACCGTTAAACTTCAGTTTTCTCAGAAATGGCTCGCATGGATTTGGTTCACTTTAACACTGAACTCTTCAAATGGCAATCAGATTACAACTTCTAACAAATATTCAGTAAACTGAGTCCCAGTGAAACAAAGTATGATTGTATGAAAGGCAAAAAAAAATTCACAAAAATAATTAAAATTATTAAATCGCAAGTAAGATACTCTTACTGTCAATGCTTGAACCAATTATAGCAGTTACAATGCAACTTAAAACTACGAAATTAATTATTTCGTGGATTTTTTAGGGTTAAATGCATGTTATTATTTCACCAAATACGGGCAATCATTTTGAGAAGTCTTAAAGTTTTATTGCTCAAGTCTATTGAATATATTTCGTGTATCCACACAAGAAAATATTATGATAAAGCTCTTTTCGGATACCCTGAAAACATTAAAACTATGGGATAAAATTTAAAAATAAATTCATATTTATTTTAAGCATAGAATATTTTGCTCGTAATTAAACTTTTATTGTATTTAAAAGCATCGGATATTTACCAAGTTTTCCATCAGATTTAAACACGGATTTCAATATTTTTCACGTAGGCATTATCTCGTTTAATCACGTTATTTGTATCTTACTCCTTTTGAAAATCTGCAGTTTCATCAGCTAATTCAATTTTGAAGCAATTATTATTCCTGAGGGTGATTAAGTTATGGATCTTCGCATGTGCGTAGCGTATGCAAAATCCCTACGAGTGTTTCTAACTTTTCTCAATCGCTGGCATCCTGTAATTTATCTGTAGAGCTAAATTATAAAATCTGACTTAATTAGGGAATTCTCAATTATTGTTTTAAGGCTTTTAACAATGCCTTAATTATGAATACAGGAGGATGTTATTACTAGTTCCATTCCTAAATCACATATGTTTACTTTGAAGTTCCCCTTTAAATTCAGCTCTGAAAATTAGTATTCATCTAAAAGTATGCTTAATTTGGTTATTCAGGATATTTTATCAGGTGGTATCATAAATAAAATTTATTCATCACTAAATGATTAGGCAATGGTCTAACAATGTTCTATTTTTTATGTAAAATAGCTACAGAATGTGAAATCCTGAGTTTTCAATTCAGTCACTCAGACATAAATTTAATCAATATAAATGTTTCTATTCAATTTATTGTAATTGATTTTATGTAATTGATTTTTAGTGTATCTTACAAGAAGGTACATTAAGTAGCATATTTGTATTTAAAATAAAACAATTGTATTTGTTATTGTCATAAGTGAAAATAACATCCGTTGCTAGATATGATAAAAAAAACCTTAAATATATCTTTTTTATAACTAATGTTACTATATTAAATGCGTTTATGGTATTTATTTATTTTAGTCAATTGAATAATGGGTAACAGGAAATTGAGAACTCACATCCTGCCATTAATACGCAATCTGCTCTCAAGATATTTCTACGCGTAATAAATATCATAAAAATATCATTTATGAAAAAGTATTAATCAATACATCGAATTATCTAATTTAAGTTAGAAGCAAAATTAATTTTAATTTTCTATACATGTAAGTCAATTTTAAATGTTCTAAACAGTCAGGTATGAAGAATGATTATCAGTACAGTAGTTTCATTGACGATAAAATGCCCCAAATATCAAATTCTTATGAAAACCATTTGTCTCCAGCTAATGTATAAAGTGTTCGCACACTTCATTTGTTTATACTTTGTCGATTCACTCAGAGGGAATTAATGAAACATTTCCGCTCCATTTATTAGCAAATTTAGGCACATTTAAGAATTTACATTGAATTATCTAAAAATATACCTTATTTTTGATGATCATCACCGATATACAAAATTTCCTTTGTATAAAATTTATAATTTATTAAGGGAAAGTATATTATAATATTTTTCATATGGGGTATTTTTATAGGGTACAGGTATTCCTCGATATACGAAAACTCGTCTTACGACCGCTCCCTCTTAAGACCGAAATTTTAATTTTAGTTTTTACTTATTTTTATCTTTTTCTCAAAAATATTGTTCCTTAAATGTACAGTAAATACCTATATGTATAACATGACTGTTAAAAAGTACCTTGGATAACTTTGTTAAAAAATCTTGCAACGTATCTTCAGTAGCAAAATCCGAACCTTTGGATTGTACTAACATAATAAGTAGTGATGATGAAAAATAATTTATGTATTCTTAATAAAGTACAATGTATTTTAAATTACGTATGTATATATGAAAGTAAAAAATATATGTGTGGCACTAAAAAAGGATCATCACCAGTTGTAGTATTAAAGAGATATCATCATGGTTGTGGTACAACAAAATGTAAGTTGATTGCCGACATCAGTGGTGGCATTTCAAAATATTTAAGTTGACTTAATCACCTTACACTGTAAAAGAAAGGCAAAAAGGGGTGACAGAAACAATTGGATTTTTAAATGAAGACTTCATATTTATTATTTTTAAATTAAATTAGCTAGGTAAGGCTTAGGGCCGGTGGCTTAAGGCCGTTTACAGGAATTTACATTAGATCCTCATATCAGCCATGGGGAGTCAGGAGGCCGGGATGGAAATGTCGATCTTCGCCGTACCGCTTTCGCCCTGTAAGTCGGAGATAGTTGTGATGGAAAAAGAATCTTCTTGAACCGGTGGCTAGACGAGATCTGATATTCTCATTCGAAATTTGCTCCCTGAGCTGTTGCAGTCACCTGACCTGCAGCGGAAAACCATCTGGAACTTGGCGACCCAGCGGTCGCCAGCGGAATCCGCCTAAGCTATAATACAAAGGGTTATTTTGTGTGTTCTACGAGGGGAAGGGGATAAATGGAGAATCTTTTCGCCAAGCGTTAGGCAACCGCTTTTTGAGGGATTACAGAAGAATGTACGATAAAGCAGAGACAGCGAAAATTGAAAAAAAGGGTGCTCTTTGCGCATTATTCCCAACTGTCTGGGGAAAAGATATTAGATTAGAAAACAAGAAGGAACTGTCCCTAATAGCGTTGAATGGCTGTATGAAAACTATGAATTATTAGCAAAATGTTGAGTAGATTACTAGCAGTATTTATGAGGTTATTGCAAGCGTTGAAAGCGTTACGACAATATGGATGTAGATATACGAAAGATTTTTTTTTTTTAAACTCTACTTACGACCAATATCTCGGTCCCTATCTTGATCCCTATTTCGGTCGTAAGTCGATGAATATATGTATATTCTTAAACGGTATTTTTATCACGCAACAGTAAGTTAAAACATTTCATATAATCACTATACTAACCTAACATATTTTTTATGTATTTGTACATAACATTTAAATCATATTTTCAAAATACCAAAAATCTTTTGATTTTATGAGCAAAGAAAATTATATTTCTTCAAACTAGAGGTGTAATATTTATGTAACAGCGTTAAATTAACACTAAATGCATGTACATTTGCACACACGTCCAGGTACCTTGAAAATTAATTAAATACCCATATTCATCATGATAATGATTACAAAATTACTCTTCAAAATTAACATGTATATTCAAATAATGTAATTCCCCATATCATAATTTAATGCTGTTCACACAAATTTAATAAAATTGTTAAAGGTGAAAAAAATTCGGATATGCAGATATTTTCGACATCATTAAATCCACGTTATTTGCGAAAGAAGTTGACGCCTATTTGTATACAATAATTAAAGTATTTATTTATAATTAATGTGATTATTGCAAAAGTATGATCATTATATTTTAAAATTTCAGCAGATTTTTATGACATTTTTATGATGAACGGCTTTAATTTATATATTTTCTGCTACAGAAAAGTTTAATTTTGCTTTGTCGTTTATTGTAGTATATTGCACCTTCTAATACCTTACGTTATCAAAAATTTGTTACCTGTTTCAAACTTTTTTCCCCAGCGATAAAACGCATTTTAATGTTTTAAATCATTAATTCTATATTGACTTTAAAGTTAATTAAATTCAGTTTTATATTATAGATCAAGGCTTATAAGCTATATCTTTCTAACTATATGTATATATATATATATATATATATATATATATATATATATACATACACACACATATATATATTATGAGTCTGGTAAATTATAGATCCCATATTAAGCAAAATAACATAGCAATTTCGGTAGAGATTGCCTCTGTTTTTTTTGTTTTTTTTGGTGGGGGGTCGGTACAGCCTTTTATGAAGCCAAAATAATGATCGGAATGAATGATATATATATATATATATATATATATATATATATATATATATATATATATATATATATATATATATATATATATATATATATATATATGTGTGTGTGTGTGTGTGTGTGTCTTGAGGCATATATTAATATGATTTTGGCCGTCATATTGCATCGATGACAGCCTGCACACGTCTGGGGAGACAATCCAGCAGTATTTGATAGACATCCATAGAAATTGACTTCCAGGCGTCTATCACACCTGAAGTGAGTGCTAGCAGTTAGAATTGTCGATTTGGCTGGCTACGTAATCTGCGTTCTAATTCGTCCCAAATGTGTTCAATGGGTTTTAGATAGGGGCTCTGAGAAGGAAATTCCAGTTTTTTAACAACCATTTCGTCAAACCATGTCAGCTCAAATCTCGATGTGTAAATGGGGCAGTTATCCTGCTGGAAGAGAAATGGGCCTTCTCCGAAGTATTGCCATAGAGTTGGGAGAGCAGCATTGTCCAGAATGTCCACATACATCTTAGAGTTCCTGTTTCCAAAAGGAACTAAGGATCCCAGGCCAAACCATGAAAAACAAACCCCCCCCACCATGATGCTGCCACCACCAAACTTCACAGTCGGTATAATGCAGTCTCGTAAGAAGCTCTCGCAAGGCCCAAACTCAGACTTTTCCACCGGACTGGCAGATTGTAAAGCGAGATTTATCACGCCTAAGAACATGTTTCCATATGTCCACAGTTCAATGACGGTGAGCTTTGCACCATCGACATCGACGCATCGCATTCTGAGGAGGGATGTTCGGCTTGTGAGCGGCTGAACGACCATGGAATAACAGGTTTTTTAACTCTTGGCGAACAGTCTTGCTGCTAGTACTAACGTCTGATGAACTTTTGGAACTCCTGAGTGATTTCAATGAACGAGGACTTGCTATTTTGTTTCACTACCCTTTTCCAAGTTCTACGGCCCATTCACTAGTGTTTTTCGGCCTGACACTTCGTTTTTCTGCAATTTCACTGCCTCGACGTTTCCACTTCAAAATTACACGACTCACAGTGGATTTTGGCTTCTGTAGAGTGTCCGAAATTTCCCGAAATGATTTTCCACAAAGGTGGCATCCCACTATAATGCCACGATCAAGCCCCTTTATGTGACTACAACTAAGCTCCTTTGACTTATTCATGGTCTCACAAACGCATAAATATGACCTCGCAAACCACTACCAACACTTTTATAGCTTTCGGTTACGCATCAAATTACATCATCTCCCAGATCCACCTATTTAGAGGGTGTCCGATATATATATATATATATATATATATATATATATATATATATATATATATATATATATATACAGAGACTGTTCGCACATTTTTAGACGATTTTGGTAAGCGGTAATGAAAATTCGTTTGCTGCAAAAGAAATAATTCAATTGTAATATGTTTTTAAAAGTCAAAATTATCGTCTTCGGCTTGAAAGTTTTGTTTTTATTCAAAATGGCATTTTTAACAAAGCAGTGGTTCGAAGGCTACATTTATGTTCTTTCCGAAGAGAAATATGCATACTCCGTTATCCAAAAACGATGTGAGAGTCATGGTTTTGTGATATCTAAAGCGTCGATAGGTAACATCGTCAACAAGAAAGGAAAAAAACCTCAAATTGGAGCCTCAAGTGGGACAAAAATTCCAAACAAGTATCCAAGGAAAAAACGAACATCTTCGACTATTGCAAAGGTACGTTGTTTAATGTTAAAAGAAAATCTCCCTAGTCAAAGGACAGTTGCAAAATCATTAAAATGCTCGGTGTCCACTGTAAACAAAATGATAAACGTTGATTTAAATCTTAAGAAAGCGAAAAAACGCAATGTGCATTGTCTTCTTCCAAATCATATCTCTGAACGCAGGACACGCTGCAGAATTCTATATGAGAAACACTTATCCAAAGAAAAATGGAAAACAATTGTCCCAATAGATGAATTATGGTTGTATTTAAATAATTGCAACAAAAAAAGAGCCATTTATTATGATAAAAGGGGAGAAATAAATTTAAGTACATGGTTCAAAGAATCAAAAGAAAGTTTTTCTAAGGGATTCATGATTGTTGCTGGTTTTTCTTATAATGGCAAGTTAAAAATAAAGAGAGTGGAAAAAAATGTCCAGATTAACTCCAACTACTATCAGGAACATATTTTATCGCCAATTTTTCTGAATGAAATACCATCGCTTTACCCACAGTGCCATCGGAATAAAGGATGTCAAATAGAATATTTAAAACAGAAGAATTTTATGTAATTTAGTTTTGTGAATACAATATACATCGTCTAAAAATTGTGTGAACAGCCTCTCTCTCTCTCTCTCTCTCTCTCTCTCTCTCTCTATATATATATATATATATATATATATATATATATATATATATATATATAATATATATATATATATATATATGTATATATATATGTATGTATATATATATATATATATATATATATATATATATATATATATATATATATATATATATATATATATATATATATGTACACTGAAGTGCCACTGAATTAGGGATAACTACCTAGTTACCAGTTGGGCCTCCTCTGGGCTTGATGATGGCTGCCACACGACGAGGTATAGATTCAACAAGTTTCTGGAAACGTTCTACGGGTATGGCTTGCCAAATATTGGCTAAAGCTGTCCATAATTCAGTAAGGTTCTTTGGTGCTGTGTGATGGCCTTTCACGCCTTGTTCCAAAACATCCCAAAGATGCTCAATAGGATTTAAGGCTGGGCTTCTAGGTGGCCAATTCATGACAGAGAAGTCAGAGGAATGCTCATCCAGCCAGCCAGTAGCCAACCGGGACTTGTGAGAGGTACAGTTGTCTTGCTGGAAAACTCCATTACCGTGCGGATAACAGAACAGCATAAACGGAGGTGATCATCCAGCAGCTCTACGTACCGAATTGCATTGAGGGAGGTTGGTACACGCACCAAAGATCCCAAACTGTGCCACGAAAAAATCCCCAGACCATGATTGAGCCACCATGCCCTTGTATATTTCCAGCCAGGCATGCAGCATCCATGGCTTCATGAGCCTGACGCCATATTCTCAGCCTCCCGTCGACGTTAAGTAGTCGGAATCGAGACTCATCACTCCATGCTACTCGTTTCCAGTCCTCTACACTCCTGTCCCTATGCTCTCTTGCCCAGGCAAGATGTGCAGCCCGATGGCGAGTATAGAGCAATGGTACTCTCGTAGGTCGACGGCTCCCGAAACCCATACGGTGAAGCGAGCGTTGCACAGTCCGTTTACTGACTGTGCGACTGGCACCGTCATTAAACTGGGTGGTAATTTGAGCTAATGTTTGGCTTCGCTGGCTACGTACAATACGCCTGAGCCGTCTCTCACCACGCACTGTCAAGGCTAATTGTCCTTTGCAGTTTGCCCGATCGCTAGTTTTTTTCCACCATCCATGTATTCTTGGTATACTCTTGACACTGTCGACCTTGAAAATCCTAGCTGTCTGACGATTTCGGAAATTGAATGGCCCATGCGTCGCGGACCTACGATTTGTCCGCGATCGAAGGCGTCTAAATCAGGCAGTTTACCCATACTGGTAATTCCAACAATTTATTGAGAACTACCACAGTACACGCTATATATGCAGTTACCACAGCGCCCTCACTTGCGCATACATGATGCGCAGCGCTACACAATTTGCATAGGCTTTGCTATCCCTAATTCAGTGGCACTTCAGTGTATATATATATATATATATATATATATATATGTATGTATATATACTGGGTGAACCAAAGTCTTTCCCTGATTATAAAAATTCATTACAAAATAACCGTTTAATATAATAATGTAACTTTTGTATCGTTGGATAGGTCAGTTTTAGTACTTTGTTTTTGTTCAATAAATGACGTGAGTTCTCCTTCAAGAGGGACTCAGTGGAATATTTGAAAGGAATACATAATTTTCGGCCGGAATCGTGTCGATTCAAGAGAAAGCGCAAAAAGCGTTACCTCTAACATTTACTAAGACTTCTTGCAACTTCTTGAAAGATGTCGCACCCCAATACTGGGGATCTTTAGTGCGTGATTTCCTAGATGAGACATGTTCTGTGTGCACTGTAACAGAAGACATGTTAAATAACATTTGGCGGGAACTGGAATACCGCTTCGACATTCTGCGATCTACCAAGGGGGCACACGTTAAAATTTACTGAGGTAAATGGTGTTATAAAATAATTTATATCAGTACTTACAATATATCCAAACAAACATAGGTCTAATTATAATAGTTCGAGCACGTTAAATATTAATAATCAGGGCAAGACTTTTTGTTCACCTTATATATATATATATATATATATATATATATATATATATATATATATATATATATATATATATATATATATATATATATATATATATATATATATATATATATATATATATATATATATATATATATATACCGGGTGATCCAAAAGTCAGGACGAACTTTAAAAATGAATAATTCGAAAACGAATAAAGAAAAAAAGATGCGGTTTGCACCAAACGGATGGAAAAGAAGCCGGGTTTTGTGTGACAACTAAAAAAAATAGTTCTGTTGGCATCAACAGATAGCGCTGTCGGATTTCTAAAATATAGGATTAAGCAAAGCAACAAACGATATAAAAAGGAGCAACTGCAGCAGGTAATGGCAGTCGAATCTTATATGCATCGAAATTCTGTCCATAATTGAGAAAGCCCTCTTAGTTAAACTGTATTATAAGAATTCGGAAAGTGCCATTGCTGCATTGCGAGCATATCGCTACATGAGGGGTATGCGAGATAGCAAAGGACCAATAACGTCTTCTGCATTGAACAAAATGATGAATAAATGTGAAGATACAGGTTCTTTGGCGTCACGTCCAAGAAGTGGGTGCCCCTCAGCAGGGGCTGCTGTTTTAACGACAGTGGAGCAGACAGTGCAATCCATCTCGGCGGTTTTTGCACATGGGGAGTGCAGTGCTCGAGAAGTTTCGAGGCAGACAGGAGTGTCGTACGTAAGTGTCTGGAGAGCACTGCGAATAACCCTGAAATGGTATCCCTACAAGTTGCAATATAACCAAGAACTGAAACCTCTTGACTTCGACTCTCGCCAAGATTTTGCAAATTTGGTATTCAATAAGAGGAAAGAGCAGCACGACTGGCTTCATACTGTGCTTTGGACAGATGAAGCGCATTTCACACTCTCTGGCGCTGTTAACACCCACAATTGTCGAGTGTGGACCACAGAAAATCCACATGCATTTGTTGAGGTACCCTTGCAACAGCCTAAAGTGACAGTCTGGTGTGGCTTCACTGCTGATATCATAACTGGTCCATTTTTTTTTCGAGGAATTCACAAAGACGGGTTTCAAAACTGTTTCTGTCACTGGTCAACGATATGAAGCACTGTTACAGAACAACATTATTCCTGCACTGCAAGCGCGACAGGCACTCCAAACAGTCACCTTTATGCAAGATGGGACACCACCTCATATTGCTCTGCCTGTGCAACGCCTGCTACGCTCAACATTTGGGGAGGATCGCATTATCAGTCGATGCGCATAGCCTCCAAGATCTCCCGATCTGACACCCTGTGACTTTTGGCTGTAGGGATTCTTGAAGTCAAAAGTGTACCGCGACCAACCGGCATCACTAGCAGCACTGAAAGATGCCATCCGCCAAAATGTGTCTGCCATAACACAAAAAATGCTACCCAATGCTGTGAACGGTGTGGTGACTCGTCTCACAGCGGTAATTCTGAATGATGGACAGCACATTGAACATTTACTGTAATTAACTGTAATTAAGCTGACTTGTAACTTGTAAACATTTTTTCATTTGTAAATCATCTTTTGGTGAAATAAAAAACTATAGCGCCATCGATTGGTTGCCAACAGAACTATTTTTTTTTTCGTTGCCACACAAAACCCGGCTTCTTTTCAGTCCGTTTGGTGCAAACCGCATCTTTTTTCCTTTATTCGTTTTCGAATTATTCACTTTTAAAGTTCGTCCTGACTTTTGGATCACCCGGTATATATATATATATATATATATATATATATATATATATATATATATATATATATATATATATATATATATATATATATATATATATATATATATATATATATATATATATATATATATATATATATATATATATATATATATATATATATATATATATATATATATATATATATATATATATATATATCTTTATAATTTTGTGAGTCTGGTCACAGAAATTTTCTGGTAGGTTTAGTAATAGGGAAATTGAATAACTGATTGAAAAACATTCTGCACAGAATTAAAATCCATGCAACATACTCTTTTGTCGAGTGTACACAAGTATTGCCACTAGAAGGTATCAATAATTCCACTCATCTCTACTTGATCTGACACAAACAAAAACAAAATAAATTCAGTTCGCTATTAACTAATCGGAAATGTAAAAACAATCCATATATACAATTGTCACGTTATATTATTCGGTTTACTCGTTAGGCAATAAGTGTGTTGTCAAGGAAACAAATAAACATGCATTTTCCTGATTAAAAGCACTTTGAAATGGGATATATATCCATGGAACAATCACTTATGCAATATAATTTAACTTAGGGGTAACAGACAGAAAGTAAGAAAGGATGAATTTATTTATATTTTCCTTGGTATTGTATTGGGAATACTTTTAAATATTAGATAAAATTTGGCAAGTATCCTAAACGAGTTATCTGAACTTTTGTCGCTGAAAAATCAGCAACCATTTTTTTAAGTTAGCTTTGTTTTATAATATTTTTTAAGATAGAGGTATGTTTACCTGTCAATTTTACTTTCAATTGTTAAGAGCAGGTAGGTGTTAAGCTAAGATAATGTTACTTTCCAGATAACTGTATATCTCCGAGGTATTCATCATAAAATGTCTAGAAAAAAATGTAAGTTTTCCTTTTTTATCAAACTAATAATTATATATTTTTCCATACCTACGTTATGTTCTTCAGTCATATTCACTTTTAGGAAACACATAGTTTTCAACTGGTTCCGGTGCTTCATGAACGGAAATTTAAAAGGGAATTCCAACTGAGATGTACAAATACATTGTATGTCAAATGATCAAAAAGTTTAGCATATTTAATATATTTATGCATGTCGGGTCGTCGTGACCCCGTGTATAAATGCCTCGTTTAGTTAATACATAAACGAATAAGTTGCTCGTATGTACATCTAATTTAATATTGAATATTTTCAAAGACCATACTGTACAGGAGTTTCGTTCCGTAGAGCCATCGTCACATATATTAGAGGGAGCGAGAACATAGTCCCAAAATTGAAGCCAAGGTGTCCTCTATTATCTGCGCTCCGTTAGTACGTCAATACATACTCAAAGCTCAGTCTATAATGTCCTTTGCATCCTGCGGTCTCTCTAATTTATCCTCTCCATCCGTAACATTCTGGAACATTCTCGTAATTTCCACACCTCGAATATAACCCCTTGCGATTTTCCTTGCGCCTAGCCGCCCAGCCTGACTCTGCTTCTCTCCCTATCTCATCTGCATGCGCTGACACTAGTTTGTAGTTTTTCCATCCGCGGGCTTCTGGGCGACCGTTCATTTATTGAATGCCGCACATTTCTGTGCTAACCATTTTTTGTAATCATTTTAAATGATGCATCCATATCACTTAGTATCTGAATAGTCCTCTTTTAAAAAATTCTTTCAATTCTCGTCACCTGGGCAAGCTTCTTTGAGTTGTTAATGATCCTGTCGGTCATACATAAACTGGCCATCTTCAAAGTATACCACGTTTTTTTGTTCATTGATAATCCTGTATATCTGTCCAAATCATTGACTAGAATGTGCATTGTCAAGAATCAGTGTCAAGAGCCGATGCTCTGTTCACTGTTTCGGATAGTTGTTGAATGAATTAAATGAAAGGTTTTGGTGAAACCATTCGGTGATCGAGGACAGGTGGTTTAATTTCAAAACTCCGTTGAAAAGTGAATGAGTTTTAAAACATAAGTGAATGGTAATACATCTAAAGACCACTCTTGGTATGTAGTTCATTCAGTGCCTAGGTAAGTCGTGAATTGCTATTTAAAATAATGGCAGTTTAAAATTTGTACTTAGCTTTATCTGACAACGGAATCGATCTATAATGGATCTTAAAACTGACCACTTAAATTACTTTTTTATCTACGTCTGAACATTTTTAAATACTATATTATCAGAAGAACAATAGAAACAGTTGTTTATCGGTAGTTATATTTCCGGGAACTGTTGACGAACAAAAAGTTAACGTAACACTATTTACTTATTCAAAAGCAGTCGAACTTGAGTTTGAATACTATTCAGCTGTCAATCTAAACGTAAATATTCAAAAACTTTTCGAAACATATTTCATATATCGCTGACGGTAAATGGTGGTTTAGGATTCTGGTTTCGATAATGTAGACTTTCTATTCGCCAAAGTCATCAGATACAAGAGAGCGAGAGAGTTTTTGAGAAAATAATAATGCGCTTTGTAATTTTCTCTTTTGTGATGAATACAATTTTTCTTTTAGTATAATTATTCACTGTTTGTGTCTTGCATCTGAAAATTAAAAAAAATACTTCTTTTAAGGTATGTTATATAGCTTTTGCACAAAAAACCACAATGTCAGTAAAATTCGTATGATACTATTTTCAGCAGATTTGTTTGTGTTATCTCTAAAATGTTCATAAAATTAGAGATCTTAACTTGACAACTTATCATTCAATTCTGATCTGATTAAATTAAAATAAACTGACAGTGAATGGCGTATTAGATATTACTCTCTAAAAAAATCCAATTACAAGAAGGCGGCACTGAAAGTTGAAAAGTTAACAGACATCTGCAATTCGCGCTCTACGCAACATAAGTCCGATATTTTGTAGCAATAATAAAAATCAAAGTATAAAAAACAAAAACTAAAGAAAAAATAAATAAATAACGAGACAGTCGACCAGGAGGCCTAACCGAGTCGATCATCTCAAGGGGGAACTTTCTGAAATGGATCCAGTTCTAGCCAAAACACATCCCAAGGCCCCGAGATACACACATTGAAAACATAAATTCAAAAGCTTTAGAAGTTACACCACAACAATAAGTACACGAAATAACCGCACAATAATGAAAGAACCATTAATTTCCACAGCAATTTAAACTATAAAATTTATTATAATATATTTCCCTCACAGCTATAAAGAATCAAAAACATTTGCAATAACAGTAATGATTTATTAGAAGCATGTGATATATTCGAGGAAAACCTACGCAGGAATAATTTCCCTAGAAACTTTGATAATTTAAAATTATTTAAAAAAAGGTATTTAGATTCGTGTATATTTTAAAGCCAGTCAGAAGTCGGTTTGTTTTTCCCTTTTTCTTTTAAAACTTATTTCTATGCATATCAATTAGGTAGATGGCGCTGTAGTTGAATCAGTCATTTTGAAAAGGAGTCAAATCCACTTTTGAAAAACTCATCTCCACATTTCTCCAACATTTCTGCCTCCCCCCTCCCTAACAAATTATATTTTTGTATCAGCATTGATAACTTATAAACATAATAAATACTAAATTTAGTCTAACTAATAATGCATGAAGGTGAGTTGTAGTTTTTTGCTTCTCATGAAAAATTTTAAAAAATGGATATGGCTCCTTTTCAAAATGACCGGTTCAGTTCTACTGCGGTGCTGCGATTTTTAAAGATAAATAGCTTTTTCTTCCTTTCTGATGTCCCTACTCAATTAATTGGGGTAGGGTAATTTTGCTCGTAATTTTCTGTTTTGTGCGGTTCTTTCGTGTACTTAATGTTGTGGTGTAATTTCTAATGCTTTTGACTTTCTGCATTTTGATGTGGAGATCTCGGTGAGTTGGGATGTTTTTTGGCTAGATCTACATCCTATTCAGAAAGTTCTCCCTTGAGTCGATCGAATCGACTAGGTCTCCGGATAAAGAGAACGGTCGATTGCCTCGTTATTTTTTGTTTTATTTTGGTTCTTTAGTTTTTGTTTTTTATACTTCGATTTCAATTATTAAATATTGCGTAGTAAACACGAACGTTAGCTGATCATTGTTTATTAAGTAAAAAACTTCACTGAAAATTTCTCATTTTAGACTTTTTTCGTACTTAATACAGTATTTTTTAACATACTGTATATTTGAATTGAGATTGTGCTTAGTCAGTTATTAAACTGAGATTTTTTTTCAGTCCAGAAGAATATTGATTGAAAAATGCAGAACAATTTTTATAAGCATATTATTTATTTTATAAAAATGGCAAGAAAACAAATAAGTTTTAAAGAAGTATTATTCTTTTAATGAGAAATAATAAACCTAAGGTAAATATGCTAAAATTTGCAGAAAAATAGGAATATAAAAAATGAATTAAAGTACGGAAAAAAATGAATAACTCAAAATTATCCATAAAATTATATATAAAAACTGAATAATTAGTTCTGATCATGTAAATGCAGGTGCAATATGTTCATATTTATATAAAAAATTTATAGAAGATATTTATATACATCCTCAAGAAAAGAAATATTTATGACCTAAATTCAAGATAAATAAAGTAATTTTTATCCAGTCACACCTAACCTGCATGCGTTAATAATGATAAACGTCTTTTATGATATCAGTAAGGATAAACCATCAATTTGTTAATGTCACAAACAAAATTTTGATAAAATATTTATCATAATTTTGATAACTTTAAATATTTTTAGTGATGCTTTAAATTAGCTTATTTGTGTAGTTCCATTTTAATGCATAATTTGCCTTCTGGAGAAAAGGAATTGCAGATGATCTCATGACAAAACTCGGGTAGCGTCAAATAAACGGCAAATTATGTTTTAAGCTATTTCACTCTAGATTTAGATTTAAGTAATTTTATGCGAAAATGTTTGTCCTATTTTTCGAGGGAATATAGCTCCAAAATAGGGAGTTGATGAAAAGATAATTCATAACTATGATTTTTTTTTTACGAAACTGAAGAGTTTCGGTCGAAATTTAGCAAATTTTTACATATACAGCAATGAATAAAAAAAAATGAGCATGCAGCATTAATTTCTTTTTATCATATTTACTTAAGGCCCTCGCGAGTGTAATGACTTAAAAACAAATCAATACCTTGAAATGTAAAAAACATGTAGGTCATTATATGCAACTACATGTAAAATTTCTGTAATTTCTCATGATGTTTTTTTTTATAAATACAGCTATAGATGAACAAATAATGTACTTACAGCCTAATTTGCATTTTATAAAATTCTTAGTATTATGAAACGCATGCCCGAAAAATTTCATGCACTTATCATGATTGTATTTTGAGTGATCACAATAGTTGGTCAGATATTCCTCGAGTTACGACCGCTCTCACTTATGACCGAAATTTTTATTTATTTATTTTTACTCAGTTTTATCGTTTCCTCAGAAATATTCTTCCTTGAATGTACAGTACATATATAAAGTATTACATACGATTCAATTCACAATAATCGAACTTTTGAAGGAATAAAGTTAAAGAAGCCGCTTAAGATATGCTAATTGCGGCATACGAAGGTTGGTATAAATACCAAGCAGCTAGATTAAAAAAAGGAAGGAGCTAGGCTAAGAGTCTGGTTAAAAAATAGTTGAGTTTTGCGAGCAGCTGCTGCAGGTATAGCTAAGTTCCTTCATACCTAAGCGATTTCTTGTCATGCCCAAAGTTTATCTGACAGCACTGCTGGTTGACTTTCAAAGTATCTGTGAGTATTGCAAAGTGTATTTTTCTTGAATGAGTAGTTATGCAAGTGAATATATTGAATTGTATTTCCCTTTCATGAATGATATATATATCTCGTACTAGTAGTACGTATGGTTGATGTTGAAAAGCAAAATCTATATGTGCAAATATTTAAATAAACGTTGTTATGTAAGAACTGTGTTTGAATGAAATTATTTAGAGTGCCACTTCAAGATATACATACCCAAAGGTAGGGTAGGAAATCTCTATACATGCCTATATGTATTACATGATTATTAAAATCTACCAGGGATAACTCTGTTAAAATTTGTTGCAACGTACCTTCTTTTGAAAATTCTGAACCATTGGATTGTACTAACATAATAAGTAGTGATGGCAAAGATTAAATGATGCCTTCTAAATAAATTATAATGCATCTTAAATTATGTTTGTAGGAAAGTAAAACTAATGTACATATACAAAAATAAATTCGTTTGAAATTCAACTTACGACAAATGCCTCGGTCCCTATCTCGGACATAAGCTAAGGAATAAATCTATAAATTCTTGAAGAAACGCAAGTTCTTCAGGAAACACAATTCAGCTTTTCGCTTGTACTGCACTTGACAGCTGCTGAAATCTTCTTTAAATCTCTCTCATTCCATTCCTAATGATAATACATAAAAAATAAAAGCGGAATTAGAAACGGAAGTTCACATTCTTTGAGAAACAGAAGAAAAAAACAGAATTTTCATCAAAATACCAAACAAGTTCTAAACGTTGTCAGATACCTTAACTTATATCATTTGATGATCAGAAAAAATTTCAAGTCAATTGATGAGTACAAAAAATTGCAGCTCAAAGACATGAGTCTAGTACATGTACCATGTAGCAGAAACCAATATGTTTGGTGTCTGTCAGCACTGCGCAAGTACTTTAGAGAAAACTCAGGAGGATTTCATGGATTAGCATTCAGACTCACTGTCTGAAAGATTTAAGGCATACTGTCTAATAGACGTCATCAATCTTTCTCCTGCTAAAGCTTTTCACATTTTGAAAACCGTTTACACCAACACATCAATGGATATATAAAGTGACAATCACCTTTTATATTTTACTTAATGCAGTACAAAGAATTTATGGACACAGCCCATTAAACAAACAAGTGACTAAATTTAATGATTATTAAATAATCATTAAATTTAGTAACTTGTTTGGGACGAGGGAAATGCTGTCTTTCACTTTGAGTCAGTTGAATCGCTTTTTGAAAAGATGACTCAAGATTATTTAAAAAAATATTCTTACTTGAAGGAAATGTTTATTTCAGTGTTGTATCTTAGAAAATGAAACAATATATTTGACTATTACTAATATTAATGCATATAATGCTAGCGTTATTTATGAAATATAAATATCTCTCATAGATGTCAAGAACTTACAGAAGCTCATTAATATGAATGTGAAAAAGAAGGGAATCATATAGTTTGTCTTCACCCTTAAACATTTTATATTGCAGTGTTAAAGAGGGGGAAGGGTAACACTAGATATTTCATTTGAAACGCATGGCCTCGAATATTGATTATAATTCTCAAATGTCTTGATGTGGAATCAGTAATTAGTTTATGCTAGGCATATAATTCAGACCAATTTTAATTATATAAAATAATAAATTTAATTTATATTATACCAAATGAATAAATTTAGTTAAGGTTATAGTTTGACAAATTACTTTTGAACACTATTGATTATAAATGGCTTTCTTTTGCCTTCTGATTTATAGATAAGTTAAATAACAAAACATATGAAAATTTTGTTATCATGTATAACATATTGCAGTTATTTAATAGTATTAAGTTGAGTTATATTTAAAGGAGCAAAATTTTAAAGTCTTTAGAATTTCAAATCCAATTCTATTATTATACTTATTTTAAATTTAATCGTTTCTTCCGAAATAAAGCTATAAATTTAATGCATATATTTAGTGTCTGATTCAAAATTTTGGTAGATGCAATATCAAAATACCAGTGTTATAAACAATGAATATTTGCCTTTTCTTTAAATATAAATAATTTCTTCACACCAGGTTTTGTATTTAAATTTTAATCTTCCAAATTTATTATTCAAATTTAAGAGACAGTTGCATTCATTGTTCTTTGCCCTCGATAATGGCCATAATGGATTTTTTGGAGTGTTAACCACACATTTCAGGCTTTTGTTGCAGGTTTTAAGAAGCTTACATTTGCAATATACGTATCACTAGTACCATTACTTGAAGTCTGCCCAATTACAGCACTAAAAATAAAATATTTACAGAACCCGTTATTATGTTACATTTAATTATATTAAGTATAATGGAAGATAATGTTCGGTAAAACTTTTCATGGGGCATTGTTGTTTATTCCTTGATTGAGTTAAGTACGTTAAAAAGACCTTAAGTACGTTAAAAAGTTTTGTTCTGACTTTGTTAAATAAATAAATAATTTGTTGCTCCAATGTAAAAAAAATTAATTCTGCATTGAGTTTAGTGAATAGTATACACTTACCAAATGATAAGAGTAAACATTCTACCTTCTATAGAATTAGAGCTACTAATATACATTAGGATCAATATAAAAAGGAAAAATATTTTTGCCCTTTTAATTTTTCGTATAAACGTATTTTAGAAAGTATTCAAAGTAATTAAAATTAGTTTTTTGCTTTACTTTCTTTCTTCAGATGCTTGGATATCGTATCTGACACATACTGTCCATAAATGTTTTATTATGGCTCTCCTAATCAGCATATTTCAGAAATATAAAGGTCTTGACATGAATAAATCAACAATGTATTTCTGAACAAGCTTAATATCGATGCCCCGTTTTCTAAAACTAATAAAGCATCTCAAGCTTTGAAGGAACGAAATTAATTAACTAAAATTTTCCCTCAGAAGGTTTACTTAAATATAATAATAATAACGTAATAATCATAACACAATAATGGAAATTTAAGCCATTATCTAATAAAATGTGAAGGCTTGGGGAATTTTTGTGTTTTGAACATGAAATTTCTGCTTCCAAATTCTAGTTACTTAAAGAAAATAAAAATATGTAAATACCTCTCTGAAACGTAAGTTTTTCTTTATATTATAGCGTGAGAAATTCCAGATGGTTCGGGATGAGTTATTAGGCTTTTCCTCCTGTTTCGTTAATTTAATGTCTGTTGTAATTCTTTTATTCTTAACATGAATGAAAGTATATATATATATATTAAAAAGTTTCTAATTTTACAGAGCTGTCTATTTTATGAAAAAAAACTTTTTGATGTTTACCGAACTCATATTAAATTAAAATTAGGCATTGTTTGTTGTCCTATTACACGTGTACCTCCCTTTCAAACTTCAAAATGTCTGTTTAGTATAACAGGATTATTTCGGAATGACTAAATAGTGTAAACATGTAAGAAACAACTTATTTTGGTGAATATTTTCTTAGTCTCACAGTTGTTTATGAAAATACGTTTATTTACTATAGTAAATCAAAGAAATTGATGTCTCAGATATATGAGGTGGTGAAAGGCAAAGTGGTGTAAGTCACATTTTCAACTTTTTTCATTTGAGGGCAAAAATGTAATCTCCATGTTCAATTTAGAGTGGAACTGTAAATAGGTATTATTTGCCAATTTACAATAATTGTTATGAATTATAATTTGTTCAATTTATGGTGGAATTTTTTGTAGTTTTTGCAGTAAAACTCTTTTTGAATTACACCACTTGGCTTACTGACTTACACCACTTTGCCTTTCACCGCCTCATATAAGTATTTCAAAGAGACTCCTTTCGGAGACTAATTATATTAACCTGAATTTTAGGACACATTTAAGGGAATTCACGGATAGATAAAGCAACTGTTTTTTTTCTCTATTCCAGTTCACTATTTTTATTACTTATTTCCGAATATAACTAAATTTAAATAATTCAGAGAAAGATAATTATTAGCAGGAAGAATGTAGACAAAAATAAACAGAAATCACACACTTAGGACTCAACGCACCATAAGGCGAGATTCTGTAGCAGTAACGGAACTTAACCATATATCGAGGTAACCGGCTGGTCTCGCCATCAGGAGGCCTAATCACATCAGTTACCTTAAGAGGGAATTTTCTGAAAAGGATGCAGGTCTAAGCAAAAGACATCCCAAGGCCCCGAAATCCCCAATGAAACAGATAGTTAAATCAAATAAAAATATATCCTGCACTTAGGACTCAACGCACTATAAATGCAAGTACACATACAATCCTAAAGAACACAACTGAAAAGACAGAAATGCAAAAAGGCGTATTTACCCTAATTCAGTGAGTAACAGTTTTAGTCAAACGGCAGCAAATGTATACCCTAGGAGTTATTTCACTGTAGCAAAACCACAGAGCCACACCCCATTGAAGTTTTTAAGCCACAAAAGTTTAAAGAAAGTGTGAAATCAGAAAACCCTATCTTAAAAGTCCGTAAAACTTACCCGAGTCTAAATGTCTTTTGTTTTTTATTCTGTTTAGTTGTGAGTGAACTTTTTTTTTGTTTACCGAACTCATAATAAATTAAAATTAGGCATATCTTGTTGTCCTATTACACGTTCACATCCTTTTCAAACTTCAAAATGGCTGCACAGTATAACTAGATTATTTCGTAATGATTAAGAAGTGTAAAAAAAGTAATAAACAACTTATTTTGTTGAATCTTATCTTAGTCGCACAGCTGTTTATGAAAATAAGGTTATTTACCATAGTAAATCAAAGAAATTGATGTCTCAGACATATAAGTTAATTTTATTTCAAAGAGACTCTTTTCGGAGACTATATATTTTAATCTGAATGTTAGGACACATGCAAGGAAATTCACGGATAAATATAGTAACTGATATTTTTTTTTTCTATTCCAGTTCATGACTATTATTACTTATTTCCGAGAGAGATAAGTTACATTAAGTGTTGAATTAACTTCGCTGTAAGTAGTCCTTAAGAAAATGCTTTTAAAGGGTGATGAAGCTGATTCATTGAATTGATTATTTTTTTAGCACAAGAACAGTCGAAACCTGTATTAAGTACTTTTTTATGATAAGGAGTGGTGCATTAGTAAGAGATAAAACAGCTGATACCAATTTTCTGAAACCTTTGAAGAAAGAATTTTGCATCTCTGAAATATCTCTTAAAAGGCTATTTACTTTGCGTACAAATTTCCAATGTACATAAACTATCTCATTTGCTGTGTAATCACTTTTTTCGCTTTAGATTTGTTCAAGTGAATAGGGAAGAGGCAAATGACAAAGTTCATAGAGAACTTTGAGATGTAACAAATGAGATTTTCTAAGCAGAATTTGATGGTGATCTGCAAATTTAGAGACATGCAGCAACAGAAAACTCTCTCCCTAATAAAGACATTTTACGCCAGAATTGTATTAGTGCAGTTTCATGAAACTTTATATCTCGAGTTGTTTAAGAAAATTTATCAGTGTAGCACTGCTTGTCTATTAGCTCGCTCCATATGTTACATCAATCAATACCCAGATGAATTGCTGTAATATCTATATATTTAAATTGCTAAGTCGATTATTTCGGCAGTCAGTGACAGAAAACTACTACATTAATTTACTTCATTTTGGTGTTAAAAGAAAATTTTAATCTATAAATATGTCAAATTTGGTTTCAATAACCGCAATTTACATTAATTAGCGATAATTTACAATAAAAAATTGCTTTAAGCGCATGCTCAGTGACATATTTAAATCTGGCTTTAGACACTCACTAAGCACTAGGACGCATAAACACATTAATTTGTTTATTCTGAGAAGTATCTCTAGCTCTCTCTCTACCATTTTTATTTTTAATTATGTTTGTGTGATATAGAATTAAACCTAACAGGGTTACTGAGTACACATACCACTTTTCTAGTTTGTCATTCATTAACCATATTTCTTTTTATTGGGTTCAATAGTAATTTTCTGAAGTCTATTTCTCTATTCTTAATATTATGATTTTCAATATTTGGCAATGATGTCTTGAGTATAATTTGTGTATTAGTTCATTTATTTACTATCCAGCCGTCATGTTTTGATGGGTATCAAAAAAATTTTCATTTAAGTATCTGAGAATGTTATAAGCTCCTTAATTAACAAAATAGGTTTGCTACCTACACAATGATGACATGCTATTTTCCATATTTCTCAATTATATTCTCAGTAATTTCATTAACAGAGAACTAGTCATCATAAAGGGCGCGTAAGAACGGACCCCCACATTTCAAAGAGTATTAAGAAACGACCGAAACATTTTTCAGAATAAAGCTGTATATCTTCGAAAAGTACTTATATTTTAGTTACTTTCCCCTAGGTTTTGAAAAAAAATAGAATCACTCAGGTGGCGTCGTTATTTGCAATGCACTGCTGTAAGCTTTGTGTAAAGTCTTCCATCACTCTGTTGGTCATCTTTGGGGTTATGGCTTGAACTTCCTCACGAATAGTAGACTTAATGATTGCACATTTTCAGGCTACGGTTGTACATTTTCGGAAGTGCTAATGTTCCGAGGATGGCCATTTCTTTTTGTAATGCAGACCCACTTGCTGTAACGTGTGAAACCCATCTCAGAGACGGTTTTCGTTCATGAACGGCGAGAATTGAAGACACGATTTGCAATGCTTTTTTAAACAATTTATTGCAGTGGTTGGGGAGATGCTTCTCCGTCCAACGCTGATGAGCGACTGACTCACAAAAACGGCCTGCATTGCGCAGATTGAATCAAAACAACATGTAGCGACGCACCATGCCGCCCACCTTGAAAGCTTTAAGAGCTTTCAAAATTACAACTAAACATGAAGATGTCTGAAAGAAAAAAGAACAGAATCATTAACTAACAAAAACAATAAAGAATTGAAATACAAAACCCGTAAATGAGAGTTGATGAAATTAACTTGTTAAAGTTTGCATAGTTTTGCCACAGCTCGTGACAACATGCCATCTGCAGTTTTTAATGTTACAACTCGAACTTTCCCATCATGTCCAGGATGCACCGAGGTAACTCTGCCGAGTTTCCATTTCGTGGGAGGTAGTTTGTCATCTACAATGAGGACAATATCACCACAAGTTAAGTTCTCTTTTGATTGCTGCCATTTGGATCGTTGCTGCAGTTGAAGAATGTATTCTTTCTTCCATCGATTCCAAAAATGTTGGACGAGGTTTTGTGTTAACTGCCATCTGGAAAGCCTGTTCATCTTTGTTGTACTGTAGTCTTGCTCGGGTATAGCTGTTAGAGGTCCACCAGCTATAAAGTGTCCAGGCGTTAATGCTGTTAAATCGTTGGGATCCTTGGATAATGGGGATAGGGGTCGTGAGTTCAGACATGCTTCGATTTGTGTGAATACTATATAAAGTTCCTCGAAGGTCAGTGTTACGTTGGAGGCAATTTTTCTGAGATGTTGCTTCACACATTTTATGTTAGATTCCCAAAGTCCTCCCATGTGAGGAGCACTTGGAGGATTAAAGTGCCATTCGATGCTGTTTTCACTTAAATAATGTGACACTTCATCATTATGTTTATGCTATCTGAGAAATAATGCGAGTTCAGCTTTTAATTTACGATTGGCCCCAATGAAGTTAGAGCCACAATCACTATACATGTGTGAGCACTTTCCTCGACGACTGACAAATCTCTTGAGGGCTGCAATGAAACTATCAGTCGTCACGTCACTGACGAGTTCAAGATGAATTGCCTTTGTTGCAAAACATATGAACAGAGCTAAATACGCTTTTGAACTTTTTGCTCTAGTAGATTTTGAAATTTTTACAGAAAAAGGTCCGCAGTAGTCAACACCACAATGTGTGAATGGTCGAGATGGGTTTACGCGTGAAGCCGGTAAATCACCCATTTGTTGTGTTAAGTGTTGAGCTCGATGCCGCTTGCAAACAACACAATTGGCAATGATTCCGCGAATAGCTGACCTGGCTGAAACAATCCAAAATTGCTGTGTCAAACATGCTTGCATTAATTGAGCACCGGCATGTAAATTTTTCAAATGAATGTCTTGTAAAATCAATTTTGTTAGAATATGTTCCTTTTGTGATTCTGGAACATTTGCATGTCTTAACCTGCCGCCCACCTTTAACAATCCCTCGTGTAACACTGGATTGACAGACAATATTTTGCTCTTCGCAGCAAGTGGTTTAGAATTTTGTAAAGCCTCTAATTCCGCACTAAAACTTTCTGCTTGAGTCTTTCTGACCCACAACATTAAGGCATGGTTAAGTTCCGAGGCAGTGAGAAATCCAAGATTTCATTCATTTAACGGTAATTTACAGTTTTTACTGAACCGACAACAATATGCCGTCACTCGTTTTAGCTTTGTTAAAGAAGAATAGTTTTTCAGAAGATCAAAATCATTGAGTTCTTCCATTGTTTGAGTCACTAGATTTGTTATCATTTTTTCTTCCCGTTTGAGTTCTATTTCATTATCTTCAGTACATGTGTGTTCGTGAGAAATGCATTCAATTTTATCAAGAAATGGTGGTCCGTTCCACCATAGATCATGATTTCTAAGTTCGCTTGGACTTATACCGCGAGAGGCGTAATCTGCTGGGTTTTCCAAACTTGGTACATAATGCCAGATTGCATTTGGAACGGATTCGTTAATTTGTGCAACACGATTGGCTACGAATGTTTGCCACCTATTAGCAGGCGAATCTAACCACGCGAGAACTATTGTGGAATCACACCAGCAGCACTTTTTATCGAATGAAAGGCTTGTGCCAGAAATTAACACTGACATCAATTTGGCTAACAAATGAGCTCCGCATAATTCCAATCTAGGTAACGTTAATTTTTTTAATAGAGCTACCCTTGATTTAGATGCGATTAAATTTACTCTTACATTTCCGCAACTATCTATTGTTCGCAAATAGATTACAGCAGCGTACGCTTTTTCAGACGCATCTGAGAATCCATGTAATTCATATTTCACTGCGCCATTGATTGAAACATATCGCGGAATTTCTACAAGTTCTAACTCGTTTAAATTGTTTTTGAAGTTGTTCCAACTAGTTTCTAAAGGTGACGGTAAATGTTCATCCCAATCTAACTTTTCTTTCCATAACATTTGGATAAGAATTTTGCCAACTATCGTTACTGGTGTAAGCCATCCCAAAGGATCGAATAATTGTGATAGCATTGATAAAACAGTTCGTTTAGAATTGTATGCATATTTGCCATTAATTGACACCTTAAAGAAAAATGCATCTTTCCTAGAGTCCCACTGTATGCCTAATGTTTTAATTGTATTGTCGGATTGAACCTGATATTGATTTAGGTCTAACAAATCATTGCTCAAATTTTGTAAAATTTGTGGTTCATTCGAAGACCAATTTCTTAGTTCAAAACCACCCCTCTTTAATAATGCATTAATTTCTACCTGTAATTGAATAGCCTGCTCAATGGTGTCTGCGCCGGAAAGCAGATCGTCTCCATAAAAATCCTTGTTAACCGCCGTTGCTGCTAACTGAAAATCATGCCCTTCATTGTGTACTGAAGGTTTTTGAAGAATTGTTGAAGGCATTTGGTGGCTAGGAACGGTGCACATGCAGTTCCGTATGTTACTGTAAGCAGCCGGTAGGTATTGATTGGTTCCGAGGGAGAATTTCTCCAAAGTATTCGGTGAAAGTTTGTATCGCTCGGAGAAACTTTTACCTGCCTGTACATTTTTACAATGTCTGCCTTAAGGGCGATTTTCCTTTCCCTGAATCTCAATATAAGATTAAAAATATCATCCTGAATGGTTGGTCCAATTAACAAATTATCATTTAATGAGACATCGTTCGTAGTTTTTGCAGACGCGTCAAATACCACGCGGAATTTAAGATCCGATTCATTTTTTATGCAATGATGAGGTATGTAATACGTAGATTCGACGGTAGCATTTAACTCGTGGTCAGGAACTATTTCCATGTGACCTAATGTTAAGTAATCACTCATAAACTTAGAATAACTCTGCATTAAGATTGGATGCCGTGCAATTTTACGTTCAATTTGTTGTAAGCGTTTAATTGCAACTTCCCTCGACTCCCCAAGAGGTTTAGCTGATTGCTTAAATGGTAGGTTTACAATGTAACAGCCAGAATTATCTCTGGAATGTGTGATCTGAAAATGTTTATCGCATTGGATTTCTTCTTTAGTCCACTTACTAGCATTAGGAATTTCTTCGACTTGCCAGAATTTCTGCAAGGAAGAGTCGATATCAGAACTACTATGATGTACATGAACAACACGTTGCTTCGATTTACAAGGTGTGGCTTTCCCAAAGATAACCCACCCAAAAATTGTTTCATGTGCTGCAATTGACTCGTGAGGTGCTTTGATACGATTACCGACAAAAATATCTGAACAACAATCCGCCCCAAGAAGTATATCTATGCTGCCCGATAAGTGATAATTCGGATCAGCTAATTTTACCGAATTAAAACAATCCAATGTATTTGTATCCACAAAACTTTGCGGTAGTTCACTTGTAACCTTTTTCAAAATATGTAGTTCGCATTGTACCGATTTTTTGCTGTAGCATGAAACTAAATTTACAATTACACTGCCGTTAGTAGTTGCCGTTTCTTTTCCGGACACACCAGAAATGCGTAACTTAACAGATTTTCTGTTCAATTTCAATTTTTTAGCACAATTTTCGCTTATAAATGAAGACTGTGATGCACTGTCAATTAAAACCCGACAATTTTGATAATTACCGCTAGCATCGATAACATTGACTATGGCCGTGGGTAAAAGAATTTGACTATTTTCACGTTGAGCGCAATGTGTTGATATCACCGGATCAACTTCTGGTTCCGATCTACCGTTGATCATTGTGTTTGGATTTTTATTGATGTGTAATGGCGTATTATGTCTTAAATTGCATATTTTACATCCACTACTAGCACAGGCTGACGCGCGATGACCCATTCGTAAACAATTGCTACATAATTTATTCTTCGCAATAAAATCTTTTTTGTTGTTAAATGAAAGTTTAATAAAATCATCACATTTATATATAGGATGTTGCCCTTTACAGCAAAAACATGCATGAGAAAAAGTTAAATGCGCTGACACGTTGTTATTTTTACTGAAAGATTTACTTTTGTTTTCATTAAACGAACCTCGTTTGTTTACATTAATCGACGCCAACGCGGAAGCGCGTTGTTCGAGAAAAACCTTGAATTCAGCAAATGTTCGTAATGAACGATCTGTATGTGACAGATGCCACTCCTTTAAAGTCTCAGAGTCTACTTTCTTCAGCAAGAAATATACCAGAAGAGTATCCCACTGTTGAATTGGCTGATTCAATACTTCTAAAATGTCTAAGCATTGATTCGTAACGTCTAACATTCTACGCAAACCTTGTGCATTTTCGATTTGTAATGCTGGCTGCGAAAACAATTTATCTAGTGTCGAATAGATTATTTCACCTACATTTTCGAAACGTTCACATATCAATTTCCACGCTTTAGTATAGTTAGCATCCGAAATTTGAATATTCTGAATTATTGTCGATGCTTCCCCTTTTAACGATAATTTTAAGTATTGCAATTTTTGAACATTACTTAGGGAAGAATTATCATGAACGGTTGACACAAATATATCCCGAAAAGAAATCCAATCTGCAAAATTACCTGCAAATGCGGGCAAATCTAGTCGCGGAGATTTAATATTACAATGTACATTATTTCTACTACTACTTTCGATTTCAACCGATTTATTTTCTTCTTTATACATATGCGCTATGTTTATTTTTAACGTATCTATTTTTTCCGCGATTGTATTAAACTCATTTTCGTTCTCTTGAATGCATTTCTCCTTACATGTACACATAATTTCATCATGTATAGTTAACAGTTCTGCCCACAACTCGTTGGCTTGTGTGGCATACATTTGTACCGTGACGTTATCGTACGTTGTTAATTTTTCAACACTATTAGTAAGTCGGGTACACTTACCCTTGATTGCTGTTTTTTTTTCGTATGAGTACATCCATTTCGATTCTATGATTCGACTGAAGATTAGTATCCCGGGTGAAGAGGCACCATGGACACACGAGACGAGAATTGAAGACACGATTTGCAATGCTTTTTTTAACAATTTATTGCAGTAGTTGGGGAGATGCTTCTCCGTCCAACGCTGATGAGCGACTGACTCACAAAAACGGTCTGCATTGCGCAGATTGAATCAAAACAACATGTAGCGACGCACCATTGCATACAGCTCGAAGTGAGTTCTAAATGCTCTAGATGTCGTTGATACAGAATCGTGGTGTTAAAAGAAGGCATCGATAAAGAAACCACGATGTTCACCCAACCAACTCATGGTGTCTACTGACAACTTGAGAAACTTCCGGAAATGTTGTCACCTTCAGCGCCGTAATCCCCCCCCCACACACACGCACACACACACACAGTGATCTTCATAAGTGTGGGAGTTTCTTCTGCCGTACCCTGTAGGTTATTTCTTGCTTTTGAAATTGTATTTCTCATGGATAATTCAATATATACTATTGAAAATTAAGGCAAATGACTGAATTTATTTAACTATGATGGTACATACATTTAATGTGGCTCAGTTACCACGCGCCACCTGAAAAGTCCCTATTTTAAGAGAAGTGATCATGTTAGATGAAAGTCAGTAGCTAATTAACAATACTTCACTAAATCAATTTACTTTCTATACCCGGACAAATAAAGGCATAAACCGAGGGCTGAACACTCGTGACTGAATGTCTTAATCACATGTAACAATGAGGTGCTGGCGATAAAATCTCGTAAAGCATGATGACATAAAAACAAATACATTTAAATACATATTGATCTTTTTCCATCATAAACACGTAATATATTATTGACTTTTTGTAACTTATATATATTATAATATATAACTTAATATAAAATATAATATATAACTTATATATAAAATATAATAATATATAACTTATATATAAAATTATACATAAATTGTAATTAATCATTTAATATCTTATTGATCGAAGTCTTTACAGTTCCAAATTTAAAATAATAAAATTTATTTATGTTGACGTATTACTTCTTAACTAACTTCAATGATGCTGTTAAAAATGATAGAACTAATAACTTCAACAAGATATATATGTTATTGTTTACACTATATGTTTAACTACCATAACAAATCAATGTAACAGTTCTAGCTTTTCATATAAAAAAAAAGAGTTCCTGCCATTTGAAATCTTAGAAGCAGTTATACTTCCTTCGCCTCGGTCGATTCCTTCGTCTCGCCTCGGTTTGCTATCCACGTGTATTTCACAAGAACTAAGTATCCAGGACTCAAAGGACAAATTCTTTTCCAGGACAATCACGTTTTATTTTATATACACACACACACACAACACAACACAAATACATATAATTGAAGACATCTATTACTATTAAGTTTCATTCGATTTAACGTTCTAAAAATACCCTCGTTAGTAGTCGTAGCAATGCACAGGTGACACGCCTGTGCCATCCTTCTCCTCCTGGGTCTGTTCGCCTCTCTATTCTCCGGATTGGGTCTTCGGGGCTTGGCGAAAGTTTTGTGATTGGCCGTCGCCAATGGTCCTCGCTAGTTGAGGTTAGTAGAGTCTTACAGAATCCATTAACATTCAATTTTAAAAGAGATTGAAAATGCCCTATCTATCCGGGTTTTTTTAACCAATATAGCCACGATATAACATATTTTTTCTATCATGCAAATCCGACAGTTGTAATGGGTGATTACAGTAATCTCAGATCAACTTTAAAAGTATATTTGGTCTGTTTTGCGTAGCATTGATGACCATAACATTCCATAAATTAACTATCGAAAGTTTTCCAAATAATTTATGTATCCTCCTCAAATTTATTTCTCCTACGTTTTATCATTGTACTAAAGTTGTTAAACAGGGGACACTGAAGGAAGCTAGAAAAAGAAATATAGAAATTATGAGAGTGAGACTTCTCTAGTCGGCTACCCGTATAACATGAACACCCCTATGAATGGTCATATTTTGTTCAAAACCATTTAAAGAACCCTTTTCCCCGGCCACCCCTCTAAATGGTTACTTCTTTTCGTAACTATTACTGGCCGCCATAGAAAAATAGCATTGCATATATCTAATTCTATCATAAGAGAAAGCCGTCTCAATTTCAAAAAATAATCTATTATGTTGTAAAAAGTTAAGCTTGTGTTTCTTTTCACCGTCGAAATGAAATATGCTCTGATTTAAAGTCTAGATATTCACTCATAAACTATCATGTGCCGTAAAATAACTGTTCTCATCTAATAAAAGAAAGCTTTGAAATAATTATTTAGTCAGATATAAAATAATGCTCATATTGGATTTTTATAAAAAAAAAATTACAATGATTAATTACTTTGCAATAGAAGTTTATACATACCTTCCCCCCCAAAAAAGCCATTATGGAAGGATACACTGCCGGGTAAAATCTCAAATTATTTTTCTATAAACAAGGGTGCTAATCATTAAAAAAAGAAAGCCTTCTAAATTATTATTACGTTTCTAAAACTGCTGTAATTGCTTTTCGTAAGTGGGCGAGTGAATCAAAAATATTCTAGTCAGAACAATAATAAATTTTAATATTCTTCCTCATTAGAACAATTCTTTATATTATGTTAATTATATACATCCGCTTTTCAAATCCCCGTAAGTGAAAAGGAGGCCTCTGACAGTTTATTGGAATTTTTAGGCTTTAATGAATAGCCTGCATTCATTAGCTTAAAAGGAAAGGATTAAAGTACGGATCCATAAACAAATTGAAATAGCATACAGCGAATAAGTGTCTGAAGCTTATTAAATGAGTTTCTTTAACATGCTCACTAATTTCCTACATATGCAGTTACTGATTTTTACAAACATATTTTATTAATGACTTTCACTATAACCATTTAATTATATATATAATTATGTGTTTAATTACATGTATGAGTGTATAAAAAATGAGTTACAGTAATGAAGTTTGAATCATATCGTGACCAGTAAAAGAATAAATCGCTGAAATCTTCTTATTCAACAGTAGACTGGTGGTAAACTAAGTATGAGCTACAGAAAAATGTGATTTATATATTTTCGTGTAATAAATATTAGTATATTTTGGGATATACATAAAATTCTGAGATATAACGAAAGAAATGAAGATAAAAATGCATTTTTTATCTTTTTTTCTGGTTGAGGTAGCCACATAAAAAAAAGAACAATATCCTATATACATTGCAATATTTGTTAGACACATTATAAATGGGGCGCCTATTTCAGTCTGTTCTTTTGTGAGAACAAGGAATTAAATGTATAATTATGTGCTTAATTCCATTTATAAAATATAAAAAAAATGACTTATAGTAATGACCATGAAGACAAGTTCCTCCGAATTGGAGAAACAATAGTAATAACCTTTTAATCACATCGTGACCAGTAAAATAATTTATCAATGAATTCTTATTTAAATTTGACAACATAGGGATGATAAACTAAATATACGCTACATCAAGATGTGATTTATATATTTTCATGTAATGAATACTAATATATTTTGGGATATGCATAAAAGCCGAGATATAAAGAAAACAATGAAGATAAAAGAGCATTCTTCAGTTGTTTTCCTGGTTGAGATGGCAGTTTATATGCGATTGAGAAATTTCGTCCTTAATTTTTAACGAACACATTTTTTTTTTTATATTCAATTGAAAGAAGATAAACACGTTTAAACAAACTGAGTACTCGAAATCACAAAATGTTAAAGGTTTGATTTTAATATTAGTGATTTAAGCATAAAACATTTCTAACAAATCATTTTCAACTTTGATTTATTCCATTCATGTTTGATGATGTTGTTGCTTCCATTGTTTACAGTAAATCAAAATTTCGAGGTCTGTCTTTTAAATGAGAGAAACATTTCAATAAAAATTACTCCAGTGTAAAAAACAGACAAATGGAAAATCTGATGCTACCAACAATACGCTATAAAAACTGTTAATAACGACTTTTATGTGTATTATGTTTTGCCATATTTGGACACGTTAAATAAGTAAACCGGGAAATCATTCTATCAGGGCAGTGGTTGGGAGAAAGTACATAGTCTCCAGATGTCGACTCTTGGGGTGATCCGTCAAAATTGAGGTTGCAACACTACGTGGTGATGGTCCACTTATTCGGTTCCTCCATTTAAAACAGCAAACGAATCTAGTTTGTAAATGGCGAATATCGTCATTGACAAATGTACCGTATTAGAAAAAAATAAATATTATGTTTTACCATTTAGAAGAGCCTCATTTTCAAACTCGGTCCTTTTGGACGGCAAATCATTCAGATGACTGTCAGATTTCTTGCGTAAATTTAAAAAAAAATCAGATGACAATCCTTACATCGATGACCACTATCTAGATAAAAGCTATTTCTTAAAATTAAATCTAGCATACCTCAACATATTATTGCATATGAACTACCGACATTTCAAGAAATTATAACACCAGAGAAAACAGAAACGAAACTATTAACAAAAACACTTCAAAAATAAACTATGATATAAAATAAATCGCTTCCGAGGTGGCCGAGTGGTATCGCGTCGGCCCTCGGCTGGGCTCATTTTCTCGGTTCGAATCCCAATATTCGCCTTTAGATATCCTCGTGTCTAGGCCAGATATGGGTAAGTCAAATCCATAGATCGGATTGTCCCTTTCTAAAGTCAGAGAAGGGAGGAGAGGGTATTGTTCCCCTAGATATCGCCCCTGGGGAAGCTCGGTCAAAATAGAGGGGACACCTAGCGGGGGTTCGACCCTTAAGGTGCTATTGTAACACCAAGACGGGCTCCGACCCTTGTGGTGCTCTGTATTGTAACCGGAGACGAACTCCCCAGCCCTGCACAGCCTATATGTACCTGGTCTGGAATTTCCGGGGGCATTTCTAGGAACAACGACAAAATAAATCATAGAAATGAAATCCCTCACCAAAGTCATCTGTGAGATATTGTTCAATCTACTATGTTTAATGAGGTATTGTTTAATCTACTATTGCGCACACTTACATCATTTGTTTTGTATATGTAACAATTCCTCTGAATCCAACAAATGACAATTTTTGGAGGCTTAATACTTTATTGTCTAATGAGACTGAAATTTCACTGGAACATAATTATTTACTTTGTTATAGGATTCAAATGCTAGCTGGACGATAGATACATACATATATACATTTACGTCTCTGAGACAATACACCAGGTTCCAAATTACATCTTGAAATAATTTCAGATACATCAATAGGTGACAATACTTTCCTATCTAAAGTGTTATTCGAGTTATTAATATGCAATCCACCTAATGTATAGCAACATATTTACTCATATTATATCTTACATTATTGTATAATAATGAAACCAATGGAATTTCAGAATTCTGTCCCAATTATAGTATGACAAATAGCTATTCGGGTCGTATAGGAGTGCGAGTTCAAAAATATGTTACCATAGTTGCTGTTGTAAGTGTATTACCTTATATAACTGCATTTATTGAAGACAGGAAAACTATAGTTTTAATACGTTAGAATCTCTCTTAGAGAAAGATTTTCCATATATATTGAAGATATCGTATAGTCTATCTAATTTATAATTCGACAAATAAAATTGTTAAGACAATAATAAAATTGAAAATATTATAAAATTAATATAAACGTACTGAAGTAATCTTTCATTTCAAATGTGGGAGACATTTTTCCAGCGTACATCCTCTCTCCCTTATATATATATATATATATATATATATAGGGGAAACTAGGGAGGTTTGACCATAGGGGAGGTTTGACCCACCCTGTCTTTTTCATATTTACACATTTATTTAGCTGATGACCACCAGATGGCAGCATGGTATCAAGCAGAATTACATGTTGTTTGTGTGTGTTAGCCATTTGCAAGTAGAATCAAGGAGAAATCACTTGTGATAACATTTTGAGCCAGAAAAGTAGTTTTTTTTTTTGCAAGTTCTTCTCTCCTGTGTCAACTATCATTAACATATATAGAAGTAAGTTGAATTATTTGTGTACTTAGATTAATATACTAAAAGACAGTATACTTATTTTTCTATTTTTACTTTTTTTTAAATGTGTTTTTCAATTTTTTTTCTAAAATGACTATTAAGGGAGGTTTGACCCATAGCAATTCTGGGAGGTTTGACCCGGGCCAAACCTCCCCATTTAGTTTTTAACATGATGGTAACTTTACAACATTCAATTAGTTTTAAATAGAAATGTTGCTCTTAAATCAAATCAAAGAATTTTTGTTCTTATGATCAAAGTAACAAAATGTAATATAAATATTCATTTGAAACACTTGCTGTTTATGATCCTTTAAATTTCTCACTAACTAGTAGTATATTTCTTCTCTGGTAACTGAAGTAACTTTTATTTTATGCAAAATCAAAAAAATTATGCTGGAAATAACCATTTTCTCCTTAATTAGTTTATAAAATGAACATTGCCTAATTCATCAACATTTTGAATTAATCCTAGAATTAGATCAATTTAATGTGGCATTTATTAGAAAAAATATTAGATAAAATTAACAAAATTGAAAATATACAAGTAGCTACAACATTTTCCTGATGGTTATTAAAATATGAGTTTACTTTTTAGATGCCTTTTTTTTGGAGGTCAGAAAATAAAAGACGTAGGGTATCTCCAACCAGAATGAAAACTGCTGTTCTATCAATCACGGAAAAGGGTGAAAGTATAAGAGCTGCAGCTGCTGAGTATGGAATTGACAGAAAAACTTTAGGTAGATATGTAGAGAAATATAGAAAATCTGAAGATGGAAATATAGAATTTAAGGCAAACCACATTTCTTGCCAAGTGTTTTCTGATAAAGAAGAACATGTGCTCAGAGAATATTTGCTGCTCGCTTCAAAGTTAAACTATGGATTAAATTCAAAAGCAACAAGAATCTTAGCATACCAGTATGCTGTAGCAAATAATAAAGTCATTCCTGAAAACTGGTCTGTCAATAAAACTGCAAGTTATGATTGGTTGAAGGGTTATTTGCACAGACATTCAAATTTATCATTGCGACAACCCGAATCAACGAGTTTGTCCAGAGCCACTGCTTTTAATAAAACAACCGTGAGCGAATTTTTCAATAATTTGTGCTGCGTCTTGGAGAAAAAGAAATTTGGACCAGAATCAATTTTTAATGTTGATGAAACTGGAATAACAACTGTGCACAAACCAGGAAAAATTATAGCTATGAAAGGAGAGAAACAAGTATCTCAAGTCACCTCTGCGGAACGTGGAATTCTAGTCACAATGTGCTGTGGTATCTCTGCAATTGGAGCATCGATTCCACCATTTTTAGTATATCCACGAGTTCATGTAAAGGAAATAATGACAAGGGGTGGACCTCCAGGAATGCAAGCTGCAACTCATCCGAGTGGATGGATGACAGCAGAGAACTTCCAGCTATACCTTCAGCATTTTATCAAATTTAGCAAATGCAGCAAGAATAACGAGGTCTTGATTATTCTTGACAACCATGTTTCGCATATATCTGTTGAGGGTTTGCAACTCTGTAAAGAAAATGGAATAACTCTGTTAACTCTACCACCCCATACAAGCCATAGGTTGCAGCCACTTGATAGAACTGTTTTCGGTCCCTTCAAGACATTTTATAATTCTGCTGCCAGTGATTTTATGGTCACACACCCAGGTAAACCTATTACAATATATGACATTCCAGATTTTCTTCGCAAGTCATTTTCGAAGGCTTTTACTCCAGAAAACATACAAAGCGGATTTGCTTGTACTGGAATTTGGCCATTAAATTCAGATATTTTTTCTGAATCTGATTTTCTTGCATCTTATGTCACAGATAGACCAGATCCGGATGTTATAAGTTTGTCTTCTGCTGCATCCTCAAATCCATCTACCAGTCTGCCAACAATATCTGTATCTCCATCAACATCTACAAGTTTCACCTCTTCCAATCCTACTATTCCATCTACAAGTTCAAATTCCCATTTTACAGCACAACTAATAACACCTGAGCAGCTGAGTCCGTTTCCTAAAGCAGGACCTAGGAAAGGCAGATGTAGAGGAGGTAGAAGTTGTACCAAATCAAGGATTTTGACAGATACCCCTATCAAAGCTGAAATTGAGAACAAGCATAACATGAAAATGATGAAGAGAGCTTCACAAAATATTGAGAAGAAGGCCAAGAAACAAAGAAAAAAGAAAATAATACATTCGTCTTCAGATAGTGAAAATGAACCAGAAAATTTTCACGTTTCAAGTGATGAAGATTACGATTTTGAAGACTCCCGAACTAGCATTGAAATTGGAGATTTTGTTATAGTAAAATTCACAACCAAATTTAGTTTCTTCCATTATATTGGACGTGTCATTAAAGTAAATGAAGATGATATTAAAATAAATTTTCTTAGAAGGTCTGATGCATCTAACTTCAGCTTTATTTATCCAGAAAAAGAAGATATTGCAACTGTATCCAAAGGAGATGTCATTAAGCTCCCTCATCCAATGATCAATGGAGGCACTGAAAGAGTTGCTTTGAAAATAAAATTTGACTGTGACATTTCTAACTATCAGAATCTTTGCTGATTCAAACTAAATACATTTAACAATTTTAGTTTGTATTATTTGTTATTTTTAATCATTAAATAAATATTTGGTATTTCTTTAGACATTTAATTATTGCCTGTAGGCTGTAATGGTATTTTTTACACATTTAACTATTGCTGTGTAGTTTTTAATAACCTTTAATTCCTGTGGGTCAAACCTCCCTTATAGTGGGTCAAACCTCCCTCAAGTAGGGAGGTTTGACCCAGTTTGTACACTCTTGAAAAATCACTAAAGAAATCTGTAGTTTATAATTTAACTAAAAAAAGATAATGTAAAAAGATGAGCAACATTATAAACTATCAAATAATATCAACTCGGAAATTTTATTACATTAAACAAAAAAAGGAAAAATATTTTTGTAAAAAGCGGGTCAAACCTCCCAAGTTTCCCCTATATATATATATATATATATATATATATATATATATATATATATATATATATATTTATTTATTTATTTATTTACTTATTTATATGGTTATTTTATATTAGAAGATACTAGAAACTGTTATCCTAAGAAGCAATAATTTTAATTAAGATTTCTTTTGCAACCAAAAAATATAAAGTTCATTTTTTCATACCAAGAATACATAAAAAACTAAATCTTAAATTCTCATTTTCCTTGAACACTTGGATTTCTTTACAAAATTAATACATATCTTCCTTCTCTTTTTTCATAAATAACAAAAACTTATCAAAACTTGAAATTTAGAATAAGTGTAGTTTCAGATAATGAAATCTTGGATTTGAAACGAACTTTGAATACGAAAACTCTAAATTGCCTCCAAAGGAATTTTAAATGTATCCTTTTGTGAAAATACTGTCGAAGAAAAAATCACTGTTCGTTTCGCAATATTTTAAATGAATTTATCATAATTGAAAATAAGTGTTACTAAAGTTTTCAAGTTTCTAACCATAACTACGCTTTGTTGAAACTTGAGACTTCCGTTGCAGTTTTTATTTCTTCATAGCATACCGAATTTGCGCATACTCAATTTAGAAGAGCAGTAGTACTTAAACGTTTTAATCCTGAATTTATTACTTTGTGATTTCAAACCGTTCTCTGCTCTAAAGTAATTATTTGAATATAAGCTAGATTTAATTTATGGGAGAGAGGACAAATCCTCTTACTTCGTAGGATGAAGAGTATGGTATCAGTTCAGTAATTTTCTTGCCAAGAAATATACCTGAGAGTGTATTCTCTAATATAATATGGATTATAATGCGTATAGGAATTTTCCTATTTGCCTTCCAGATTTAAATTAAAAATCCCCTGTGATGGGAAATCCTTCAGGAAATCACTTTAATTAAAGACAGGCCAGGAAGATTATTTGTATCATAAATTGAATGAGAAATTCAATGGTACAATGTTAAACAGTAACTGAATCTATGGTTAATTCACTTAGAACTCAAAATTTGTATGAATATCTTTTATATCATCATAACACGATAAATAATAACACATTTATTTCTGAATTATTTTTTAATAATTACAAGATAAAAAGAACTTTTTATATACCATGTTTTAAAATTTTCTGTGAATCACATGAACTTGACAATTCTATGCATTAATAAATACTTTTTTAAAATTTTTCTGATGAATTATCCCATCAAATTGAAAGAAAATGAAGCAATTGGAAGTTAATTACGTTTAACTTTTCGTTTCCTTTTCGGCCAATAGATCAGTGCACCAGTCTATAAGACAAAATTAACTGAAAATAACTGAAAATGAATTTAATTCTGCTTAAAAATGGCTAAAAGTATTAAAATAATGCATTGTCATTGTGTTCTGAGCTATTCTAAAAGTTTCAAATGTCTAGCTAGCCGGGAATTTAGTTAAAAATTGATTCCAAGATTTGTACGGGACAATACACAAACACACAAACAAACAAGAAAGCCAGTTAATAAAAACATGGTAAAAAGTGTGCAACAAGATTTTTACAATAATAAATATGAAATACATTAGTCTTGTCTAATTCCTAATAAATATTACGAGGCTAATATTTAAGTGAGATTTTTAATTCATTACGCGCTATGCAGCTTGAATTGACAATGATTTCGAAACAGAATGTCGCAAATGTGTGGTCAAATCAAGCTGTGGGATGCTACTTAAGTTGTTAAATTATTTGAAAATACATTTTTACATGGAATTTAGAAATATTATTTATTATTTTTTTTCCCTTTACGTTTCTCACTTAGGGGGAAACATACCCTTTAAAGGTTAAGAGACTCGACAAACATATTCCTATGTTCAGTCACCAGTAGTTACTAAAATAATTTATTCAGAAATATGAAAATTTTAATGTGAGTTAAACAACATTTTTTCTATATAAATATGGATCTCAGTTTTTTCTATCTTGAAGAGAAATTTTTTAATTGTTTGAAATTTTAACCATTTTTTTCATTATTATGTCATTGCTCACATGATATACTCTAAACAGTTGACAGAATACCTTAAAATTTTATACACGGGCAATATAAGCAAATATCATAAAATGACCTAATTTTATGTCATTCCTGCCATAAAAATTTTAATGCCTTATAAAAAGTTATCTTTCTAGGATTATTTTAATAAAATGTAACAACTTAATGAATTTCATCTATTCCGGTGTCTATTTAGTGACGCTGCTCTTTTTAAGAAAAATGACAGTTTTATCCATGAATGATATTTAGATGGAATTTTTTTTTTAAATG
>OU015496.1:63725680-63853180 GCA_907164885.2 Dolomedes plantarius | reverse complement strand
AGCTTGAAGTCTGATTCAAGTCGGACTTTCATATGGAGAACGCCAGGTACCCGTTACCACCAAGGCAACATCATTGAACTACACTGTTACGGTGCTGCAGGATTGCTCGTTTGGGGTGGAATTATACTGGGCTCCAGAACAGATCTGCCTGTTAAAATCGGAATCATAAACGGACACATTTATCGGGACATCATTCTGGAACAACATGTACGTTTCTCTAAGGGTGTCATTGTGGCATAATGCCACTATGTAAAATTAATTACTCTAAAATTTAAAAACTTAATTATAACCGCTATTAACTTAACTTAATTAATTTCATCTTTAAACAATTAATTGCTAGCTGTATTAATATTAATTTAAAATATAACTAATTTCAAGATACATATTGTATGCTTAAAGAGATTATACTGTTAATATCTACAATAGCTAAATATATTTACATTTTCCAATTATAGAATCGATTCCCTCATTCGAATTTCGCATCACGATTCGATTTCTCAACTTAACTGCAAAAAATAACTACTTCCCACGTGTGCAATAGCTTACATGTATTCATAGGCCGATGTTTCCTAAAGATAATAACAGTGTAATCGCAGTTTAATTAATTTCTCTTTTAATTTAGTCCTGTGATATAGCTAGTGTTTATTATTCTATTATTTATCCCCTTCTACAGACTTTATTTTGTTGTTTAGACTAAAAGGAAATGGGATCTCTTAACCCATTAACGCCCGAATTATTTCTGCTCGAAATATTTTCATCATTTTCTCAAATCTATGTAATTACGACCCCCTGAGTACAAAAAATCTAAAATTCAATCAATTTGTGATTTAGATTTAAAACTAGCTGAAGTACCCTGCGTTGCCCGGAATTTTAAGAAGGTTTGTTAACCAAAATCAATTTAAAAAATTAACACAGTATAAATTAGCCAAAAAAAAGCATGTGAAATGTTATACATATCTCAGTATTTTGGTAGATGCAGTCTTTCATCATTGTACCACTAAAAGCTATAAAGTAAAAATGTCAAATTGTGGAATGTTTGTTAACCAAAATCAATTTAAAAACTTAACACAGTATAAATTACATAACCAAAAAAAAAAAGCATGTGAAATGTTATACATATCTCAGTATTTTGGTAGATGCGGTCTTTCATCATTGTACCACTAAAAGCTGTAAAGTAAAAATGTCAAATTGTGGAATGTTTGTTAACCAAAATCAATTTAAAAACTTGTGAAATGTTATACATATCTCAGTATTTTGGTGATGCAGTCTTTCATCATTATACCACTAAAAGCTGTAAAGTAAAAATGTCAAATTGTGGAATGTTTGTTAACCAAAATCAATTTAAAAACTTAACACAGTATAAATTACATATCCAAAAAAAAGCATGTGAAATGTTATACATATCTCAGTATTTTGGTTAGATGCAGTCTTTCATCATTGTACCACTAAAAGCTGTAAAGTAAAAATGTCAAATTGTGGAATGTTTGTTATCCAAAATCAATTTAAAATCTAAACAATTTAGCAAGATTTAACCTTCTATGTTTGGAGCAAAAGAAGCTGATAAGTAAAACATAAAATATACATACATTTATAATAAACCACTAAAAGCTGAAAAGGAAAAATGTCAAATTGTCTTTTGGAAAGTAAAGCTGAAAAGTAAAAATGTCAATTTGTCGAATGTTTGTTAACCAAAATCAATTTAAAGACTAAACACAGTATAAATAACATAGAAAAATAAGCATGTGAAATATTATACACCCAAATAATTTTTAAAAAATCCAATATAAAAATATATAAATTTATAATTAACTCCTCAGAATTCATCTAGATTTAACCTTTCATCTTTGGAGCAAAAGAAGCTGAAAAGTAAAACATAAAATATATACATTTATAATAAACCATTAAAAGCTGAAAAGGAAAAAATGTCAAATTGTCTCTTGGAAAGTAAAGCTGAAAAGTAAAAATGTCAATTTGTCGAATGTTTGTTAAACAAAATTGATTAAAAAAGTAAACACAGCATAAATAACATTTAAAAAAAAACATGTGAAATGTTATACACATCTCAGAATTTTAGTAGATTCAGCCTTTCATTTTTCAAGTTTAAATTAAAAATGTCAAATTGTCTAATGTTTGTTAACAAAAAGTAATTTAAAAACTAAACACAGTATAAATAACATAGATTTAATAACAGTATAAATATCATAAAATATATACATTTATAATAAATCACTAAAAGCTTAAAAGTAAAAATGTCTAATTGTCCATATAAATACCTCCATAAATGCAGGATTCTGTAGCCAAAAAAATATATAAATAAAGTATTAAAGTATTTGTTAAAGGCACTGACAGATGAAAAAATTAACAGAAATCTGCAGTTTGGGCTACACGCACCATAAATGCAAGATTCTGTAGCAATAATAGAAACATTCTGTCCTTATTAAACTCCATATAAATCTCTGTTCAATTAAACTGATCCAAATATCATCTGAAGTACCTTCATAAACTATGTTTCTTGATTCGGGGTTCAATATGAATGTTTGTTAACCAAAGTCAACTTAAAAACTAAACACAGTATAAATAGCATAGGAAAAAAACATGTGAAATGTTATACACATCTCAGAATTTAGATAGATTCAGCCTTTCATCACTAAAAGCTGAAAAGTAAAATTGTCAAATTGTCTTTTGCCTTGTGAACTCTGCATGAAAAATTAAACATAGTATAAAAAAGGGATGGGAAATGTCATACACATCAATACTAAAAAACAACGAATAAATTTTGGTTCGAATTTGACTCTTAGTGTGCTTCAAAATAGTTGAAACTCTTGAAAATAGTTGTTCTCAGATGTACGTGCTTCCAAACGTTGATGACCAGAATAACGCTTGACTATGCAGTGAAGGATATTTATATCTGGGGAGGTATGATTTATGAGTACAACAAAGAGACTCGATTGAATTTCTCTTTAAGTTAAATGTCAGATTGCAACTCTATGCATTCCATTTGACAATTTGCTAGCATTATATCTATATCGACTGTAAATAGAATAGAAAACATGCAAAAACAAAAATTGTTTATTTTCCCCGAAGTCCTGAAATCAATTTTAAATTCTTGTACTAAATCGGAAAGTAGGGCTGCGTATTTTATAACATTTTTAGAATTGTGCTTGGGAAATTAAAATAGTAGCATTAAGATTTTTATGCAGTTATAGGCATTTTAGCTAAATTTCAATAAAAATTACTTCAAATTGACCAATTTATAGAAAAAGTATGCTATTTACAGTTAAGTTTTTGTTTCTTTTTTTTTAATTTTTAAGTGCTATTTTACCATAAAGCACCAAAAAAAACCTTTAAAAAATCATTTTTTAAAACAAACAAATGAAATAGCTAAACACAAACATAGTTAACCGTAAATAAATCGCAAAACTGTGCTTAAGTTTAGACTGATTCTTTTTAGTTAAGATATACTAATTTTTATGCTTTTAAAAGTACATCGTGAATTATAAAATTAAGAACAATATAAAATACAGTAACGGATTATTGCTTCTTTTAGGAAACAACAAAACAATGTTTCAAATTCAAACTTGTGTAACTACTGCCACTCGCTGCTACTGTCGTCTGATGAGCAAAAAAAAAAAAAATTAAATAATTCAATGTTATTCTGATTTTTCACGCTAGTGGAAAAAATGCCACGCCCACTTTAGAGTCACTTGAAATAATTAAACACACACAAATATATAAATTACACAAAAGGTTTTTTTTTTTAATTCTGTAATGTGTCTAAATCTCCACTATGGAAATATATCGGAGAATTCCATCATTTTAATAAGAAATTTCTAAAATGAAAATAGCAACAAATAACGTCTGTTTATAATCTGAAGACGATGTTAATTTCACTGAAATGTTTTAAAATATAAATTTTAGATAAGAAATATTTAACGCATTTACTACGCATTACATCGTTTCAATAAGAAATGTCTGAAATGAAAATGGCAACAGAGAACGTTTGTTTACAAAATAACACGGCGAAAATAAACGACGATCGTTAATCGAAATGTCTTAAAGTATAAAATCTGACTTGAAAGATTATTATTTTCATTTATTATTCTGGTTTAATATATAACTTAAAACTTTTTGATTTTATTTATTTTTATCTTTTCGCTCGCTGTCAGCTAACCCTAACGTGGACGCCATATTCAGAGGGATGATGCCACAAAGTGTAACAGCTTACATTTAGTTTCAAAATTGTGGTTTTTTATTAATTAAAAATCAACGGTAATTATTTTCGATTTTTGAAGTTCTTCAGACCCTCGGCTGTTTTTAAAGACGCCTGTATTTAAAATTTCACGATCGTTGCTCCTAAACTGTGGATTTCTATACAATTACAGAGATACAAACATTCATTTTTATATATTAGATTATAGCCCGTCCTCATTTGATGACGCTGGGCGTTACGGTGAAAAAAAATCTAGAAATTCAGTGAAGTGAGCAAATTCGAAAACAACAAGTAATAGTATGTAAAAACGGACTAGTTACAGTATTTTATTAAATTTTAAGATAAAATTAATTTTAAACTGTTATTTACTTAACATTTATTTATCATTTAATGACAATTTATCTCAAACAGAGTAATATTTAACGCTATAATGTTTAGTTTTGAGTGAAGTATAACAGTTGATAAAAAGGACAATTTTTATTCAGAATGACGGAAAACAAGATGCACATATAAGATACGTAAAGAAAACGCATACATATGATACATAAACAAAACGTATATATAAGATACATAAACAAAATACGTAAAAATTTACATAAAATATGAACTTATTCTAGAATTTGGTATGATATTTGGGTAAACAAGGAATGCACAATGTTACATTACACTTTTCACAGAATGTGTGTGGTTTTGACGCACAATTTTTCAGCTGACAACGTCTATGTTTGTCTCGTTTCAAAATAGTATGTCCAACGAGATCATAGCGAAAACTGTCAACATTTACAGCCGAAGAGGATGGTGTTGACATCGGACGACCTCTCGCTGAACGGTTTGTAACTCCTTTTTTCAAGTAAGTTACTGTATTATTCGTCGAAAATCTTTTATCGATAAATGCTTGTTTTTCACATCTTTATGGACAGATTTATACAATATATAGGTATTTACAACAGCCATGTCGACCATTCTTGTAAATAAAGACAAATACAATTTTTTCCCAAATGGATATTGAATGTTTTTCTAAATACCAATCATGTTGGTCAACACAACCCATAAATGTGTTGTATGAGTGGATTATGTTTGGCCGTGGAACAGAAAGTCTGTCTTTCTCCCCTTTACACCAACGCAGTGTTTGTCTCACAGGATTAATCTGCTCATAATTTGTTGCCAAAGTAACAGACTTATTGTCGTTCCATTTGACTATTAAAATTTAATTTTCCTTATCAAATTTATGCTCGTAAAACCCTCTTGATTCTTTTTCTATTTCTTTTCGAGATTTCAGAGGACATCCTGCCATTCTGTTGTCTCTTATAGTGCCACAAGCACGAAATCCAAATTCTTTCAACATCACTAACAACTGGTAACTGTTGAAAAAGTTATCAAAAAATACTACATGCTTTAATGGATTCTGAGAAATAGACAGCATATCTAATACAACTTGACTTCCCAAAGGGAGAGTTTGCTTAGTCTTTGAACTAGTTTTGCATCCATATACAGAAAAATTATAACAGTATCCATTTTTTTCTTTTTTTCTTTACCCTTTTTTTTTCAAGGAGGCGGAACAGCATAATTTTCATCAAAATCACTGTTATCATCTGAATTTGGATCTTCAGAAATTTCGATTTCAACTGTTCCTGCAATATCACGTACTTTAGCTAAAGCTGTACTTTCATCTTCAAAATCCTCTTCATCAGTTAGTTCATCTACGTCAGGTGGAATTGCTATGATGTCAGCTTCAATTTGTTCGGAAAATAAATATTCATGAGCTTCTGCAATCGTTAAGAACCTACGAGCCATTATAATTACTTATTACCCTCCTAAAACAAAACAAAGTATGGCTAATTACCATATAAAAGTGGAACGAATTTTTAATACAATTATTACACGAAAAAATTCCAAAATTGTAATGACTCTTGAAATTTGTATAAAAGTTGGCTGCAACGCCCAGCGTCCTCAATTGAGGACGGCAAAATTGGACTCCATTTTTGAAAACGAAATTTTTTTCAAAACAAATTAATTTTCTATTATACGTTTACATAGTACTCTAATTTGATATACTAGTAAAAATAAAATTTCTTCCTTTACTTTAGCCAATGTAGCTAGACAGAAAGCAAATGCAAGCGTGACACATGAAAAAACATGAAATGGTGATCGATATCATGAAGCTCTAAACAACCCCAGATACAAGGTCGTTTGTGGGATGTTTTGTGGTAGTGCCGTCTACCGTCATGCAAAATAAACAATCGTTTCCGAAAAATATATAGATTCTACGTACTCTTTTATACACTGTCCTCAAATGAGGACGCTGGGCGTTAACGGGTTAATCAGAGTAAGCCCATTAACCTAGGCTTGTGTGAGCAGGCTTTGGGTAGAAAAGCGTTTGCTTCCCCTCCATAAAAGAGAGTACGATTTTTAGCGAGATGAATGCTGTTTGCAATATTGGAACGTGTCTCCTCGAATTTTTGTCTTCGGACATTTTCCATGACACGGGCTGGCTGGAGGCTTAATGCTGGTGATTTGATTTTATAAGTCTTCGAAAAAATATAATAAATAGGTATTTTTCAAGAAATTTTTGTGTGTGCCAATTTCCTTGTCTTCAGCATGAATGGTCCAGTTTCATTCTTCATCTAGAGTGCTAGAAGGCACATAATCTTTATTTTCCAAGTCCCAATGTTACATCGTTAACTGAGTGCTTCTTGCCAAATTACCTACTGCTCTTCGTGCTTATGATGTGGTTCCAGATATATCTGCAAATTTGATACAGTTCCAGTAAGCAGTGTTCAGCTAATGAACTGGTCTCCACGTGGCAGAAATCGATCCATCTTTTACGGTAGCTGAACTGAAAATTTCATCATCGTGGGTTTCATATAAGTTCAATGTTGCTCTAGTTTTACAGAACTGATTCAGTCTTTCAGTTTCCCATCTCCAGTGCTCAAGTGAGAAACTCTAACAAAGTTACATTTTTTCTGGTTTTACTGCATGTCGAGTAAGTTGATAAAAAGTGAAGCTTCTCTATTTTCAAATTGTTAACATTGTCAGAACATACACAACGTCTTATTGCAATGTACTCATATAAAATCACTATACCTCTCATTAATAACCCTTAAACTATTTTTGTTTTACTTCATTACCATCCTATTTTTACTTCAGTCATGGGCGCAGAATTTGGGCTAATGGATGACAATGCCCATCCTCACCGAGCAAACATCGTAAACGAATGCCTTCAATCTAAGGATACCACCTTTCGGACTTCGCATCAGTACGTTCCTCGGTTCACCCGTATGGAATGGCCATGATTCTCACCTGACATGAATCCGATACAGCATGTGTAGGACATGCTTGGCCGACGAGTTGCAGACCGTCAACCCCCTCCTACATGTATACCGGAACTTGGGAGAGTATTGATTGCTGAGTGGAGAATTCTTCCCCAAGACCAGCTCAATAATTTGATACTCAGCATGTCTAGGCATTGTACGAACTGCATTTCATTGCATGGGAGACATACTATGTATTAACCAGAATACCAACCATGTAATATTAAGTTTTGTAAAGGAGATAATTTTTACAATTACTCCAGGGAGCAAAAATCGTAGTTTTTATGAATGGTATCATGCATACACCATCTTTTTTGTTCTTTATCTTTTGTTTAATAAATGGGCTTTATGAGTAAGTCACGTTTATTTTTTTTCTGAACCTTTATTTGTCGGAGCTTGCACTTTCCTTAATTTATGGATAGTGTAGAATCACATAATAAGAAGAAACTTCCAGAGACAGTCGAGTTCTACAACAAAACCAAATGTGGAGTTGATATTGTTGACCAGATGATGCGTAAATATTCCGTAAGGGCTGCTTCACGTAGATGGACAGTGCATGTTTTTTTATAATTGTAGGATCAAATGACTATGTTATTTACAGAGAATAAATTGGTAAAAATATTTTAAGGCATAGGTTCTTATTTCACTTAGCAGATGAGTTAAGACAGCTTCATTTGAAAAGAAAAACAAGCTCAAGATTGCCCCAAGAAATTTCCAACACTAGCCTTAGGCTCTCAAAGAAAAGACGTCAATGCCAGATTGGACATTGTAACAACAATAAAACAAATGATGTATGTAAAAGGTGTTCATATTATGTATGTGGAAAATGCACTTCCGGCGTTGAAATGTTTTGTGTCTTTGCAAAAATTGCGAAAAGCAATAAAATGTGTTTTATTAAAGGTAAGTGAATATTTATATAAAAAAATTACTTTTTTAAATAAACCGTTGTTTATTAAAGAAATTCTTAAAGGATATAATTGAAAATAATAAAAATTATTTTAAAGTTGTATAAAACATTTGCAATTTAAGATATGCTTTAAATTCATTGAGCAGTCAATTTGACTGCCGTTGGCGCTTCTAGGTAGGGAGAAAGTTTGGCGCTTCTAGTGTTAAAAGATTAAATAACTAATAATTAAATTAATCGTATACAGTACTGAGTATATAACTTCAGATAATTCTATTAAAAGATTCATTTTAAGGAATAGATTAAAGTATCAGAATATTTCATTGAGCATTTTTAATATTAAAATCCTTCGCTGTGCATTTTTAATATTAAAATCTGTCCAATGCTAAATCACGCTGTCTTTTAAGTATTTCTGTTTGTTTAAAATTAGAGCTTTTTTTGAAGAAATTGTTTTTGTATGCGTTTAGTAACATTATGATCCAGATAAAAAATTCGCCGATTGAAAGAGCTGATGCTCCCTTGTTTCAAGAAATATACTTAAGGGTGCTGGGACCTCACCTGGACAATACTGGTCGGTTTTCCAGTTGGTTAGAAAGAATAGTTAGTTAGAAACTATTTTTTCTAAAGTGAACAAAATAGGAAATTAAGTTAGTTGGTTAGAGTAAATAGTGATGTCATGTTCAAGACCCGGTTCCTAAATAGTTCTCAATTTAATTTTGTAGCACATTACAAAATGCGTACCCAAATTCGTCAAAATTCGGTACTTTAAATAAATTTTTTCGCACTTATTACATCTATTAAACTATTGGTCATCAAGTAAAACTCATATTTCTAGAAAAACGGAAGATCTATCTGAATTCTATTATGTATTTAAATTTTCTTTTCTTTTTGCATATGCTATCAACAGAAATTTTAAAAATTTAATTAGAACAAGAAGCATCATATTTTCACAGGTATAATTTAAATTCAAAAATATTATTACCATCTCTTTTAAATAGTACAAAATTTACACATGTATAGAATTTTGTTTTCTATTAAAAAAATCTTTAAAATCAAGTTGATAAAATGTACGGAATATTTTTCTGTAGACTATCACATTTTGGAAAGTACCATTAAGCTGTTCCAGATTTTTAAAATTTTTTATTTATTTTACTCACATTTTTAATTCAAAAATTTTGTATATATATATATATATATATATATATATAATGCGTCTTTGACTGTGCGATATATTTCTAAATGAGGGAAAATAAAGTACAAATTTCAGCTCATTTCTACGAAAAAATATGCATAAACTTTTGAAGTATGCTTTCCAGAATTAGGAGAGACAGGATTTACTAAGAATACAATTCGAAAGCACTTCATTTTTTTTGGAGAACACTATACTTAAATCCGCATTTCATATCGATTCACTTTGAATATTAGACTTACTCCAGAAAACTTAATTCCTTTACAAAAAGAGTGGCAGGATTCTAAAATTTACCTTCAAACTGTATTAAAATAAGAAGAGTAAAGTTTTATTAAAAACACTTTTCATAAGCGTAACAACACTCAGGTATTTCGGTGGAATCATGAATAATGCATTTATTTTAATGAGGTAACTTTGAGAATCCTCGGATGAGTCCTATTTGTCTTATTTCATTTTTCGCGAAAATTTATTCCTCAGCATAATGGCATCGTCTTCCGCAGTCTAATTAGCATGAAACAAGATATCTGAAATCACTCGAAGGAAGCCCGGAGTTCAAATTTATTGTAATTTTATATTTTTACCCATCTTTATCATTATTTTCTTTAAGAGAGGGATTGTAATTAATTTTTTCTTGTAATCCCTTAAAACAAAGATACTTGTGTCAGAATTTCTCAGCTTTGATTCGAGCATTGCTTTGTTACTCGGTGTTACAACAAATATAAATGAGCAGTGATTTAAATAACTATTTACCTTAAATCAAGCGAACACGGATGAAATTTTTTCAGTAGTGTTTTCATGTCGCAATTGTGTACGTTTTCAATTTTTTTGCGGTTCACTTTCAATGCCGGTTCATTTTGTTTAATTTTCGTAGAATGTTTATTTTCGAAGTACTTTTTAAAGAGATTTTTTAATTTTCTAATTTCACGTGAATATTTCATTGAATTGGAAAATCACAAAAACTCGCAAATCAAATATTTTTAACCGAATTAGTAACATCTAATTTTAATGATTATATGATTTTAATTTATTTTGATTTCATTCAATACATATAATATGTTGATTGATGATCCTATACACTCAAATGATTAAACCATTCTAATTTCACTTAAATATTTCATTGAAATGGAATTAGAAAATCATAAAAATTTTAAAATCAGATATTTTTAACCGAATTAGTGGCGTTTCATTTTAATGATTAAATATTTTTCATATAATTTCATTTCATTAAATACATATCATATGTTGATTCACGAGTCTATACACAAAAATTCCTCAATTCCTTAACTAATTGATTAATGTGTAACTATCGGGATTTATTTGACACTATTATTACAGCTATAATTAAGCCATTTCTGTCACTAAACATGTTAATCGATTTCACCACAGATTGCGACTACAAACCTCAATTTCTTCAAAATTAATTGATCCATGTGTAACTTTCAGATTCTATTTGACACTATTTTTACAGCCAAAATAAACAAATGAAAGACAGATAAAACAATTTCTGTCACTAAACCTGCTACCTGATTGCACCACAGATTGCAACTGCAAACCTCAATTCCTTAACTAATTGATTCATCTGTAACTATCAGATTATATTTGACACTATTTTTACAGACAAAAAAGAAAAACAAGTGAAAGACATCTAAAACAATTTCTGTAACTAAACCTTCTACCTGATTGCACCACAGATTGCAACTGCAAACCTCAATTTCTTTAAAACCTATTGATTCATGTGTAACTATCGGATCTTATTTTACACAATTTTGGCAGCTATATTAAATACATGAAAGACAACTGAAACTAGATATGCAATATGAGACTGAATTTCTATATAAGAAATTTTGACAGGAAATGTGTTTTAGATTGTCACAGAAATTCTGGATACTTACCTTGACACAGAGTTTAATGTTAATCCTACATAACTAAACGAATTATTGTCAATAAAAATATTAAAAAGTTAGCTTCAGTCCAGGATATGTTTTTAGAAACACTTATTATTGCCATCATTTATATTAAATATGCTATTAATTGATTGAAACAATCGATAGTTATTAATAAAATATAGATCACGATATTTCTTAAAATCTACTTGTTATTGAAAATATTTTTGGGAAATCTATCATTATTTGATGAAAACATTTTCTAATTACTAGATACAAGTCGTTTTTATTTCCTTTTATTTAAAAAAACACCACAAGTAGTTACTTTCTCGAATATATATATATATATATATATATATATATATATATATATATATATATATGTGTGTGTGTGTGTGTGTGTGTAAGTAAGTAATAAAAGGAAGCTGACATCTTATGAAATGATAACCAAAGTCTTATGTGATGGAATCTCGGGGATTCAAGGGGAAGCTCATATTACTCCGTAATTTTGTAGTCGTAGAACCAGGGCAGGCGAATGGAGAGAATTAGGGACACTTTCAGAATGACAAAAACACAGTCACATTCATTTAAATGGATTTTATTAAGAAGCGGACTTCTGTTGCATAAGATTCACTGAGGATACATTTTATACAACAGTTATTTTGTGGGAAAAGGCCCGGGAAGCGCAACGCGGCGGCGGTACGGACAGAGAGTTAAAACTCTACATGTTGATGGTTTCTGGTAGGAACACAAAAAGCTGAAAGAGACGATGGGATTCTCGAAAGGCAGAGTCGAACAAAACTTATATATATATATATATATATATATATATATATATATATATATATATATATATATATATATATATATATATATATATATATATAATTGGTCTTATATGAAAATTGTGTGTAGTGCATAACTGGAAACTTCAGCTTCGTTATATCTACAATAAAAACACAGACTTACAGCATGTCACCTCTCTCAGTTGCTATTATGAATATTAATAAGCTGTGTCTTCCGATCAATGTCATATATATTCTTCAATAATAATGAATAATATATTCATTAGACTGCTCTATAACATAAATATTTTTTTAACCAATGCGGAGCCACTTATATGATAGTCGATAGGCGAATGTCGAGAAGATATTTGTCTATAATACATCGCAGTTTTGCTGGCCATTTTATTATGGGGGCACCGTATAGGCGAACCAGTCTTACACCCTATGAAGAGACACAAACTGAGGGAATTTAGTGGAGCGACATAAAATGAATCGAAATTTCTCTAATAGCAACCAATCACTCCTGATAATTGTTATAGGTCTGTTGTTACACTACAATCCTGTAATTATTGTTACTGGTTTTTAGACATTCAAAGTATAGAAATCTCCACTACATATATTGACCAGATATCCTAAGACGTCAGATGGCCCTCCAATTTAACACTTAGACATGTACAATTGACTACAAGAGTACTCCAGAAAGATCTGTTGGTTCTAACCTCAACAGCTTTAGTCCTCACTGTACTCTACAAGTGTTTAATATATTTACCACTTTGTTGTAAAACAGCACTAAGATTAAAATAGCTTGTCAAAAGGAGCCCCGACTCCACTCTTATTTTTCATTTTCGGGCGTTTCCGTTTAGAACCACATATACAAACAACGTCGAAATGTTATAGTATTGGTGACAGAATAATTTATGACATAAAATCCAATTATGTCAGCTCTACTGTAACAGACGAATTCCATGCAGGATACATATATAAGCATTCATGTATAAATATATATATTTATATATAAGATGTATATCTTTGGGTATATAGTCGTGAGAAGTGATCATCGAAATGTCACTGCCCATGACATATACTGAACATTATTACATTTGAACTATTAATAGTATTTACTAGGATTTCGTTGGGTTTTATTGTGTAAAAACTTCAGCGAAAACATTGTGGCCGTTAATTTTATTTGTTTAAACTCTACAGAAATTTTTTCCTAAAAAACTGCCATCTAAACATACTTAGCCTCTTTGTCATTTGTATAACGGATACACTGTTTTTAATAATATTGTATTCAAACTGAAATATCGGCAACTGACATCCAAAAACTTTGTAATCGTAAATTGTAAGCTCGTTGTTCCAATAGCCTCAGTTGAAGTCACATAAAGACAGAGACATAACGATACACGTGGTCTTCAGTGATACATATGGTACGTATGATTTGTGTTAGGATTTTTTTTTGGTGTGTGTGTATCATTATAAGTGTAAAAATGGATGTAGTTTATCTATATTGGGGATTTGTAAAGAGTTTATTCTTATCAGATGCTGCAAAAATATTTTACGAAATCTGTGGAATTTTAGATATCGTAGAATTTTTTGTTTGGAGCACGGAACGTGGGGAATTGAACAGGAATAACTTTATATCTAATATATGCGGTGTCTTTAACAACAAAAATTAGCAACAGTAAATGTTTAACAAAATTGTTTTGCCATTAGAGATGTCCCAGGGAGAGTATATGTAAGTAAGAAAAAAACTTCTTCAAAATGTCACAAATAACCACATTTGAATAATAACGACATACTCTCTACACTAATATAAAATAGATGAACGTTATGGGAAGATTGAGATTCCCGTTAAACTACTGCATTATTAACTAAGGAATGCTGACATAGCCACGTCGGTCAGGCCTTTTATCTGGCATTTTTACCGGCTTTCACATTAACCATACCGGCTCGGAGACATTAGTCGCAGATAAGTGTACTTTCCCGTATAGAGCAATCCTTTAATCCTGGACCCCTTAAAATATCAAACGAAAACGAAAACTTTAGATGTTCGGTTGAAATTCTGCCCGGCAATAAACCTAGTTGAAGAACAGATCAACCAAGATACATCAAGATGGCACAGACGCGTCAAAATCGGCAGCGACATATAACTATACCAAAGGGCCATCGAGGGATAGGATTCTGTAGATATCTATAAATACGACGTCCATCGCATGTAGCCACTAATTCTATCGCAGTTCAACAAAAACTTGATATTATAGCTGGTAAATCTAAAGAAGTGGCCAAATACTTAGCGTGGTTTGGCGAAGTTTTCAAATTCATGAATATCACACTAAAATATTGCTCTTGTAAAGAATTAGGCACTTCAATTAGTCTTTAAATTAGGAATCCTTACATTTCTTCATTTAGATTTCTTCAGTTAGGCTACTTGTAAAGGAGTGGGTACCCCATTTAAAGTGGATAACAATTTCGCTGAAATTATTGTTATCTTATATGTTCTGCAATCAATCTTATAACTGGATAACAGGTTTGTATTTAATAGATTTTTCTTTAGAGATATAGACGCCAAAAGTTTATTATTGTCTGCCGAAAATTAACCTTCGACTGATGAATTTTCATTATTAGTACTTATTTCCGTATTATTGTTTGCATTACAATATCTTGTTCTTTAGTTTCAGTTATGAGGAAATAATATCATTTAGGATTTATTCTGAAATATTTATGCTATTTAAATTGCAAAAAACTGGCTATATATTCTGTATATACACATAATTTTATTGCTCGGTATGTTGCCGTCGTCATTTAGTATGATTTGGGTGGATTTTGAAAACTTTGCCAAACGACGCCAAAAGGGTACAATCGTCTTTACATTTACCATATATCTTTGTAATTCTTTTAGGAGTATTTTCTTACTGATATCGTGAATAAGAATTAGTTCATCGCCTTCAAGAAGAATATGTTAATATCCAATTGGATTGTTTCTTGAATTCAACTAAACGATTGTCTCCATTTAAATAATGCCATGAGAATGTTAGAAATTGGAAAAAAAACAAATATCTACATAAGTAGATAAACAAGAATAGTCATTAATCTGCATCTTAATTTTTTATGGTAGATTAACATAATTATATAGTATAAAACGTGTAGAGGAGTCAAATGTTTCAGTTGCATACTACTTTAAGAAAATATATTGCAAGTGCCGATGTTGTTTAAATTAATACTTGATTGTTTCTTGACCGCAATTAAACGATATGAATGCTATTTCTATATAAATGTAAATAATAGAAAAAAATTCTAAGCAGATAAACAGGAATGGTTACAATCTGTCCCTTGATATTTTTTATCCCATATTAACGTAAATTAAGAGTATAAAACTTGTGGAGGAGCAAAATTTTTCCAGCTGCATACTACTTTAGGAATATATAATAGCTGTACCTTCGTTATTAATTTTATCCAAAGCAAATAAGAAGGATTTTTTTATTTGTATAGCATAAATCAAATTACATGTTAGTATAATTGAAATGCTTTATTCCGCAGATTTTTAAACACGTTTTCTATGAGACTATTATAATTAAATTTACTGGAGCCATTGGCTCAAATTTAATTCTCAGTAACATTAATTCTTCGCATTCTTCTTCAGGTTTATCTTTGTTTTTGCTTCGAAAAACGTACTTTTATTCCCACAGACAATCATCTTACCTTTAATTCCTTCAACGTTTCAGGTTTCGGTATGCAGCTGTATAAACTAGTAACATCCGGCTAGATTACGCCACATATACTAAATTAATGTTAGGAATTTAATTTTTGCAGTATTACATGCAAGCATATCTTTTTCTGTTCATTTTTTTCCTAGACATCTCCCTAGAAATGTCACATTCATTTCAATGTTTCTCATCTTCATTATGTACTATGAGTTTCAAAACGGGCAGTCTTGTGAAACAAAATGTCTTTGAAAAGCTAAATCCTGTTTAATTAGAATGCAGCAACAGAAAAGTACAATAATAAGAAGTTTTTATTCGCTGTAAGAAGCGTTCAAAGAACTTGTTTATTTGGGGTTCTTTTTAAAATTGTGTTTTTTTTTATCTTGTTAAAACTGCTTATTAGTGCTCGGACTGTAAAAATAAAAATAGTAAAAATCATTATGCTCAGGATTTAAAATACTCGTAGCTCTCTTCCATATATTAAGAAATAGTGTTTACAAGGTATTAAAACAAAGAAATACAGAAAAATCAGTTTAACATGTAGATTGTTAGCTTCTAGAAAAAAAATAAAAATAAAGTTTTTTTTAAGGCTTTCTTTCAAAGTTTGTTTTATATGGAAAATGTACCCATTTTGCCAAGGGGGGAAGTTGTTTTGTCTCAAAAGGCCTTATTTTATGTATATTAATCATAATTTATTTCATAGTAAGCACATTAAATCGACGATAACTTTCTTTTTCATTCTCATAGAATTCCCATTAGCTTGTCTAAAGGAACTCAATGTTTGAGAATCGCAGATAAGATTTTTCAGTTATACAAAATTCTAGGCGAAATTGTTCGAGTAAGATTCACTTAGCGTAGGGGGAAGAGTAGAATTTACGGATAACAATTCTTTTCATTTAAAAAAATCCGTAAATTCAACTTCTTAAAAGTAGACATTTTTGATACCATTTATGCGTCAAAATTGTATATTGGATGTTTTTTATCTCAATGTCCATTAAATGCATGTATCATTTTCCAGTGTTAATAAATTCACTGAAATATGGGGAAATACTGAAAAGATGATAATAAGCAAACACTATAAAAAAGGCGTTAAAATTTATTAAAGGAATTCTAATGTCTAATAAAGAAAGTGACATAGCAAAAGAAATGCAAGAGTAGTGTTCTCCAAATATATTCAAATAATCCCGTTCATGCAGACAAAAAATATTGATTTTTTTAACTGTTAAAGTTGCATCTTAGAATATACACTGGTGGACAAAACCTAAGGACGGATGTTTCGATAAACAATGGCAAGAGCATAATCGAACGCAGCAGCTTGTGGGAATTTGCATAAAGGCGTGATGCAATGCGAATAATGGTGGCGATGCAAATTTTTGATTACCGCACATGTAGGTCAAGGGCCGGCGTACAGATCGGTTTCTAGACATTCGGCTCTGGCAGCTAATGAGTGTTGGACGTCCCATTTGAATAGGTCGGAAGAACATTGCGTTTTGGAAAGTGAGGTCATATCTAGTTGACATCAAGATAATTTTAGGTCATTTAGATAATTTTAAGCGCGGACGGATAATCGAAAAGCTGGAGGAAGAGCGACAAATTACGGATATTGCTAGGTAATTTGACATCACCCACAGTGTTTTTTCGGGCTTTGGGCAGTGTGTCAAACAAGTGGACAGTGTAGCAGGCGCAAGCTAGGAGGTGGTCCTCGCAGTAAGACGCCTGAAGACAGTCGGTACACCATTCTAACGATAAAAAAGAAGCACAGGTAGTCAAATAGCAAGTCATTTCTATGCAGCTACATAATCTCAGATCGGTAGATCGTTAGGACGCCCGGGCCAATGTCCTTTTCACAGATGAGACCCTGTTAAGTTTTTCCTCAGATAGTAAACTGCAACTAATATGGAGTGAAGTTGGTAGTGCTTATCGTCTAGAGAATATCCAGGAAAATGACCGATATAGTACTTCTAGCATCATGGTATGGACAGGCATTATGGTCAATAACCGCACACCAACCACTATATGGGCTTGAAACAGGACCGCTGTACGGTACATTCCTGAAGTTCTGCTGCCTCATGTTCGACGTTATCGTGCTGCTGTCGGCGATAACCTTGTTCATGGATGATAACGCACCCTGTCACCACGGCAACACTGTTCAGGATCATCTAGACAGCGAGGATATTTATTGTATAATGTGGCCAGCACGCTCACCTGATCTTAATCCAATAGAAACTGTATGGGATGCCTTGGGGCGACGTCTTACTGCTCGCCCATATCCTCCGACAAAGAAGTCGTCCCTCATCCGTGCACTGATATACCAATGGTACAAGTTGCTTCTAAACATTATTGATCACGTTATTCAAAGAATGCCACCACGTGTCACGACATAAGGGAAGTTGCACTGCACTACATGGTGGACATATCCCAGAGTGACATGTCTCTCTGGATCGCCTGTCTTTAGAAATCTGCATTCTTTGTATTGTTCTAATTCCGGGTCAATATGTACCTTTCTATGAAACAACCTGTTTCAACACTTTCTGTATTTCTTTTCGCAAAAAATCTTTTATTATATGATGGCTCACATTCTCTCTGTACCTATTTATCCCACTTGACATGAAATCCCACCTGAGATTTTTTAAACATGGCTATTTGCTCACCGTCTTTAGGATTTTTCCACACCTATATATTATATATATATATATATATATATATATATATAGTTAGCAAAAGTTATATGACTAGCATTTTTATTATAATAGTTTTAAAATAGTCAAAATTGAAGTCTTCAGTACCTGATATATTTAATGAATATTTACAAAAGCATTGATTTTTTAATAATTATTTTTCTATATGTTTTCATTTTGGGGCCATTACAGAAAGGCAGGATAAACGTCCAACTTCTAATGGTATATAAGAAAAATATTTCGGGAGAAAATACTGTTAATGGTCATGAAGGGTAAAGGTCACAAAATAACAAGCAAAAGTTGTAGGGTTCGCGTGTTGCTCAGATGCAAATTTCTGCTAGCAGCGCTGTACATGCCAGCCAAAGTGAGTTCGGCGCAGATGTTTGAGCTATTTAAAGGGCACACGCTGAGTTGGCAAAAGCCCAAGACTGGAGTAGCGATACTGAAAAAGCCCAAGACTGGAGTAGCAATACTGAAAAAGCCCAAGACTGGAGTAGCGATACTGAGAGAGCCCAATACTGAAAGAGCCCAAGACGGGAGTAGCGATACTGAGAGAGCTCAAGACTGGAGTAGCGATACGGATAGAGCGTGTATTGGTATTTAGCCGAGGTGGCTGCACGACTTCGAGAATTAGCTCAGAGCCGAGGTTTACGGGTATGTTTAGTGAATTCATACTCTGCCTGAGGGATTCATTGCGACCTTTAGTTTCTTAGTACCGCGGGTTGCGGTACTGATTGTGTATTATTTTGGAAGCCCCAAGTCTGTATATGTTAGTATCCCTCGCACGAAGAGTGCCAAAGAAGTTATTCTAGAGTTATCCCTCGCACGAAGAGTGCCTAGTGATGTAGAAAAAAGAAAAAAAAGAACCACATACTGGCGCCCGAACATTTCGACCGAAAGAGAGGTGAGTGTTTGTACATTATAAAAAATTGTGAATTGTGTTCTATAGTGCTGTGGAGTTCGCACGAAGAGTGCCAAAGAAGTAGCGATTGTGTATGGTGTCATTCTATATAGTAAAACTCTGAGTTTTGTCTAAAAGTATAATATCTACGGCACTAGCATGTCACCAGAGGAAGTAGCTCAGCTACGCGAGCAGTTAGAACAATTAGCATTAAAAGGCCGGGAAGAACACCAAACAGGCCAGACTGCAGGGTGGCAGCATTTGGCTAATTTTGTGGCCATGACTGCACCACAAAGTGCTTGGTTTTCGGGGGAAGGATCTGTCATTAGATATTTAGAGGCAGTTGAGGAACATTGCGTCAGCTATCCTGTCTCAGACACACAAAAGTTGGTGATTGCAAAAAGAGGGCTGCGGGGAGCGGCTAAGCAATGGTATGATGTTATTGGGTCCAGTGGGATCACTACATTTGAGCAGTTTGCTGAAAAGCTAAAGAAAACATTTCCAGAAGTAAGGGATACCCTTAAGTTGGAGCAGGAATTATATGGAGTATGTCAAAAGCCAGAGCAAACCGCGTACGAGGTGGTCATTCGGAAATGTGAGTTATTGAAGAAACTCAATGAGAACCAAACGGAAGAAAGAAAGGTTAAATTAATTACAGATCGATTAAACCCTAATGCGCAAGATTTTTTAGAAATTATCAGGCCCAAAGATCTAACAGAGCTAATTGAGGGGGTGATAAAGTACGACCAAAGACACCCACCGAGTATACGAAAAGCGGTTCCGGACAATGTTGGGAGATTTTATAGAAGGCCACAAGTGGATATAGGGATCCGACAGAGTGGAAATTGGTCATATCCTCCTAGGTATAATAGGCCACAGGCCATTACAAACCCTAGATACCCTGATATTCAATATGAGCGCAATTTAAACTAGGGAGGGGCAACAAGAAGTGGGGCTCGTTGTCCAACACAGGTGGAAAAACCCCTAGGAAAGAAATCAAAAGTTTAACATTAAGAAATGTTGAGCTACCATATGTGGTTGTGCAGCTGGATCAAATCCCGGTGCGCAGTTTATTGGACACAGGGGCTACGAAAAATTTCGTAAGTAAGAAATGGTTTCGTGATACATTTCGGAATAAAACTGTGTATAGAAATAATCAGATCCAGGTTTTGTCGGCGCAAGGTAAGGATTGCACAGTATGGGGCCAATTTGCAGCCATGGTGCGGATTCAAACTGGAACACTCCATACACATTTTCATATAGTACAGGATCTCCAGGAAGATGTCATTTTGGGGATGGATTTTCTGCAACGGGCTAAAGTAGTTATGGATTTTGCGAGAGAGGCAATGTCCGTGCAAATGAATCAAGAAAGTAAAAAGGGAACGAAACAATTGGATATAAAGTGGGAAGACTCCGTTTTAACCCATAACCAAAAAGAAAAATTAATGCATGTATTAGAGGGCTTTTCCGAACTTTTTTCTGAGAATCCTGGATTAACTCATGTTAGTACTCATACAATCGATACGGGCGAAGGTACGCCAATTAAAGGTCGACCATATAGATATGACCAGATAAAAGAACGGATCATCGAACAACATATTGAGGAGATGCTCAAGCAAAATATTATCAAACCCATTAGTAGCCCGTGGGCAAGTCCAATAGTGCTTTGTAGAAAGAAAGGGGATTTACCGTTAACAGACCCTAAAGCATGGAGATTTGCGATTGACTATCGCGCATTAAATAAAATTACTAAGTTTCCGGCCTACCCGATGCCGCTAATCGAAGACATCTTACATAGTTTTAAAGCAGTTAATTATTTAACAACTTTGGACCTGACATCGGGGTATTATCAAGTAGCGGTGAATGAAAGCGACATACCAAAAACGAGCTTCATTTCAAAAAAAGGGTCGTATGCCTTCGTGAGGATGCCTTTTGGGTTATCGGGAGCCCCCGCGACTTTTCAACGTACGATGGATACAATCCTCAAACCAGTGTTAGGCCAAAATGTATGTGTTTATCTGGATGATATTATTCTATCCTCAGAAACATTTGAAGAGCATACCGAGCTATTAGCGAAGGTATTAACATTGATAAAAGAAAGTGGGCTCACGGTAAATTTGAAAAAGTGTAAAATTGCACGGAAAGAGCTGCAGTATCTTGGGTTCAAAATTACGCAAAATGGGAGAGAAGCTGACGATTCAAAAATTCAAGCGGTAAAGGAGTTTAAGATTCCGAAATCAGCACGGCAACTTGCATCGTTTTTAGGGCTGTGTTCATATTACAGAACCTTTATCCCATCATTTTCAGAAATAGCTGAACCATTATATATGCTTCGTAGACAATATACTAAATTTCGTTGGTCATCAGAAGCGCAGGACGCGTTTGAGAAATTGAAAGCTGCCCTGATTCAAGCCCCAGTACTTGGTCATCCAGACCCGCAAAAACCTTTTATAATACATACGGATAGCTCAGCAGTGGGAATTGGCGCAGTGATGTCACAAGAAGGGCGACCCATTGCATATGTATCCCGAACGCTAAATGCAGCAGAAAGAAATTATACCACAACAGAGCGCGAAATTTTGGCAATTGTGTTTGCTGTGAATAAATTCAAGGGATATTTTACAGAAAAGCCAGTAGTGATTTATACCGATCATGCAGCACTCACGAAATTATACACGGGGAAAAATTTAACCCCAAGAGTTATTCGCTGGGCACTTAAGCTGCAAGAGTATAATTTAGATATCCAGTTTAAAAGTGGGAAGGAAAATAGGGTGGCTGATGCGTTATCCCGCGCACCATATCATACTGAGTCGGGTCAACTGCGATGTGCACTACTCACTACAGCGGTGTTGGAAAATCGAGAGAAGTTGGCGACCGAATTAGAAAGGGATCCAAAGTTTGCAGATATCTACGCTTATTTGAAGGATCCGGCCAATTATCATGCCCCCAATAAAATTGAAATTCAAAATCGTAGCAAAAACTATGAACTCATCGACGAAATCTTGTTCTATACCCTACATCGAAACGAGTTTGGGGAACTTCGACCCGTGATTCCAGAATCTATGAGAATGGAAGTATTACATGATTTGCATGATTTGCCAATTTGTGGCCACATGGGGATCCGAAAAACGTTTGCGCGAGCAAGAGAAGCAGTATATTGGCCTAAATTGAAAGAATGGGTCACGCAATATGTTCGAAGCTGCGACACATGTCAAAGAATAAATTATGTGAATCACAAGCCTGCAGGGTACCTCACAAACATTGTAGCGACATTTCCTAATGCTATCGTCGGAGTGGATTTATTGGGACCATATCCCAGAAGTGCCCATGGAAAGTTTAGATATTTGTTAGTGATCGCTGATCATTTTTCAAAATGGGTGGAAATTGTACCCCTGAGGCGCGCATCAGCTCAGGCAGTCACAAACGCGTTCATGCAGAAATATGTATTTCAATATTCTGCACCAGTACAATTAATTAGTGACAATGGCCAACAATTTGTAAGTAAGATATTTGAGGATATGTGTGAAAAGTTAAACATAAAGCACTGCAAAATGGTCACATATCGAGCGCAATCTAATATTGCGGAGCGAGTAAATCGAAATATTGTGCGGATGATCGCAGCTTACATTGAGAAATACCACCAAAATTGGGATAAGTATATTCAAGAATTTACTTATGCACTTCGCACAGCTCAGCATGACTCCACGGGGAAAACACCAGCAGAAGTTTTTTTGGGACGAAAATTAATGACACCCTTAGATCGAATGTTTTTTGTACAGCAGCGAGAGGCTGAATTTCAAATGAAAGATATAGAACAGTTATTACACGAAACGCGTAAATGGAATGATGCCGCTCGAAACACCCAAAAGAAATACTATGATACCAAAAGGCGAGAAAATAATGTTCAAGTTGGAGATTGGGTACTCATAGCAACACACCATTTATCTAGTGCTCAAAAGCATTTTGTAAGTAAATTTGCACCAAAGTTTGAGGGCCCATATCTAGTGCAAAGTTCCCGAAATAACGTTCTGACGATTCAAAAGCACGGGAAGCAGATCGCGGTAAATGTGGATCAGTGTCGAGTGTATATTAATCGACAAACCATGGTGGATTTAGATCAGAAATTAGAACAAAAATCGAAATCTACACAAAGTTCTGAACTCCAGGGTCAAAATGAAGCAGGCCCCTCAAAATTGCAAAAACGTGTTGCAGACACACCGATTGAGAATTCCGAAAAGAAACAGAATCCGTATTTTCAAAATGAAGCAGGCCCCTCAAAATCGCAAAAACGTGTTGCAGACACACCGATTGAGAATTCCGGAAAGAAACAGCAGAATCCGCATTTTCAAAATGAACATAGTCCTCCACAGTCATGCTTGAAACGGAAACATGAAAACGGAGATCAGACAGCAAAAAAAGTCCAATTTAGAATCCCAGGGCCGCACATAAGGGGAAAACGAAAGTTTTCAAACGGTAATGCAATTCCAGAAAAAAAATGCAAGAAAAAAGAGGGTCCAGCAAAACCCTATTTTTACACATCCAAATTTAATCCAAGGAAAGTGCGACGAGAAACAATTGACCGGAGAATACCGACCTGCAGTTATACAGATCAAAGTTCAGGGCCCGCACCAGGACCCCCGAAATCCAGCAGCCATAACACTCAGAAGCAACCGCCTCAGAAACGGCAGTTGGCAGACGGTGTATCGGGGCAATATGAAAAACAACCAGGGTACGAACTCAGAAAGAGGAGAGCGAAGACGCAGATGGGTACTTCGCAAAGGAAACAACGCATTTCAGCGGTTATTCCAAACAATAAACAACACCGAAAAGGCAGAATAGCTTCGGGAAAGTCTAGACGGAAGCCTCAAGTCAGGAAGGAACGATTTATGACACATTCTGATGTTCGATGGATAACTTGGTTGGATACAGTGCGAGCCCAGATGTGTGGTGATGTATCAATTCAACGTTATTGATTTTCAGATTGGAGCCGGACTTCAGAGTCTTCCAAAGTCGAACTTTTTTTTGTGAAAATACATAAATAGTAAAATACCTTGGAACGCAGCTCTGATATTTTGAGTAATCAGTGCTATGAGTCTATAATGATATAATTGATTTTGTTAGACAATCTGAATTCTGATTGGTATGTAATAACTTTAATGATGGCTTTGTAATAATTTTTGACGCGAGGTATTTTCAAAAAAAGTGTCATGTGGAACTCTGGAATTGTAGTAAGTGAAACTTGTGATAAGAATGTAATTTTATGGCTTAAAAATGTAAAATTTTTTGAATATATTGTGATTCTATTGCATAAAAATGTAATTTTTTTTAAGGAATATAATGTAATTTTGTATCAAAGTTTGACTTGAATGTGTAATATTGCTTGCGAAATATTTGATGTTGAATGCGTATTTCGAATTGTAATAATTAAGGTTAAACACGTGTCGTCACTAAGCTGTAATATCCCCTCTCTCAGAGCGATCAAGGTCACACAGAGGAATTTGCAATTTAACCTCGGAAGAAAACCATGGTCTCTTAAATTGTAAATCCCCAACGGCTCTCTGACACGGGCCGACACATTTAACTAATTGATCCCTAACAACACTTGCGCGCGTTACACATTCCACGCACAAACAGATTGCTTTAGTAGTATAAATAGATATATAGATTGTTTTGTTAGGTATTTGTAGATGTATTAGAATTGGTAAATATTTACATGTATTGTATTCAACTGACTGTACATAGCAGACATTTCTTTACATTTCTGACATTTGTGATGTCATGTCTGAATTTTTTTTTTAAGTATCCTTAGAACTTGAAACTGAAAAAAAAAAAAATAAGGCTTTTAGTGTCAGCCTTGCCTAGATTTAAATGGCATTATGTTGAGATCCCGGACAGAAATGATTAATGAACTAAATTTAGGTATCTTATATAACACAATTTAAATTCTGAAGTATCAAGAAAGTATATGCCTAATTTTCACTTTTTTTATACAACTAATAAAATGTTAATACTATGTTTTGTTTGTACAATTGAGAAAACTAACAAGTGAAATACAATTGAAAATTGAAATATGCAACTGTTCAGTTAGAAATACTTAGAAATTGAAATTGTAGTTTTAGAATGTTTAAGATTGCAGGTGAATTATATATTTTGGTGCAGGAATAAGATTACTGTGAAACTTGTATTTTAGACGTCTGAACGGGATTCCGGTCAGTCAGACATGAGTGCAGCTCTACGTTTAAATTAGATTTTTTGTTTAAGTAGACGGAGGTGTACTTGCAGTGAGGGATACCAGGAGGAAGAAGTGCTGGCTACAGAATGAGATGGACGCACCAGCAATTGCCAGGGAGCCGAAGGACAAGTTCCGATGAAATGCTGCCGATCACACTATACGGCAGAGAAGGGCTATTATTCATTTGAGTTAGTTTTTCCGGGATTCCAGCTATGGACGCCGAATTAAGAACAACCTGCCGAGGATGAAGTGCAGAGACTTTTTGTAATAAACTTTGCTTCTAGGTTATGTTACTCAAGACGAACGAATGTTAAAAGGGGTAAGGAATCAGTTCAGGCAGAGAGTAGTTTCTAGGGGAGTGTTGGAAATTGCATAGACTCCCAATCGCGGGGGGAGTTTTATTAAAAATCCGCGCCCGCACCCCGTTAAAGGGGTGGCGGTCTAAATTTTTTTGTTGGGTCAGGGAGAGTGTAGGGTTCGCGTGTTGCTCAGATGCAAATTTCTGCTAGCAGCGCTGTACATGCCAGCCAAAGTGAGTTCGGCGCAGATGTTTGAGCTATTTAAAGGGCACACGCTGAGTTGGCAAAAGCCCAAGACTGGAGTAGCGATACTGAAAAAGCCCAAGACTGGAGTAGCGATACTGAGAGAGCCCAATACTGAAAGAGCCCAAGACGGGAGTAGCGATACTGAGAGAGCTCAAGACTGGAGTAGCGATACGGATAGAGCGTGTATTGGTATTTAGCCGAGGTGGCTGCACGACTTCGAGAATTAGCTCAGAGCCGAGGTTTACGGGTATGTTTAGTGAATTCATACTCTGCCTGAGGGATTCATTGCGACCTTTAGTTTCTTAGTACCGCGGGTTGCGGTACTGATTGTGTATTATTTTGGAAGCCCCAAGTCTGTATATGTTAGCCTGCCTCTACGTAGAGAATAAAGAAGTTATTCAGAAGTAGCCCTCGTACTTTATAATGTGCCTGGACCGTTAGAGATATATAAAAAGAAAGGAAGAACCACATAAAGTAACGAGAAGAGCGAATCGAAAATAAAATTTCATAAAAAAGTATTACTATACATTCATCATTTAGCTTTTCGTTTCTATAACGGCGAAACAACAACAAAAAAAAGAATGTAAGATTAATCTTAATATTTTACTTGCATACAATTAGGAGTAAAGGTCACAAGATCCTGTTTTAAGATCTAAAAAAAAAACGACGAAAATAATATCTCAATATAAATAGAAGTTGGCTTGTGTCGGCCCATTGGTACAGCGCGGTGGTTTTCGGTACTGAGGGTGCTGGGATCGAATCCTGGCGTCAAGCCAGGAAAAATGCCTCCGTTCGTGTCGTCCCTTCATAGGGGGTAATTCTGTCCGCTTATATGGTGACCCCACAATAAAATGAGCAGTAAAACTACGGCATTGTGTAGGCGAATGTTTGACGACAAGTGCCTCCGCATTGGAAAAAAATAATAAAATAAATAGAAGTTCAGGTAACGTTCATTTTGCTATCAAAACAAGATTAAAAAAATTTTATTATGAAATTTAGTGCAAATTTCGATATCTCTAGAATTTTAAAGCATACTTGAACATAGTTAGGGCATAGAAAAATTTTGCTTACACCATTTGCCACAATTGATTTGACCGAACTCGGTTCGGGCAAATCAATTGAGTGTCTGACTATGATATATATATATATATATATATATTTATTTATTTTAAGGGAAATATATTTTTAAACATACAGCTTCCGAAGAAAATTTTTATCTTTATAAAACCATCTTGAAAGGCGTGTAATTCAATGAGAAAAAAAAATTCATGACCATTTCAGAAAATTTTGCAAAATGTACACCTCATGCATTTATACTTGTGCAAGGAAATTTCCTCCAACCCTAGCCTTCCATTAAAACACATACCTTGCAAGATAGTTGTTATCAGTTTAGATATTTTTAATTTTTATTATGTTGGGACTTTCCGTAATTAGTTGACAGAGAGTAAGATCCGAAATGTATGTCGCAATGTTCTTTGCTACAACATTTGTGGATATTCCCTTTACCTTAGTAGTGCCCCTAATGATGCTATAAAGGCTTTTCACCTATATTTGATTTAAAATGTACGAATTCTCACTTAAAACTGATGCCGACTCAATATATAATTTGCTTCTCTGACCCAAGTGGTCAAATTTCAGCAACAGTATTCCCATAAAATTTTCCCAGAGATTTAATGAGGCAAAGCTGAAAAAACTGGAAATAAAATGCTGCCTATGAACGAACAGTGAGTTCACATTGTTTTTTTCAACTCATTATGCACACAAAAAATTAGAAATTAAGTAACATTCTAAAACTTTCCAATATATGTTGAGCTGATATTTTCTCTTGTTTATTATTTGTCACGTGTTTAGTTTAAAAGTTTTCATTTCTCCAATTTTTTAAAATAATTGAGCATGAGGTTTTCGCCTAGCACAGCAAACGTTTTGCTCTTTTATGTCCCTATGACAATGTAATAAATGTGATAGAGGGTCCTAAAGAATTAGAAATACAATAAGAATTTCAGTTTCAGATATACATTTCTCCTCGACTCTCCCTTTGTGCCCATTAGAGAGATGTTTTTGTCTAGATTCAATGTATCGAACAAATAACCCATTCTTTCAGAAACTATGTCGTATGGAGAAAGTAAAGAAGTGTAGAGCTTTTCTTTTAGTCTTATACGTGTATGTTTTGCCTATTTACATTTACTTTTCTTCTATTCTTTCATCTCGCTTTTTTTCCTCAGCTTTATGATGATTCCCATCTGAAAAAAGAATTTACAAGGAAAGAAACTCTATGGAATCAAAGCTGTAAAGGAAATTGTCTATTTGTTTGCCTTTTGTGAAAACTCACATACATCTTAAAATTAAGATTCTTACAGTTACAATTTAGGACAATAGTTACATATAAGTTCAAAGTATTATACATTCATCCTATCTCTCTTTCTATCCTATTCACATTTTTCCATCCTTCTAACTCTATGAATCTTTTAACAGATAAATACATAATATTTATCAAAACCTATTTTTAGCCAAGTATTTTAGTTTAATCCCAGTTTTAGCCTAATAAAGTACCGGTAGCCCTCTTACAGCACGACATCTTACAACACGGTTTCGCTCTAACATGATAAGATAAATTGCAGGATTTCTCGTATAATACTTCAACCTGTAACACAGTTTCGCTCTAACACGATAAAAAAATTGCAAAGTACCGGTAGCCCTCTTACAGCACGGCATCTAACAACACGGTTTCGCTCTAACACGATAAGATAAATTCCAGGATTTCTCGTATAACACTGCAACCTGTAACACAGTTTCGCTCTAACACGATAAAAAAATTGCGAAAACCTTTGTACAAAACTGTACTTCTATAGCACTAGATAACATGATTTTTGTTTATCACATTTAAAAACTAAATTACCTTAAAATAATGATGGGAAGGAATAATGAACTATAGTGACTTTACATGAAAATGTATAAACAAATTATAATTTATTCATTTATAACTCTATAAAATTAGAAGAAGGCCTAAGCTTAGCTGAATATCTTAAATCATTTTTCCTGAATGCAGACCCGTCCGCTGAAAGAAGCCGAAAATTGAAAAGGGAGCTGCAAAATTGCCTATCTCCATACCGAAAATCTACAATGACCTTGTGAGAACCCGCAAATAAACAAAAATTATAGATTTTTTAAAGAGGTTACAATGTGCAAACCTGATACTACCAATATACTACCTGATAAAAGTTTAGCACCTGATAGCGGTGAGAGTAAACTTTTGAAATAGGGGGATTATGAGACTCATGCACTCAATATGGCCAAAGTAAAGCAATTATAAAACTTATGAAAATGTATTCAGGAATGTAAACTGAAAAAATTTAGTATGATACATTATACATACAAATTTAAGAAATCGCCCCATTAATTTTAATCTTAGAAGTTTTTGAGGGCTTAAACATTTTAGCTGCAGTTTGTATTTTATTGTAATATTATTAGACTTTTTCTTTTAACATGCTTAAAAATAGAAGGAAAAATATTTGGCAACTGCATGCAATGTACTATAAATGTATTCTAGCGAAGAAATAATAGAATCAATAGAATAATATAGAATCAATACAGAAAGCCATATACAAGGCCTAACTCCAGGAGATGTTTAAATGTACAATTCTTTAAGCCGCTGAAATATTTATTCAGTGAATTTTCTTTTGTGAAATCGAAATCTTGTTCAAATTCAAATGTAATTTTGCATAAAAAAAGTTTCATTGAATAGTTATGGGGACGTTAGGAGAAAATGCCAGAAGTTTTGAGAGTATATTTATCGCCTAAGGATAAAAGAGTTTCAAAATATTTTAAGATATAAAATTTAAACATCAGTACTCGGGATAGGGCATAATTATCTACATATATATATATATAAAACAGTTCCGTAATTGACTGACTGACTGATTGACTGACTGACATACAACGCACAGACCAAACCGCTGGACCTAAAGGGCTGGTATTTTGCATGGAGATTCTTCTTATAGTGTAGAGGTGCAGTAAGAAAGATTTTTGAAAAAAATTTATTAGATTTTTGAAAATTAAATTTTTAAGCTGTTTTAGTAACTTTTTTTTAAGTTTGCACTTAAAATAATAATTTGAGGGTTATAAAATTTATATCACGATAAAGACCCTAAAATTTCTTTAAAATGAAATCCTTTTCGAATATTTACCTCCATTTTCTGATTTTTGGTGATTTTTTAAATATCAATTTTTAGAATTTAGTTTACTAAATACTGATCACATGATTTCTTTTTCTGGCACTTAGTAACTTTTAGTAACTTTTAGTTAACTTAGTAACTTTTTAGTTAACTCAGTTAACTAAAAAGTTAAAGGATTCATATAAATTTATCGTCACATGCGAAATAGACAAAACAAATATTTTTTTTCATGCTAATGCGGCAGACGATTGGACATTATCCAAAAATATATTAAAATACAGTAAACGATATGTTTTTCAAACAGTACAATATTCTTTAGTAGGTCCTGTTAGATTTAATTTGAATATTTTCTTCTATATTATTTTGTCTATAAAAATATCCCTTACGATTTTATATATATATATCGATCGATCGTTTTCGGATCCATCGTTTTTCCGTATGCATCGTTCATTTTATCCAGTCCCAACGATCCTATTGCTTTGTTATGTTGCCGCATCTATCGTTTTCCCGCATTTATCGTTCATTTCAATCGGTCCATTGAAAAACGATAGATCGAGATTCCACTGTATATATATATATATATATATATATATATATATATATATATATATATATATATATATATATATATATATATATAATATTTGTTTGGCATTGATTGCATACATCGATCGTTGTATTTAATTTGAATGTACTCGGTAGCGAAGTGCGGGTTTTCAGCTAGTTACTTACATATTTAATAGAAATTATGCATTTCCTGTACTTAAATTGTCTTATTCTTAAATTAAAGAACATTAAAGACTCGCGGTGTATAAGATGAAGGATAAAAGAGGATAACGTAACATCATTATAGGGTAATATAAATTCAATAGGAAAGCAAGCATGTTAATTAACAATATAAGTATCACACCACTGCATGCACTTTGTGGCACGTTTATTTGTCGTAAAAATATTCTCAATACATTTCAACAAACAGTATTTTAGATTTGTTTCATTCTTGATTGCTGTTTAAAAAATTGTACATTAAATAACACATAATAATACAGTGTGACAATTATTGAGCTATATGAAAAAAAAATCTTGATAACTTTTGAACCATTGGCATTTGCTCGTCATCTGCGCCGCATCATAGCCATTGATGGCAAGCATATCTAACACGTCATAAACTGAATCCGATTATCTGTAGTTACTTTCAAAAATTTAATAAAATTTTTGAACTCAGTAGTTTTTTTAAAATTTGATTTTTTATTTCATATAGCTCAATAATTGTCACCTTGTATAGGATTTACTAGATATTTTCTATATATAATATAACAATAATTCCAATTTGCCTTATATGTATGATATACAATGACTACCCTTAAGTGATAAGAATTATTCTGATTTTTATGTGACCTTATTTGGTTAAACTGAATGGTCTAAAATAAAATTTTCCCTCAAAATATAAAGAATAAAAAATATAAGTGAGTTATTATATATATATAATCTTCAAATCTTCACCACTCTGTCAATCAACGGGACACAAAGTATAGTTTTCTCTTCTTATACGTCATTATGTTTTAATTGATATATTTTAGTAAAGGATTCATATAAACTATGATAGAAGTTTTGACATGTTTCAAGTTTTACCAAACATGTGTCCCATAAAATTATTCAACGATGGATTTTATAGCAAACGCAATATTATTCAAAATCATCTGTCTTAATATTTTGTACTGCCCTTTAAATCGATCTTTTTCTTATTGGGTTTTCCCCTTAACAGCTGCGCGTACCACTTAAATGTGGATATTTTCCCTTGACGCCCAGTTTTATTGAACGAAAACCTACTTTTTAGCGCTAAGAACGCACGTCGCATTTTTATAAGTGAAAATCCTTGTGCGGGGGAGAAAGGGTTCGGATATTACGCTACAAGTTTGGCTACTTTTCGCCTCCCCGAGATACACATGCATAATCGCTTCTCTTGGTGTCACCTTGTTTTCTCAGTTTTTCTCGCCGCTTGGCGAGTGCTCTTTGCCAAATTTGGCGGACTGCTGAGCATATGCAAAACTCATCAGCCAGCTGCAAGAAGAGATCTTTCCCGACCCGTTGGACGACAGACTCCAGAGAAGGGCTTTTACATGATGCCTAAAATGAGGCGATATATTTGGACTTCGAAAACGGGACTGTTCGCATGGCGACTCAAGACTCATCCACCGGTCTTCATAGTCGCATTGAATGACAAGCATTCTGTATTTTTCGATGCCTTAAACCAGTTTCTTCATATTCCCTCCAAATAAATATGTTCCATGGTTCATAATTTTTCGGTCGTCCTTCATCGTTTATCGTTTATTGAAGAAATTTTTCTATTCCAGATGACGAATTCCGAATCACTATAATGTAACATGCATCTCAGCCTATTTTTAATGCCACGTATTCTTGGTGCGTTCCTTTTCCCACGCAACATCTAATAAAAATATGTTTTAAAACATAACTAAATGAGTTATTTGGGGCGTGAAACGTGTTTATATCAACCAAAAATGTCTACGTTTAAGCAGCATGCTACTTACATTAGCGTTTCCTCTATGACATACTCGTATATTTAATTAACAGCTTGCAAATATGACCTTCCAGAAATGGATATTGATTCTATGCAACCTAATATTAAGGTTTCCCAATCTCGAGGTTCCGTGAAACTCAAATACTTCAACTTAAAATGTGATAACGTAAGAAACACTCCTGTTTTGAAATTTATTCCTTACGGCTAATCTGAGCAAACTTTGGTTTATCAACGACCTGACATGAATTGATTTCCTGAGCTAAAATATTTTATATTATTACGAATAAAATTCTCTTTGTATAAATATGTTGTGTTTCGAGGTGTTTGCATTTTTTACACATAAATGTTTCTTATTTGATGGCTCCAATGAAATATATTACGATGGTCCTTTCATGACGTGAGAAACACTCATATTTTGAAAATAATTCGTTACGGCTTATCGGAGCATACTTTGGTTCATCAATGTCCTAACAAGTATTGATTTCTTGAGCTAAAAATGTCATATCATTACAGGTCAAAAACTCCTTATATAATTTTGTTTAGTTGCTAGGTGTCTGCATTTTCTACACGTAAATTTTGCTTATTGTCTTGTTCCAACAAATTATATTACCATGGTCCTTTCTTTTTCGTCCCAAATGGAACCTTTGTGAAATGACATCATTAAATTCAAGGAGAAATCTTCTCGAATACGTAAAAATAAATAAATAAATATATTAATGCTTTAAATTTTCAAGCGTTTCTAAAAGCTCATGAATTGAAATGAACTTTTTAGAACATTACCAAATTTCTGTCTAGGGATCATTGTTTCGGGAATCACCACCTTCCTTTTACTCACGAAAGGAAAACACAAAAAGAGTTGAATGACACGATTCGTAAAAAAACTTACCTTATTTAGTGAGCGAGGGAATTCAAATTATTCAAAATTTTAATTCTTTAGCAAATAGGTGAGTTTCTATGCAAATATTGCAACTTTCTCCGATTATTGCAAGAGCGGAAATGTCGTACGGGAATAAAATTGTAAATGTCTGAAACAGTATATGTGAAGCAATGGAAAAAAATCCATATGAGACTAAAACGCTTCTTCGGAACTATTGGAGGTATTTTACAAACTTATGAGAGTTGGAAATTTTACATTCCAAGGAATAAGCTTGGCGTGTTAACAGGGTAACAGATAGGTACTAGTTCTTTCGTTTCAAATAATATCATTTAATCCAGCCATCTGTCTAAGCATCTTCATGCGTTCTTCTAACCTGAAAATATAAACCTATAACCGTTAAATTGAAATGCAATTCTCAATCCATATTTTATAGAGAAACGAAGGAAATAAATTGGCGTGTGTCAGTTGGCATGCGAACCTAATCATGACACTCCAGACTGTTGGAATGAAAATCCTGAACAAATAGAGCTATAAACATACGTATTAAAGGCTATAAACATGTGTTTTAGAAATTGAATTTATATCATTCAAATAATTTAAAGTTTCCCTTTGTTAAATGACCTATCGGTGTTGATTTCATAAGAAACCTTTTGCATTAGACGGTCTGTGAGATGCATTTATATATAAACGAAAACTCGGGTTATGTTGGGACATGTTTTAGTTTGTTATTTAGTGAAGTGAATTATTACTCTAATTCTACAGATAGAGAGGTAGTCTCGACTAAGTGCTGATCATGATTATCCCAGTTTTAGCTTTTGAAATTCTGTTAAAGACGAGGAAGGACATTTGAATTCAGATCAATGTTTCGTAAAGCATAGTTATACAAAAAACTCCTGACTAGAAACTTGAAACCAATAATCCAGTACAAGTTAAGGAACTAAAATGATTTTGTCATCCCCAGGACAACATGAATTTCTCACGATAAAACTTTTATTAGTATTTCTAGAGAAAAAATACTTTTAGAAAGTTTTCCTCATAATACTTATAGTTTTGCTAGGATTGCATTTCATTCTGGCTCTTAGAAGACTTTTCATGAGTATGGAAACTCATCTGTTATGAAAATTGAAGCTGAGAATAATTGTCTACGTGATCAACGTAATACTTTATTTTTTCTAAATGGTATTCAAAACCTTTTTTTATAAATGGTATTTATAGTTATCTTATAGTTATCGAAGACTTCGATGAAAAAAAAACTAGCCTTATATTGTTATTTCTGTCCTTATAAATGTTTTCTACACAAATTCACATTTATATTTCAAATCACCTCGTAAATGAAAGTGCCCAAAACAGTTTGTAATAAGTACTGTAGTAAAAGTTTTATTCAATTTTAAATCAGCTCTGTTAAGAGTATTAAAATATTCTCTTTAAAATCTGTATGCGTATCTGAAAAGACATTTGAGTAAATCTGCATTAAATATATAATTTTAAATGCAATTAAACAACATTCTAAACCATTTATTTAAATTAAATCTATTATTTTTAATATTAAAATCAAACTGATCTTTACGTGTATTAATTTATGATCAGCCACATACCTTTAAACTTTTATAAATTCATTACTACACTGTAGAGTCAAATATTTAGCTCGATTGAAGAAGGCACCATTGTTCTGTAGAGTTAAAGTAGGATGAATGCTTTTATATGATGGCTACAGGCTAGTAGGATGAAGGACACAAGGAATGTTCAACAGAGCATGGCCGTAATTTAGAGTGTTCACGAAGTTCAACGAAGGACACCTGATGAAGTGTATAGTTCTACACAGCACTAAGTTTACAATGATGGCCGGAAGAAGTGAAGACGAAAGTCCGTCTCTTACGGTGAAAGGATCTTCCAACAAAACTGTAGGCGTAAATGGTTCATCGAAAAATTATAAGTAGTGGTGGTACAATACTTGTAGATGGCCGGAAGAATTTTACTTCGTCAATTCAGATTAATACGTATCCCGAGTCCGAACTATGAAGGAGATGCATCGAACCAATCCGATGATATCCAGCGAAACACTGCCGCTATAAAAATACACTGAAGACAATCCGGGATATGTTGATCTAATTGCTGATCATTGTGCCGCAGGATTGAATAACCTCAGGCTCATTTACTGCTCATAACTACTTGCTGGGAAAATGAAGATAAATAAAACTCACTCAGAGTAAATCCATACCATCTTTTTAAATATAAAAAGGTTTATTTTCTGTGCCGTCTTGGGTAACATGAAAATATCTTTACAAGCAAACAAAGGAGCTCGGAATTATTGAGCTATAGCAAAATAACGCATGTGACCGCATTGGTCTAAAGACAGAAGATGATCAATTCAACATATAAGAAAAATAGCCCCTGGATGCAGAATTGGCAGAGCCAAAACTGACCGGGGTGCTTAAACTTCCAAAAATATCTAAGAGACGACTCTCTCACTAAAAATATATGGCTCTCTGGTATATTTCTTCTTATCACTGGACATGCCTGCAAAAACGCGGACACGAGGGTTACCATAACGAGAAAAGCGCCAATTAAGAAAGACAGACCACCCGTGCCACGCGTACTGAAGCTTACCTCAGAGCGGAGGAAAAAATATAGTAAAAAAAACTACGCGAGCGCTTGATGGCCAATAACAAGAACCCGGCCATGCCGAAGCCTCGCCAAGAGAAAAGCACCGACCGCGCCGCCAAAATGGAGGCCCGTGAATGGCTTAGCCCTGATACACGAAATTCGCGCCTCTGCCTGATTGGTCGAACGAGGAGAGAAAGAACATCACTGAGAGTGCCCTCACGCCAAGCTGTCGCCAAATTCACACGTGGGAAAAAGCTCTCTTGGACAAAGGAAAAAGGAGAGAACGCCATATATATTTCTAACTTACAACTGATTTTATGGGGCCAATTTAGCGATCAAACTTACACGGCATGCGTGGACAAAAGCTAGTTGGATGTTCACATGACACACCCTGCAATTATCAGCCATAAAAAGTGCATTTTAGTGAAACTTAACAAGGGAATCCTGAAACTAACACCTGGCTAAGCAAACAATAGTTGAAGTTTACGGTTTAAGAGAAATGGGGCAACGGCTAAAATTCTCAAGAACACACAAGTCGAGGGAACGGTATAGAAATTACGCTATTTTATTTTAAGGGATAACTATTTAGAATTAGAGATTTTACATTAATTTAACGTGCGTTATGAGCCCAACCAAATTAATTATTTCTGGAACGAATTCCTCGTTACATACACGTTATGTATTTTTCCAAAAAAAGAGAATGAAAAAAATTTTTTTAGAGTTTCGAAATAAAATTCTCCATTCAATTCTAAGTACTTTAAACATTTTCTTCTTTAAAAAAAATATCAGTTAACTCGACTGTTTATTATTTTTTGAATGAAAATTATAGCAAAAATATTTCGTAAACTTATCTATTGAGTTCCTTTTTTTAAGATTAAAAACAAGATTTTCATTTGTTTCCACATTTTTATTGCGTAATATGATTATAAAAACCTCTCAGAAATCTATATTTCAAATCCAGTTTAAACTTTTGTGACGCATATATAAGAACTACGCATGAAAGTAAAGCATAAAATCCATTGGCATCTAGCTCGTAAGACGAAGCATTAATTTTAATGGACTGTTTACTCCCGCATAAGCAGTTTACCTACTTAGATGCTTTCACATGAAATGAATATTCTTCTTTTATATTGCGTTACGAAAATAAATTTATTAAAATAAAAAATTCAAAAGCTCAAATATTGCATCATGAGATCAGAAACCTTAGTAAATAAACAGTTTTCATTAAAGTCACCAAATTCATAGGCTTTAGTCTGTTTCGAAAATGATATAAAAAAATAAACAGAAACTGTACGAATTTTATTTTCTCGGAATCGCACCTTTTTTTTGTTTTCTTGCAGTACTGTTCCATTAAAAAAATAAAAGAAAGCAAATTCCGAATTTAGAAATAAATATCTCTTCTTGAAAGAGAGTTAATAATCGGAAAAACTAATACTTTCGACACTGTGAAGTCGAAAATTTTTTTCATCTGCAATAAAAACAATGCATATGTTCGAGTTATTAATTTGAGAGTCAAAAGAAATGGAAAACACTCTGGAATATTCTATTGGATTATTTAATAATGTCTTCAAAGATTTTTTTGACTTTTTACTGTTGTATTGTCTTAGTTTATTAAATTACGAAAACGGTTATATATGCGTCGGTTATTACATAATCTGCATGATAAGGGAAAAATTCAAACAATTTCTCAATTCGTTAATATAGACAGTACAGCAGCTTCGTAGAAAATTATGACGTAAAAAAATTATGTAAATTATCTTGCATTTCCAATCAAGTAAGGGACACATTCGTGCTTATTAATACTGTCCCGGAATTAGACGCATTTTCTTCTGCTGTATTAAAAAACATCCAAGACAGACTGTAATAAAACTATCAATACTGCTAGATTAATCATACATAGCACGTGTAACTAAATCGAGTGTGAGAAGAATAAGCTTAAATGCAAAGTATCCCGACCAAGTTCACTTTCTCCCGGTAAGAGTATGTGCATAAAATTCAATAATTTATATTTATTTATCAAGATATATAAAAAAAAGGGAATTTCGTCAACATTTAACCCTCAAACGATATAGTGGTTTGAGATTAAATAGACGATACGGTTGGGTCGGATACAACACGATCTCATTTTTGATGAGGTTTTTGGTAGAAATAAGTACACAATAAGATATTTTGTGGCATTATAACATTTATTGATAATATTTTACATGAGATAAAACCATTTTTGTAGAAAAAATGACCAACGAATTGCAATTTTGATAAACAAAGAAAATTTCTTTGACAATTACATAGAATGTTGTATACATTAGGTCTCATATGTAATTTAGTCTACCTAGATTTAGAAGTTAGTAAAACCAACTTTCCGAGCACAAATATGTAAAAAATAATATACACTGACATTTTTGGCCTTCAAAATCGAAATAAAAAATTTAAAAAAATCTAAAGTAAAAAAAAATAAAAAATGACTAGTGATCAGGAACAAAGTTTTTTAAAAAATACACTAGTATTTACTTATTTCTATAACTAGTAGGGTGGTCTAGTAGGTCTGTCTAGTAGGATTCCTTGTCAACTTGACCTCTTGCAATGAGAGGAGACAGTCCGAGATGGGGAGGACACACCCTTGGGTCGAATCCGACCCGCACAGTACAATCAGAGGATTAAATATGGTGTCAGAAGGATGTCATTATGGACGATGGATGGAGACCGTTATAGCGAGGTATCCTAGTTTTCTAAATAAGTTTAACTAATCAAATATCTTGACACTTTACACAGTAATTTGAAGTCTTTAACATCATAAAACCTAGTCATATATATAGATATTTTTTTTTCCCAAAATAATATTAATGTAAACTTTTTAGATATTAACATCAAAGTAAATTCTCATAGCAATTTTACTTTTGACTTATATGATAAAAGATCAGACTATGAATTTAATATTGTTGAATTTCGAAATCACCTAACTTGTTTACATAAATCTGTTTTCAATAACATCATTGTAAATTAGCCAGTACGTATAAATAAGCTTTGTTCTAAGGACAATAGGAATAATCATATTAAAGGCTTGTTAGTTGTGCTGAAACGTAATAATTACCCCGATAGTCTTTCCAAGGATGTTTTTGGTTGTTTTAGATTTAATGAATAGCTTGTTCTGTTGTAATTAATTATTAATAAAATATCACAAGTAATATAATAGTTTATTTTGTAAAAATAACTACTATAAATTAACAGTAACCAATAATAATTATATTCTAAAGTAAAAATAATAATAATAATAATTAATAAATAATAATATTTTACTCTTAGAAAAATAAAAATTTAATTTAGGTTTATATGTCCTATAACACAGTTCCCTTTGAAAGTCTGCATCTGTGTTTCCATTAACTCCATGGTTGCGAGGTTAGTGACGTCAGTCTCCTTGCGGTTTCCTACTTTTAACTTCAACTTTGTCTATCGCCATTTTTGGTGTTCTTTGATTGAGCAACTTTTTAGTCAATTCTTCTGTTTCTTATGGATTCTTAGGTGTTCAAGAATGTTTATTCATTAGATCATACTAATCAGAAACAATCCATTGGTTTTTAGACAGTATCGACACCGTTGATGAACAGATGCTGTCTAACGCCCTTTAAATACATATCTTTTCATGTTTTTAGTTCCTGGCTGCAAGTAATAATAGAGCTTATGCTGGTTTATTCACTTTCAACTTTGCCTCACACACACATACACATACACACACACACATATATATATATATATACCCAACAAACACAAGACTGACGGCAACTTGACGGGCCGGTTCTGGAGGCGCCGGTAGAACGATAGGCTCGGGGAAAATGATCCGTACCGTTGCCGGGTGATTTACGAATCTCCGATGGGGAATCCCGTATTGTGTACCCTTTTGAGGGCCGGTGTTGGTTGGATGGGAATCGATCCAAAACCGTTTTACCGATAACGTCCCGTAATCGATAATCCGATTCGTAACCACAAGTAACAGAAATCTGCATCAGAATTATGGATTTGAAAGGGAAGGCGAAGATTAAATTAAATAGACTTTTCATAAATATTTATTTCACTTTTGTGAAACTTGTTTTGCACGAAAAATTCACATAATTTTCCTTGTATGAAAGGATTGTATTATATCAGAAGTATATGGCTGACATAATATAATATTTCGGTTATGCTATGTGATATATGCATAATATGTATCATCTATATATTTAATTTGCTAAGCCGACTTTTTGGGTAGTCTGTGAGAGAAAACTACTGCATCAATTTATTTCATTTTGGTCTTAAACGAAAGACTGTAATCTGTAGATTTGTTAAATTTGGTTTTTGTGACAGCAATTTCTATTAATTAGCGGTAATTTACAATTTACAATTGATTTTTACGCATGCTCAGTGGCATGTTTAAATCTGTGTTTAGAAACTCACTGTTTCCGCGCACGCTCAGTGACATGTTTTAATGGTAAACACGTTTATTCCGAGAAGTCTCTCTAGATCTATCTCTGCCTTATTTATTTTTATGATAATTATATTTGTGAAATACAACAGTAAACCTCATGGAAATTGTTTATTGCATGCTGTTTAATTAGCGATAATTTACAATTTAAAAAAATTGCTTTCTGCACATGCTCAGTGACATTTTTAAATCTGTCTTTAGATACTCACTAAGCGCGAAGCCGCTTAATCACAATTTGTTTCTGCGCATTATTATGATTTTCAACATTTGACAATGATGTGTTGAATATAATTTGTGTATTAGCACATTCATTTACTATCTAGCCGTCGTGTTTTGACAGACATCAACTATTGTTAGATTATATTAATTTATTTTTGGCTTTTATATAGAAATGAAATAAACATCCACTTACAAATGGATAATTTTTTCGATCAAGAGTTTATGCACAAGAGAGTAAAGAGTAGTACCTGCCTAAATTTGTTTTTCATTTTGATTAAGACGGACTTTTCGGCAGACTCTCTTGGATGCCAAAGCGGGTATCTATCTGGCGCTTCATTTCATACTCAGGTTCTCTGCGATTTACTTGGCAACCCTACCACCAGTTGCATTGGGCCAATATCAATTTCGTTAGGCGCTACATTTCGTTTTTTGGTAGACCGCTGGGTTACACTTATTTGGACTTCAAATTTTTCGGTGATGGTGTTGATAATTATTTCATGATTTAAATATTTCGTGACGCAGGAATTGGAGCCATTTTTTTTTTATAGAAACATGATCATTTTAGCTTATTTTCGGCACTTTTTTTTCGCGGGGGGGGGTAAGTATATTGATTTTGTAATGAATAACATGACCGTTTTTATTTATCAGAAGATAGATATATTCATAGCATAAAGTAAAATACTTCGAGTGACAGTTCTCTTTTAAATGAAATTGCTTCCGAATGCATTTCAATAAATGTTTAACAGATTAAACACTAAAAACATATCATACATTTTTAAACCTCTATACAGTCATAATATTGTTATTAAAATATTGAGGTAAATTGAATAGCAGACCAACGTATATGTAAATGCAGATACAAATACTTTATAAGTTTTAACACCCATTGATATGAACTGTATTCATATTTTTCGAATATGCTTCATAAAAACAAACTCCATCTCATCAGAGATAAAATTAGAAAGTGTGTGTTTGTATGTATGTAAATGTTGACAGTAATTTAGTAGCTTTTAATGTGCTAGTAAATACAGGGCAGTTTCTAGGGTAGCTGCCATACGTGTGCGAGAATAATTCCCCCCCCCCTCATACCGTATGGATTAATTGAAATTTCTCTGAAATATTTTTACCTTAAATGAAACAACGAATTACAGAAAATATTATAAATTCAGTTTATTTTTTAATTTTATAACCTAACATAATAATTATTAATGTATTGATATAACAACTAAATGAATACGTTATATTAAATACATACAACACATATCTATTAATACATATACTTAATAAGTCAGTCAAAAAGATAATCTTTGCTTTCCTTGCTTTTTTTAATGCAAATTCTGTTATAATATCTGATCATCTATATCTTCCGAAATGTCCTTTTCGATGCTAATAATAGATAAGTCTCAAAGCCTTTCTTGTCCCATTGTAGACCTCAAATAATTTTTTATTATTTTAAGTTTTGAAAAGCTTCTTTCCCCGCTAGCCACAGTCACAGGCAATGTTAATAAAATTCGTATGGTAATCACTAAATTTGGACACAGATAGATGAGGTTGTTTGTAAATAGGTATTGAATCACATTTAACGCGTTCATTTCAAGGGAAATATAGAGGGCAATGTTGTCAGTTTCATCGCATAAATCTTCAGCTATAATATATTTTTCATTTTTAAATGGATCATGTAACATACTTTCCACATATTTACATTTTGTAGACCTATTTGATTTATCTGTTTCAAGGAAATCTGATATTGAAATAAATCCCCCAAAAATGCTCCCTAATTTCCATTTGCTTTGATTTATTACTTAATAGAACAAATCTTACTACAACAGTAAGTCGGTCTTGGTTGCTTAGATCAGGGGTGGAATCTAAAATAGTAGAATAATATTTACAAAATTTTAAGAGTGATATTATTTCATGTCTTATTTTTTGTTCCAAAAGGGAAATAGTTCATTTTGAATATGAACACCTACAGTGGCTCCAAAATGTGCTCGTACACTTACGATTTTCAATGAAATAAGGATCTATCCATTAATTAAAATGAATATTACAGAATGGGCATTTAATAATAAGATTTATAATCTATTCTGAACAAAACGATATGAAATATTTTGAAACATAGTAAAACTTTATTTTTAAAACACCAATAATCAAAAAGTAACAAAAACTATCTCACAAAAGTCATCGTACACTGAAATATTTTCGGATAAATTCATAACTAAAATTATCGCCTGGCGCTTTATTTTTATTTTTGAATTGTGGTGGCATTTAAAATATCATTTGGCTTTAATTTTTGCTTGCCTGTTCCGTAATATTCTATTTATTATTTAAAAATGGCTTGCAAAGAAACAACAAACAGCATTGATCGAAAATTGATTATTTTTCATCATAGTTGTGGTAAATCAGTTCGGAATGTTGCTAAATTACTTAATTTATCCCATTATACTGTGCAGTATGTGATAAAACGCTTTAAAGAAGAAAATCGGATCAAAATCAAGATAAGAAAAGGTCGTCCGGCAAAGTTAACAAAACGTGATCAGAGATTTTTAATTAGAAAATTTGTGAAAAATCTACGTTTGAGTGCTGTAAAACTTTCTGCAGAATTTAATGAAACATTTTCTACTTCAATTTCACCTGAAACTGTTCGAAGAGTTCTCAGAGCTGCTGGATTATATGGGCGTTCTGCCCGTACAATTTTTTTTGTGAGTGAGAAAAACAGAAAGCTCGGGCTTTCCTTCGCACTATCAATGATTAATAAGCCCCAAACCTATTGGAATAATGTCTTATTTGCCGATGAAAGCAAGTTTATCATTTTTGGTTCCGATGGGCGTATAATTGTATGGAGAAGAAAAAATGAGGAACTTAATCCTAAGAACTTAGTAGAAACAGTTAAGCATGGCGGTGGAGGTGTCCTTGTGTGGGAGTGCATGTCAACATCAGGACTAAGTAATTTGGTATTTATTGATGGCATAATGAATCGTTCTGTTTATATAAATATTTTAAGAGACAATTTAAAATTATCAGCCTAAAATTTGGGTATTTGAAATTTTTAATTTTTTTTTAATCAAGATAACGATCCTAAGCCCACGGCTCTCAACGTTCGCCTCTGGTGTCTCTATAATTGTCCACAAGTTTTGAAAACACCACCTCAATCGCCAGATTTAAACTCAATAGAACATTTTTGGAGAGAACTGGAGGTTCGAGTACGAAAACACGACATTTTTAAAAGAAAAAGCGAACTAAAAACAATTATGATGGAAGAATGGATGAACATTGATGCAGAAATTACAAAAGAACTAGTGCAATCTATTCCCAGACGTTTAAAAGCTGTTGTTGATGCTAAAGGATATCCTACTAAATATTAATTTAACGAAAAATTAGAATATTTTCTTATAAGTAGAGATTTTTTTACAAGTGTTCGATGACTGTTGTGGGATAAAGTTTTTGTTACTTTTTGATTACTGGTTTCTTAAAAATAAAGTTTTACTATGTTTTTAAAATATTTCATGTAGTTTTGTTAAGAATAGATTATACATCTAATTGTTAAATACGCATTCTGAAATATTCATTTTAATTAATGGATAGACCCCTATTTCATTGAAAATCGTAAGTGTACGAACACTTTTGGGAGCCACTGTAAATAATGAGGCATATGTGATGGATTTCTGCTGATTCTAATGAGGTGCTCTGATATTTTAATGAAAAAATATCATCAAGTTTCCTTACCTGTGAAATATTTTTATTGGTCAGCAATCACAAAATCCAGCACAAAAATTAGAGACAAAAAGCTTTGTTTTTCAGTTGTTGAGGTGGACACGTTCAAAATTAATATAGTGCAAATTATCCCGGGCCGTGATTTATAGGCTCAGGGCATAAAATAGTATTTTCCTGCAACCTGACAAAAACCGCCCTAACCGACGCTATTTGATGGGTTAAAACGTGTTAAAACAAAAACGAAAAATGTATTTCCCAACTGGTTGCTACGTGGAGTAGCGTTTTTAAAACCAATGTAGTTTTGTTTATTTCCAGTTATTCTTGTAAAATTCATTTTTAACTCTAAGTAGTTATCTAGCATAATGATAATATTTTTATATTCATTATTTTACTAATAAATTAGTTTTAATTTTTTTTTAACCGCGCATCCACCCCCCCCCCTCCTCTCGGCCAGCTGTGTGCTGCCCCTCACTTGGGGTCGTAAAAATCCTTTGTGTCGTCCCTCCGTGGACTCTCCTTGCACGTGCAAGAACCGTTTTACTGAGAATGAGTGGGGGTACTTCTAAAAATAGACGGGAATGCTCTTTGGGCAGTCACAAAATCTTTTATGCAGGACGTATAAAAATTGGCGATTTTGTTTTGGCGAAACATTTGGCGCACGCTATTTATGCCAATTATCTTCCTACACAGTTAATGTCTGCAGTTCGTACATGGTTCAAGATTTGTTACAACTCTGATGCTCGACTGTGTGGGATGTGGGATTTTTTTATTTCCAACATTTTTTTAATATACCGTCATTGGACAATGACCGAAAGGTATGTTTATATTTTGTACTTGTTATTTTAAGTAAATTTCGTAAATTTTCTCAAGATAAGAAAATTATAATATTTTCCATAGAGGAAATTTATTTCATTCTTCTCAAAGTTAAAAGTGAGGTGTAATATATATTTGAAAATCACGAATTACCCGATTATATAATCTTAATTTATATAATTTATTTGAAAATGATTTAAAATTAAAATTGAATGTAGTTCAATGTTTTATAAATTTTGTTCAGTCCTTTTTTCAGTCTTATCGTATTCAGCAATATAAGACTGTAGGATGACAGAATATTATTATTTTTATCACCAAAGAATAAACTTATCAAGACGTATTTGAAGATGTCTCAAAACAAAATATTTCTTGAACAGCTAAGCTTTAACAATGAACCATTGTTTGATATGCAAAACTATGAAATGTTTTCACTTGTCAACTACTAAAATAGTACTGAACAAAATTTATAAAACATTGAACTACATTCAATTTTAATTTTAAATCATTTTCAAATAAATTATAACAATTAAAGTTATATAATCAGGTAATTCCTGGTTTTCAAATATATAATACACCTCACTTTTAACTTTGAGAAGAATGAAATAAATTTCCTCTATGGAAAATATTATAATTTTCTTATCTCGAAAACATTTACGAACTTTACTTAAAATAACATGTACAAAATATAATTTTAAGGGATTATTCTGAACAAATATTTTAGGTTTTAGCAGAGATTAATATTTCTATTACCTGAAAATACACGAGAAAAAGAGAAAAGTTAAAAATATTAATACTAGTTATACATGGAGAGCCAGAAAAAAATAGAAATAAAGTGTAAGGGTAGATATCAGATGTTATATATATCAAGTATTATATATATAACATCTGATATCTACAGATATATATCAGATATACATCATCTGATGTATATCAAATGTTATCATAAACACTGTTAAGTACTGTTATCATAAACAATCTCATTAATAAAAATAAAAAGCATGTGAAAGGAAGGGGTCTAAGAAAAACTTAGAAAATCTGTCGGAATTCCAATTATGGCCCAGCACTGGAAAGTAACCCTGATCGACGGCGCTTTGATGGTTTCGAGATGGGTATTTGACGGCCTGTCGACACGAATTATTGCTCCCGTAACCGGCCCGTCAGCCTCCGGCAATGGTGCGGCTGTATGTCCACATCGACGGGAAGTTTGCGGTTCAATCAAGGTAAGCAGTCGGATGTACGATAGCTTCATTGTTACCGGAAGCGGCCCAGTGCTCGACGGGGAAGTCGCGGGCGAGAGGACAAGCCCGTGACGGATCCGATACTGACCTAATGCGCCGGCCCGGCAATGGAGAAATCGGCTGGCCGGAATCATCCGGCCCCGGCCCGATGCCTCTGTGTTTGTTGGGTATATATGTGTGTGTGTGTGTGTGTGTGTGTGTGTGTGGTTTTACTCCATAAATATTATATAAAATAATAAAATTTCAATCTTAAACGCAAAATATAAACCTCATATATCACATTACACCATTTGAAATCCCATTGGAGTCTAAAATCTGGAAAAATAATTTAAGTACAGTTTTATAGCAAACTATGGTATTAATACAAGATGATTGGTTAAAAGAAATTGTGAGAAGGTATTTTTCATGTTTATTTGATTAAACAGCAAATATTTAATTATTTCCTCACATTTTGTTTTCTACCATATGGATCATACTACAAAAAATTAAATTTGCAAAATATTTTTTTAATTACTAAACATTTAAGAAAGGAACGAAGTTAAATAGCAGATACAAAAACCAAATATTTTGTATTAAAACCATTTAAATGGGGATATATTTATGAAATTAATCTGTCCAAGAACTTTCGCAAGGTGTTGAATACCTTTTTATCTTATAACCTCATAATTCTAGAAATAACGTGATTTTAGTAGTCATCTAGTAATCTGCAGCTATTAAGTGAAAAAAAAATATTACTCAAATATAAACCATTCCGTAAAAAAAAACTTTTATTAAGTACAGTTTTATTTTCTTTTAAAATCTGACTGGCTGGTTTTTCTTCAAAATCTATTTACACAAGATTTATTTAACGTTTATGACCTGACTTACTCAGATTAGATAAAACAATTCATGTTTTTCATGTTTATTTGATTAAATAGAAAATATTCGATAATTTTCCCTCACAATTTGTTTTCTGCCATATGGATCATACAACAATAAATTGAATTTGCAAAATATTTTTTTTTTCAATTACTAAAAGTTTAAGAAAGGTACGAAGTTAAATAGCAGGATACAAAAACCAAATACTTTATATTAAAATCATTTATATGGGATATATTTTTGACAGTGATCCGTTCGACAAATTTTGCAAGGTCTTGAATATATTTTTATTGAATAACATTGTAATTCTAGAAATAACGTGGTAATTTCAGTAGTCATCTCGGGATTTGCAGCTAGAAAGAGAATATATATATATATATAACAAAAATATAAATCATTCTGCAAAAAACTAACTTTTATTAAGTACAGTTTTATTTTCTTTTAAAATCTCATTGGCTGGTTTCATTCAAAATCTGTTTACACAAGATTTATTTAACGTTTAAGTCCTGACTTACTCAGACTAGATGAAACAGTTTTCTTTGAAGTAAATTTATGTGCCACAGCTCACCGTTTAATTGCTGTAAAACTGAAAAAAAGTAAATTAGCAATAAACTGGCTGGTATCAATGGACAGCAAAGTGAATTAAATTCTTCAAAATGCGGACAAAGTATAAATGAACAAAGTAACTTTATCGCTTTGATCATCCTCCTATTTCTAGAAAAATCTGGACCTCCTTTTTACAAAGCTCTCTTTGAGTCGCAAATGGATTTGTACTGTTTCTTTCCCAAACACAGCCTTCACATCATTAATTACTGGATTTTTACAGAGCAAAAGAAGACAAAAAAAATCTTGAAACTTTCTTGGTCAAACAACGTTCCATTTCAGGTAATGAAATTTTTAACGTTTAGTTTAAATATTTAATTGTGTGATATGGTTTTGGTAATTTTTGCAGGTTGATTTTACGTCTAAGTTTTAATTAAGAGTTTTAAAAAGTTTTTAAGTAACCCTACTTGTGATTTGCTTAACTCTGCTGCCCTAAATTTGTTATGCTTTTCAATAGAAAATGTATTAACAAAATTATTTATTCTTGGTAAATAGCATTTATAATTAAATAGTGCAAATAAGAACTTGTAAGTATTTGTTTAATCGATACAATTTCTCTTCAATAGTATTTTCTGAAGGGATATTTGGACTTTTCTACATTATCCGTAGGCAATTAAATAATTAAGAAATGACAATAAATTGTAAGTACATAAAAGTCCCCTAATTTTAAACTTATAAGTAACATATGCCTGTAACAGTAAAACTGATCAAATTTTAAGTTAATGTGTATGGAGTATTGAAAGTTGAATACGAGGAAAAACATAAAAAACAACATAAAGTGTCTTATAAACATTTTTTAATCACTGTGAGAGTATTTTTAAGAAATTATTTTTTCTTGACAAAATATAAATAATTTTCATCGGAAAAATCAAACATTTAGGCGGACTTTTATGAAATGTATTGCAGAAATAAATAATATTTATAGAAATAAAGACCCTTCCTAGCCAGTCGATGGCCGAACGGCTAGGGTGCTGTTCAGATCCTGTGGGTTACAGTCCCACTGTTGGCGTGGATATTTGCAGACGTTCGGGATTGGCTTTGAATATTAGGTTCCGGTATAACTAGCCCTAAAGTGTAGCAAAAAGTTGACCGTAGCGCTCCTAGCCAAACCAAATCAAAGTCCTTTGCTATCGTAAACCTTAGGTGACTTCCTTGCGAGCACTTCGCTTCCCTTACGTACAATACGATTCCTTCAATTGGCTATTGTTCATTCATTCTACTAAAAGGCTTCTAAAAGCAATATTGCTGAATGTATAGGAATACGCTTCAGATCCAGTCGGACATTTTGTAAACCCGAAGGAAACGCTTAAAAATTTTGCCTTGGGTCTTGAGCAAATCCGGTACTATGACCACGAGCGGTGAATATGCATGTATTTCAAATAATTGACAATAATTTCATGCCAGCAGTTATGTACACAAATATATCCCTGCTTCATTCGATTTTGAGAAAGCCGTGACAGAGGATCTCCATGGTAATGAAACTGAAGGACCCCTCGGGACACTCTATAGCCAAGTGAAATAAACGTTATCCTGAATAGTTTGGTTCCACTTAAATAGATTATATTACCACCTCATTATCTAAAATTAGGGCTCATCAGGAAATCTATCCCTCAAGGTAGCGAATGCTCCAAATACGTGTGGTTACATTTCCGACGTTTATATGAAGCCAAACTGAAAGAAGTAATCTTCATTGGTCCTGACATCTGAAAATTTTCGTTTGTTAGTGGATTCATTACTCAGACCATGAACGAAACGGAAAAGTAAGTTTGGCTATTAATTGGACATTGTAGGATGTTTAGGCAAACTTAAGGAACCAAACCACAATCACATGAGGGAAAACATATACTAAAAGCATTCAAAGCTCAAGATTACAAAATGAGTTTAAAAATTACAATTCTTGCATTCGCATGTGGAATAACTCAATGAAAGCTTGATAGCTTTCATTGAAAAGTAAGGGGAAAGATTTTATCAGAATATTAGAGATTTAGTTTTCAATATAACAATAAATATTTCCTATATAATGCGTCCTATATAATTATATACTATATAAGACATTCCTATATAATAGAGTCCTATATAAGACGATTTCAAAAGGCTAATCAAGAATAAGTACTATACATTTCCTTTCATTGAATTGGTCCATATGCATTTCAATTCCGATGTATATATATATATACGTATATTTATTTATTTGTTTCATCATTTCCTTGTGTAACAGAAAAAAATATTTATTGTAATCTGTAAAATAAATTTAAAGACAACTCTTACTTAATTAACCATTTTAATTTCTGGTGCATTCACAAATTAAAGACCCGTTCATTTGTGAGAATGTCATTAAATACCCCAGAAAAGGAACTCTAATGTAAGGGTGCTAAAATAGAAGCTGTAGAAAGACTCTTTATTATAAGGTATTACTTTTTAATGGGTTTCTTTTCATCCTAATGGAAAGGAGAAAAGTATAAAATGTCCTATATAAATTGTATATATATATATATATACATAATAATTTTTCTGAATCTCTTAAGAATTGTTTTTTATGTCTGGGTGCGAACAATACAAATTGTTCTCACTAAAATATGTATGTGCCTTTTGAACAATTGGTTACCTGATATAATTAATCTGAAATAATTATTTAGAAAACTTTCTCATAAAAACATAATAAAAGTAAAATATATAATAATGCGGGATTGCCACTGTATATTTATATACCGTCACATTTGTTTCAGACATCGTATGTTAACGATGCACCTAAACTTAAAGTTAATTCAGCATTCTTTTTCGATAGTCATTCCCCAAAAAAGTTCCGAGATCAACTCTCAGATTCACGATTAATTACAATATGAAGGTTTTCGGCAGATGATCCTTACAACATTAAAACAGGCATACAATCAGATATTTTAAATAATTTCTGTCATGATATTATGTATGGCACACATTTTTTGATAAAGAGAGTTTAAAGATAAATATTAAGTGTTTCCTTTCGTACTAATTAAAGACATAGAAATAAGAAGATGAATGGATTAATTTAAAAGGCCACAATCTTTTACTTTCAATCGATTTTATTTTTGTTAAGCCATTTAACTATTATTATCATTATTATAACATAATATTTCTACAACGCATCACATTTTAAAATATAAAATTAAATTTATTTATTTTTCTTGTGTGAAGATAAGTTTAGAAATTTTAAGCATTCTTCAATTTATTTAACAGATTAAAAGAAAAAGCAATATTTCTGTTTGTGATTCTCAAAACCTTAAAACTTTATTTCCAGTAATGAACATCAGCATTCAAGTACATTAAATACTGTAGAATGTGGAATTTGGGATGATTATTTCTATATTCGCTTAGATAAACATGCTTTTATTTTATTTTCTAAAGTTTTTCTACTACTTCTGGAAATTCCAAAGGCAATATTATTTCTAAAATTTCAAATTTCTCTCTTTTCTTCCGAAAACTTTTGAGATCGGCTCTGCGATTTTCAATCATTTTCAGGAAAATAGTAAATTTATAAACTTCCTATTCTACTTGAAAAAAAAACAGTTAAAAACACAATTGTGTTGACAAGAGCCTTACTTTAAGAAAAAGTTTAAAACCCATTATATCTATGTATGTTTCGTACATGCGTGACTTCATTAATGACACTTTCTTTTCGACGAAAAAAATACTTATAACTGGCAATTTACCTAACCTTCAAGTATTATTAATTCATATGTGCATATGATTATCATGTGTATATTGGAGTATATATGATAGAAAGTTTTTCAGTAATGTCATATCTATGCATTTTATTGAAGTTCACTTTCTTATTACAATAATAAGTAAAGTATTATAGTCTTTTACATTATCGACCTTAAAATGTGTGATGATTCCAGCATCCACTTGTATAAGTGTATCCTAATTACTGCAAAAGAAAGACGACAGTCACAAAGTTCATACACGAACGATCAAATCAAATGTTTATCTAATTGGAAATTTAAGGATAGCACCGCGGAGTTACGCTATCAAATATTATAAGCAGCGGTAATGACAATTTCTGTTGCGTGAGATCTAAAAATATCGCAAAATATCGAACCGCAATTCCACGAAAGTGGAAAGATGAAAAGACCACCGGTGTAGAACATGCTTACACTTCTGAGTAACCCCAGTGCATTATGAATTTGGCTCAGTGGGATGTACCCTCCAACTTAATTTAAGATATAGAACCCAACTTGCGCATCCAAAAGTTACGGAATTCGTTTAAAACAATTCATTATACTAAATATCCTTGAGTATATTCTGATTTTTGCAAATTCTTTTAAAGTTACTTTCAGTTCTCTCGATTCAATAGTTAAATATCAAAGATTATTTTATGCCCGCTAAATACAAATCAGTGCAAATTATATTTTTTTAAAATCATGTGCTTTCGATCCAAAAAGTGTTTCCTCCCCGGACAGTATCTTTGGAGTATACACTAGTGTACAATGCTTGTCTAATAAGAAAAGCAAACGAACAATTTGAGTTTCCATTACCATAACAAAAACCATATCTTTTTACACAATTCTTTAACAAAAACGCGTCCGCAAAATTGAGGTCTTTTTTAAGTCACTTTAAATTTTGAGAATTATGATAATATTTTCCCGACTTAAAAAAAAATAAGATGGCACAGTTTACTTCACTACTACTGTAATATTAAAAAAACGGGGAAAACTATTATTATATAACGTGTTTCTGACATGTTAATCAATACTAAAGTCTGCTTCTCTTGAATATAACATTTATAAGTGAATTTCGTTCGTTACGAAATTGATGTAACAGCTACAAATCTCAATGGTTATACCGGAATCAAAAGGAATTTCTTTTTTTAAATGAAACATTAAACGATAGCTGAGAGGAGTAACGTTATATATTTTATCATCAGAAATACTTAAACAGTATTACACTAGAGGGCTTAAAATAACGGAAGATAATGTAAAAACTCAATTCCACGAGAATTTAAAAAATAAATAAATAAATAAATAAATGAAAACTAAAGGAGACAAACACGCAAACAGTCCGATCTAACAAAAGCGCTATCTCGATATCAGAAGCTTCCTGTATGAAAAATGTAAAAGTAGAAAAGTCTACGTTAGAAATTTACGCGATACCCGTCGGACAATTTACTGAACAAAATATCTCTATATATTATTTCTAAAAGTTTCTTTTTTGTTTTATTCCTTTTTCTCTCTTCATACTTAACCAAAATCGATAAATGAGGTACTATTTTAAAGATTAAGATCTCCGCTTCGTGCGAATTGTTAATTTAGAATTACACGTCTTAATGTTTATTTAAAATTTGAAGTTTAAACATTATAAACAATTTTTGTTCCCGTAGATGGCGTGCACTAGCTTTTTTTATTTTGCCATTATCAATCGCACTGAACTTTTAAATTGAAAAATCGTTTGCTTTTATTATCATTCTGTGATTTCATTAATAAGTTTCTTATATGGGAACATCCTCGAGGGAGTACATTATCCTTTTTGCACGAAAAAACCATATATATATATATATATATATATATATATATATATATATATATATATATATATATATATATTATTTCTAAAAGTTTTTCTTTTGTTTATACATTTTTATATCTTCATATTTAACCAAAATTGATAAATGAGGCACCATTTTAAAGATTAAGGCCTCCGCTTCTTACGAATAGTTAATTCAGAATGACTCATTGCATTGTTTGTTTAAAAATCGTAGTGAAAAATTGACTTTTCGCCCTAAAGTTCTTTCCGAGATACGTCGAACTGGCTCAGTCAAATAGTGTGCACAAAGAATTTTTTTTAATGCAAATATCACACTTTCCATGAGTTTTTGTCATATTTAACATTTAATATTGTCTACAATGGGCTCGGTGGCTCAGTTGGCAAAGACAGCGAGCCTGTGATCTGAACGTCACTGGTTCGATACCCATCGCTAACAAATTAATCGCCGTGTACACTAATGGCGGCTGGTGCAAGAAAAAATCTGCCGTATCTGCAAAGTCCGTCAAGTTCTCAAATTTACAATGAAGTTGCCGGGTCAATTGTACGGGTCTCGTCACTTGACTCGGTTTTACATTACAGGACCGGCTCCCTTAAATGAATGTCCAGCAGTCTCGCGGTGTACATATAAGCGAATGTCTAGCGACAAGTGTCTCCGCATTCGGAAAAAAGCTATTGTCTGCAAAAGTTTTTTGACGTGCACATATCTCATAATAACCTGTTTTGTCATATGCTTCACCTTCAATATTGTGGCGTTTTGTTATTCATTTTGTATTATCCTTTCGCACCATTGTTATTTGACAAATAAACAAATTGCTACATATGAACCGGTTCTTCTTTCATCCTACTACAAACCACCAACCTCGCTATAAAATTTATCGTATTTTAATCGCATGCGAATGGGTCGCACGGCACATCTAATACAATTAAAATCTGATTTTTTTCAAATTAATGAAACATACATACGGTCTTCGAAAAAATCACTACTAGAATATAACATTAGATAGATTTGTCCATCGAATAAAAATTAAAACTGCGTAAATTTTTATTGTAAGTTATGTAGCTTCGATATACTATCGAATGTTTCGGACTCTATAGTCGAATTAGGCAGTGCTAAATAATTCTTTAAAAATAATATAAAAAATAATACACTATGTTTAAAATTAAGTTTATATGCTTATATAAAGTTAATGTTAAACGGAAATGCATTGTATTTGCTAATGTTATATTTTCAAACTAATATTTATCATATATCCAATCAGATATAGTATCACGTAAAAATATTTGTTATCTATTGTTTGAAATATAAAGTTTGTACAATAGATAATTTTAATAAACAATAAAATATACTTAACTCATTCGATATATGAAGTAATTTTATTTTGAATTATCAAACCATATATAATTGTATAAATTTAAATAATTTACGATTATTTCAATGTAGAAAATATTATTATAAACCTAACTTACTGTATTCAAAGCTCGAAAATGTCATATTTCATCTCAAAGAATTTTGTTTCAATAAATAAATATTTTAAGGTTTTATGTGTAGACAATGAACAATGTTTATTGAAGTATCTATAATATTTTCCATGCTCCATAGCTTTTGGTTAATGTATTAACTGTGAACTCGTCTATTGTTTCATTGAGTTGAGTTGAAAGCATACAAATAATGTTTCTTCTTTCGTTGAATTGTATTCCTACGTCAAATTTTTGGGTTGATCGTCAAGCACCAAATTGGGAGTGTTTAATTACTGATACTAGTTTAAACGTTTCTCTCTCTCTCTCTATATATATATATATATATATATATATATGTATATATATATATATATATATATATATATATATATATATACATATGTGTGTTTGTGTGTGTGTGTGTGTTTGTGTTTGTTTGTGTGTCTCAAGATAAAATACCAGAACTTGAAACACATCGTAATATTGTAGTCATCGTAATATTGCCACAAGTCATGAATCTTCAATAAAATATACAGTTTCTTGTATAACAATAGATTTGTTAAAATATTCCTAAGAGACAGGCGATATAGTTGTTGGCATAAACCGTTTTTCGTGAGTCTGCAGAAGAAAACAAAAGTAAAACAGTAATTATACATCACTTCATAAACCAAATTCCCCAAAGTGGATTCTTCCTGTGGTCAGAATTGTCATTAGTTTAGCAAAATTTCAAAGTTACGCGATTTCTTATATGGCCAACGGTCTCTACTGTTAAAACTGAAGTTGTCTATTTTATGACAGTTCGTTTTGAGCTCAGAGCTCCCCTGATATTAAATATAAAAATTACGAAAAGTTTTAAAGGTGTTAATAAAAATTATGTTAGGAATGATAAATAATTTTAAGAAATAACATAGACGATACATTTTAAATAATTTGGAAATTCTTTTTTCTATCTCATTTATGTCATGTAATTTTAATTCTCAATAAGTTTACACGGGAAATAATTCCCGAAGGAAAGTATCGATAAAATGCAGTGAGAAAGAAACAATTTGTTGTTCTATTAAAAAGTATTTTAACATTATGTAAGACATTTATAGTGGGATCAGTGGTATAAATCGCCTGAAATGCAGGATGTTAAGTGTAGGGTGCAATGCGGAATGTTTAGTGCCTGAATACAAGTGTTAAGGATGGATGTAAAGGGTAACAGATAATAATTTAATAGCAATTAAGTAGTAATCAAATAGTTACATTCTTTTATACATTACCTAAATGAAACATGCAGTAAAAATCTGATCTTATTCTGTGTTACTTTTTTCGTATCTATAAAAGTATAATTATAATTGAAAAAAATCATGTTCAATTTATCTTGTAAATTGATATATTTTAATTTTGTTCTTTCTTCTAAAATTTTTAATTATATTTAAATCATGAAAAATAATATTTTTAGTTAGTCCGAATGATTAAAATAGATTTACATTAGTGATACTAGAAACAACCGAGTTAAAAAGTTAGAGACATTCTAATTAGGTGCAATTAGATTGAAATTTGAATGAATCTCACAAGAGATTTCTTTAAAATTACTAATTAGCATTTCTTAACTATAATATATGTATTTTTTCCCCTGTGTAATTTAGTTTAGATGATTACACAAAAATTAAATTCCTCCATTTAACCTTGGTTAAATTACCTTTCATCTACATCTAACGACGATTTTTAATTTTATCTGTTTTAATGTAAATTAAAGATACTTTTTGATACATTTTTTTAATTAATATGGATTTTATAATATTTGTTACCTATTCAATTTTTAACACTAAGCCTTAAAGATTCAGCATTATATTTTCTCTTTTATAGTTAAAGCTGAATGAATGCCAGTTTATAGCATTTCCATTTAGAAACTAAGCATATCAAAGTTGTTAAGTTAGCATTCGCACAATTGCTGTTACATATTGCAAATTTCTCAATTTTTTGGTTTGAGACAAAATGGTATAGAGATCTACAAATTATGTTTTCTTTCGTATGCTTACTGGAGAAAAAAATGTATGCTCCAGTGTTCAACTTTCTAATGGGGTATTCCAACTTCAGTATGACAACTTTGTTTCTTCTATGATTATATTTGAGGCACTATGTAATCAATGCTAAAATTATGATTTACAGCTACATTCTTTCGCCGATGATAGTTTTGGTACTAGAGGATGCCAATTAAACCACAACACATTCGTTAGTTAAATTGATAAATCAGCTGTGGCAGGTGTATACTGTCATTATTTTCCAGGGATGCTCCTGTGGGCCAACATCTTTCAAATTTTGATGCGAAAATACTTGCAGTCTTCTTGGCAGTGGAAAATCTCAAATTGAAATGTGATCCTATTCAAAAGCCGAAATTCTAGTTGAATCTACCGGGTGTCCCAAAAATAACCGACGATTTGAAAAGTCAATTAAAGTAAAACGGAAGGCGATAGAAATGTACAGTTTGCTGCATTCTGCTTAGGTAACCAGGAAATTTATTCTCACCAATTTTCAAATTTGTTACAAAGTTCGTCAACAGATGGCGCTGCTGACTAGGAAAATCTATAAAACAATGTTTTCAAAATAACCATCGTTTGCAGCAACAACGTGGCGGAGTCTGAGGTCAAAATTCGCAGCCGCCCGTGCTAATATTTCAGTTTGAATGTTCTGACAAGTAGCAGAGATACCGGGTGCGTCATAAATTCGTGCAAAGTTTAAAAATTCGTAATAAAAGAAATAATGCTCGGAAAAATTTTCCGTTTGCGCGAATAGGATCAGAGGGACATTGGATTTTTTTCCATGAAAAAAAAAGTTTCCAAAAGTAACCGAAAGAGGGCGCTTTTGTGTGACCGCGTTAAGCCTGCATTGCAGGAAAGACATGCGTTACCTATTGTCACCTTCATGCAGGATGGTGCCCTGCCCCACATTTCACGTGATATCAAGATGTTCCTGTTGGAATCTTTCACTGAAGACCAAGTCGCGGTTGTAAGGTTCAGTGGCCCTCATGATCACCAGACTTGACCTCGGCAAATTTTTAGTTGGAGGGGATACTTGAAGTCTCTTGTGTACCAGGGCTCCCCAACGACTTTGGTGGAACTGAAAAATGTCATTCGACAGGCAGTCGCTGCTATCGATGCTAGAATCCGCTGTAATGGGCTTAGTGACGCGCCTAACTTGCCTATTACCTTGTGCTGGAAGTAATGTTGAACATCTGTTACTTCAAAATAAATGCACAGTATCATGTTATTGTGATCTGTTTGAGTTTTCCTGATTTGCATAAAAGTCTTCGTATGACGTGTGAGCGCCCTCTTTCGGTTACTTTTGGAAACTTTTTTTTACATGGAAAAAAATTCCAATGTTCCTGTTATCTTATTGGCGCAAGCAGAAATATTTTCCGAGCATTACTTCTTTTATTATGAATTTTTGAACTTTGCACGAATTTATGACGCACCCGGTATATTGTTCCAGTTCATCTACAGTTTGTGGATTGTGACGATACACCTGGTATTTCAAGTACACCCAAAGAAGAAATCTGACGAATAGGGAGGCCAATCCATGCCATTTTGCGTATGCTTCTTGCTTTAAAAACATTGTTTTATGGTTTTTACTTGTCAGCAGCACCATCTGTTGACGAACTTTGTAACTAATTTTAAAATTGGTGAGAATAAATTCCCTAGTTACGTAATCAGAATGCAGCAAACCGTACATTTCTATCTCCATCCGTTTTTCTTTAATTGATTTTTAAAATCGTCGGTCATTTTTGGGACACTCGGTAGATCAGCCATAGAAGCTTTAGCTTTGCAAAGACAGTCTGAGTCCAAAATAGTAAATAATATAAAACAAATAATGAAGTTCCTCGACGTAAATGGTAATTACATCACATTCCAGTGGATACAGTCTCATGACGCCATTGATGGAAAGGAGAAGGCTCATTAACTGGCAAAAAAGGGACTGCAGTATATCCTGGACAGTGCTCTATCCCTCTTGACTCGTTTAGGAGAATTATACTGGACAGGATTGCGTTATCGTATTTTAGCGAATTCTCAATAAATTCCAAGGGGATAAATCCCCATTATTCTAGGAATAAATTCCCAATCTAATAAATCCCCAATAGTCTGGGAGACTATTGGGGATGGCTGAAAAACAATTAATCAAGGGCATTTTAAGACACACTTAAATCCACAGGCATTTTAAGACACACTTAAAATGCCTGTGGCTAAGAATGACTGTGGCTAGAATAAGAACCAGGCATGACTGACTGGCGAAACACCTGGCCAAAATTGAGATTTTGAACTCGAGCATATGCACTTTATGTAACACGGAAAAAAATGCATAAATCCCATTTACTTGTCTGCTCGGGAATAGACTGCAACTTACAACAGCATGGTCACTTGACTACTTTTTATTGGATGGCCAGAGAACTCATGTGCTGACAGCACGATCCTCAATCATTGTGCTTCTAGCTTTTCAAATTTTCAAATTTTTATCTTTGAACTTTAATTTTGTTTTTAACTGTGTTTCGTGGCAATTTTGGATTTTCCTCTTGAAATGTTTTTGTGGTTACTGTTTGTTTTGGTGAGTGGCCAGAATTGTACGGATAACGTCCCAAATTGTTATATATAACAACGACAAAATTCGTTAGTTAAAAATAGATTCCTACTTTGTAATTTGTTTTCAACTCTTTCAGGTGCCTCTCCTATCATGAAAAAAAATTCAAATTAGTATTCAGTCTTGATTTAGGTTGAAGTAAGATATAGAAAATTTAAAACACGCATACCATACGTAACTCTATCATGCAGCTTACATGTTTTATTCTTCTAATTATTTTCCTTGATTACTTTAACATTGTATTTTACAAAAGACCACTGCTTGCATTTCCCTTTATTTTGTTCTTTAATGTTCTCAACATTGAAAAAGGTTTTTTTCCCACATATTGCATTTTATTTTCATATGTAACTACTCTTGTAACCTCTATTTAATTAACTTTTGGATGATTAAAAGCGTAATCTGTTTGTGGTATTACATTACTCTCAAGCGACTAGCTAATCTAAAAAATTGAAGGAAATGTATAAAATCACAATAGTCTGTTCGGACAGAAGTTTATTCTCCCTTTAATACTATGGCATTTTCCCAGTCATTTCTCTTATTATTTTCCAGTTTATAAATTATCCATGTTACCCTAATTATTAGACTAAATGTTTCCCATGCGTAATATCTAGACCATGAAGTAATAGAGTTATAGTTTTGCATTATATATATATTAATCTTTATACAATGACTCACTGAAAAAAATTCAGTACCTTAGAGATTAGCTGCTCTACACATGTTTCTAAATATTCTGGGTTTAGTTGGAGTTAATGCGTGTTTATGTATATATATATATATATATATATATATATATATATATATATATATATATATATATATATATATATATATATATATATATATTTATAGTGTCACTTAGACGGATCGAGGAATTAACACAGAGAGCATAATTTAGAAAAACGAGACTTTTATTCATAGCGAGCGAGTTAACATGCACCCAGCTGGAACCTAACTGACTTCCCATCAACTTGAGGGAAGCCTTTTTATACACTAAAGAACTTTCTAGAATTATTTAAATTAAGAGAATTAACATATTTTGTACTTTCTTCGAAGCTTCGAGAAAGCGAACATAAATTAACTAAAAAGAACAGGAAATACTTTCGGCAGTCCGTCTCGAGGTTCGAACCGATGACCTTCATAATTGGAGCCCAGTGCTTTAGCCGTTCGGCCACGCCGTTGCTCGAGAGAACGATTGTAAATATGACATTATCCCACCTTTAAAAGAACAGCGTCTCGCTGTTAGATGACTTCTTATTTTTGTTTCTGGAACGCGTTACTGCATCCGAATATTCCTGTTTCAGGTTAGCATCATCATGCTTATTATCAGCATTCCCTGTTTCCTCCTGAAGAGTAGTTGGATCTTCCTGTAAGGCTGTTTCTTGCGCATTGGGATCATAGTAGGGTTTCATGCGTAACACATGCACCACATCTCGTGTTTTTCGTCTTTTTGACATAGGATCAAAATCTTGAACTTCATAGGTAACGTCGGATAGCTGACTTAATACTTTATATGGACCGAAATACCTTTTGAGGAGCTTTTCTGATAGGCCTACTTTACGAACGGGGGTAAAAATCCATACTAGGGTTCCAGGCAAATATTTTACTATTCGGTGCTTTGCGTCATAGATCCGACAATCTTTTTCTTGAGCTTCCAGAGTCCGTACTCGAGCTAGCTGCCTTGATACTTCTGCTTGGGTGATTACTCGATCGAGGCAAACCGACAGTGTTCCATCAGGGCTATACGGGAATATAGTATCCAGTGTTGTTTCGGCTTCTCGACCATACACTAAGCAGAAAGGTGCGAATCCAGTGGTATCTTGTCGAGCGGTATTGTAAGCAAACGTGACAAATGGTAGTTTTGTGTCCCAGTTTTTCTGTGCTATGTCCACATACATAGACAACATATCGGCAAGAGTTTTGTTAAGTCGCTCAGTCAGACAATTTGTTTGTGAATGGTATGAGGTCGTCATTCGGTGGATAAGATTGCAGGTTCTGTTAATTTCGGAAATTAGCTTCGACTGGAAGACTTGTCCTCTATCGGTGATGATAGTCCGTGGCACCCCATGCTTCAAAATGATTTCTTCGACAGTGAATTTTGCAACTTCGGGTGCTTCAGCGGTTGGCAGAGCTTATGCTATGGCGTAACTAGTCAAATAATCGGTACTTACGATGATCCATTTGTTACCAGCCTTAGATTTTGGAAATCTTCCTAATGAATCCATACCCACCCGCTGGAAAGGTACCTCTGCGGGAGGTATAGGAATTAGACGACCAGGCGGTTTTTGAGTAACGGATTTTCTTCTTATGACGTTCTTTACAATGCATTACATAGTGGCGTACGCTTCGATAAAGCCTAGGCGAATAAATCTCTTACGTATTCTATCATAGGTCTTCAGAAATCTCAAGTGGCCGGCAGTTGATTCATCATGCAAATGTCGAAGAATATCCAGTCGCAAATGCTTAGGAATAACTGGTAACCATCTCTTTCCCGAAGGATCAAAATTTTTCTTGCACAGGATCCCGTCGATTATCTCGAAGTCAACTTTGCCAGACTATTGTGGCTTCGTGAAAGACTCGGACTCAAAGTATTCAGAAAACACAGAATCCTTACGTTGCTCAAGTGCTAAATCTATGCCGGGGCCAATGGCACTGATATCTACTGAAGTGGCATGGTCATCAATGGGGTTTCTGGAAAGGCTATCGGCATCATTGTGTCTTTTTCCACTTTTGTATACCATAGAAATATTATATTGTTGTAGTCTTAGAGCCCATCTTGCCAATTTCCCCGAAGGATATTTTAAATTAGCTAACCAACACAACGCGTGATGGTCTGTCACAATTGTGAATGGTATGGTACGGCAGCTGAGGTGGTCCTTTCAAATATTTCCCCAGATAGAGAAGCTAAAGTTTGTTCTACCTCCCCTCTCACAATGGCTTCAATAGCTTGCAGACCTGCCTGTGGCTCTTCTATTTGAGGTGCAATGTATTGTTGAATTTCTTCACGGACGATTTTATGAATTAAGGACATCAAATCATGTTCTTCGTCGACGGCGGCAATTGGGACGACATTGGGCAGATGAATGAACTCCTGACGCCTAATTCTCTTTTGCTGCATTTCTTCGATGTACTGACACCATTTAATGAAATCAGCTGTTGTTTTTATTTCTTTTGTTAGCAATGACTGGTACATATCTTCAGCTATTCCTTTCAGCAGGTGGGACACTTTGCCTTCCTCCGTCATGTTCGGGTCTACTTGATTACAGAGTCCCAACATATCTTGAATATAAGATTGGGTTGATTCGCCAGCCCTCTGAGCTCTACATTTAAACTGGCCCTTTGTTCGTCGTATGTACAGCTGAGTATCACCACGAGTTTTTTTCAGCTCTGCCTCAAAGACATTCCACGAGAAAAAAATGTCCTCATTATTTTCAAACCATATCTTGGCAGTCCCATGTAGGAAAAAGTAGACGTTGGCAAGAGATAGAGCATCATCCCACTGGTTAAAATTTGACACTCTCAGATATCATTTTAACCATTTAGTTGGATCTTCTCCGGGATCACCGTTAAAGAGTGTTGTTTTTCTAGGCTCCTTTATTAGTGCTGAGCTAAGCAGGACAGTTGGTGGCTTGGATTCTCCGTCTTCAGGCATTTTTCTTGGCCGTTTCCCTGAGTCTTCTACATAAAGTCCGTATTCAGGAGGGAGATTTAGAAGTCTACGACTTTGTCGAATTTCTTCCGTTTCCAGATTGAATGGATTACCCGGCGCCTCCACCTGAATGTCACGTAGACGGATCGAGGGATTAACACAGACAGCACAATTTAGATAAACGAGACTTTTATTCACAGAAAGCGAGTTAACATGCACCCAGGTGGAACCTAACTGACTTCCCATCAACTTGAGGGATGTCTTTTTATACACTAAAGAACTCTCTAGAATTATTTAAATTAAGATAATTAACATATTTGGTACTTTCCCGAAGCTTCGAGAAAGCGAACATAAATTAACAGGAAATACTTTCGACAGTCCGTGTCCAGGTTCGAACCGACGACCCTCTGAATTGGAGCCCAGTGCTGTAGCTGTTCGGTCACGCCGTGGCTCGAGAACGATTGTAAATATATATATATATATATATATATATATTTGTAAATATACATATACACACACATATATATATATATATATATATATATATATATATATATATATATATATATATATATATATATATATATATATATATATATATATATATATATATATATCAATCACAGATGTTTAAGGGGTAGAATTTGAAGGGTTAAAAAAGGGAGTTATCCTATAGAAAATCGGTATTAACCCTTACGGCGGCTCTTTTGTCTGTATGCTCTACCCCATCTTATCTGTGTCACACACCGTCACGCTATAAAATTAGGATTTTTCGTAATTTAATAAGTTTTTCGCAGTTATAAATCATCAATGCAAAACTACTGCCAAATCTCATACTTGAAAAGTGTAAATAAAAAATAGATTATACAACAAAAATTTCAGAATCCGATTCCTCAATGTGTGATAGAGCGAGAGAGGCTAAATGTCTGGTTCTCTGTGAATCAGAAGGAGTTCTTCCAGCCATGCTAGCTACAAGAATAAAACAAAGATCTTGGAAATAGAATGCATGCAGACTGACAGAGAATTAGTACGGTTCAAGGCTTATCGGTCATATAGAGCGGCAAAAATTTAAATTAGTTCAAGGCTAATCGGTCAAAAAGACCGTCAATGTTTTACAAAGATTAAATTTACCAACAAATATAAGCGGGCGAAACTCTCCAATGTGTTGCACTTGAAGGACAGGAACCGACTGAAGAACTGACAAACCCTCAATAGTCTGATCACCCCCACCACCACCACCTTTTCAGAACAGGTGCAATAGCAGTCTCCTAGACCGATGAGCCGATGTAAGGGTTAAAACGGTAAATGCCATGATTATTCACATCCAATGAGATTACGCTGATCAAAAAATGAATAAACTATAGGAGTTACTAGTAGAATTGAATGGCCTTGGGGAAAATCAAGAGATGAGAATCGTAGGCCTCATCGAGTAGAGAGTTAGAGTTTAGACAGGGTTTCGCAGGAAAAAACTGCGAACCTCAGCAAAGAGGATTCTACAACTTTCCATGCAAAGCGAAGCAAGTATTACTAGGCGGGTTTGAAAAGACCAAGAGCTTCAGAAATAATGTAGACTTCGACAAGTGAAGGTCGTCTGCTGACGGCCTAAGATACTGAATGGAACAGGAGTAGATAGATATGAACGGAATAGGAATTTTAATTAATCGAAATTAAGTGTTATAATTAATAAGGGAAAAGATAGGGTTTAATAATGGAATCGAGAAAATTTAGATAAGTGAATAAAGATATTTCGGAAAATTAAAAAGGGCTGTTTATTTATATATATATATATATATATATATATATATATATATATATATATATATATATATATATATATATATATATATATATATATATATATATATATATATATATGGATATTTTCAAACTAACACTGGACTCCTTTTCTTCACGGGAAATTCATTCATGGAGAAATTCATTTGATGGAGAGGTGGATGCCCTAAAGATTGCCTTAGAACAACTATTGACCCTACATCACAAATTTGAAAGAGTTATTCTGCTATCGGTTTCCAGGGCAGCAATTTAAGCAATTGGATCTTTGGAGACCCCTGTATCTACAGAAATTCCCCAGTGTCGAGAGTTTATCCGAGACCTATTCCTGAAAAACAAGGAATTTTGCCTGCAATGGATCCCTTTACACAATGACATCCATGGAAATGAACAGTCAAATTTCCTCGCTCGAAAATGTACGACGTTATTGCAGTCAAAAAATTCAAATATGCCATATCACTCTATAAAATTATTCATAATACAATTCATGAGAAATAGATACCAGTTGAAATTTCTGGATATAATTAAGACGAAATGTTGGAAGATTGAAGATCTCGCTCGCTTACTAGATAGCCCACGACGAGAAGCAGTAGTCTCGTTTCGGCTATTGATAGGTGATGACTGCCTTGGTGAGCATCTCCATCAGATTGGTGTATTTGCCCAGCCTTTTTGACCACTTTGTGATCTTATAGAACCCATGAATAGAGCTCATCTGTGTCGTTGTGGAACACTTCTTGGTTGTGACTCCGAGACCGCCCGATATTGGCATGCCAGAGGCTGTCTAAGAGAATGACTGCGGTCATTTACTTTCGTGTAACTTATGTTTAATTATTTGTATATCATTGGCTTGCCATTAGAAATAGAAAAATATCAAAGTAAGATTCACATTATACAACCTTGTAGAGGAGTATTCTCTATATTTATTATTTTTTAACCATGAATTGTGACATGACCAAAACGCTTATTCCGTTTAAAACGATGGTGCGAAAAAATTTATAAATTCTAAGGTGAAACAATAAATTGTTTCCCAATTATCTTGGAATTCTCTGTAGGAAATACCTGACGTAAATTTAACAATTCAAGTGCTTGGGCTGGCTTATCAATACTTTTTCTCCCGATGATGAGTGATTCCTACTTTGACTGTCCTCTAATCTAATAACCACTACCCAAATTGAATTGATGAATACTCCAGATTAAGCGAAAGGAAAAATATTTTAATCCGAAGTTCCTTACATGCGGAAATGTTCTTCTTCAGTTGTGTTGTAGTAGAGAAAACATATTTTAAACCATTATTTGGGTAAATTTTAACCATGGACTCAGAGTTTTAAAACTGAACTGTCAGGTTCTTATTCAATGCCAGAAGCGAGTATAAAAAACGAATCACTATGAATACCTGCGATAATGCTTAAAAAATATAAAACAATTTTTACTTAAGCATTGCATTATAGTAATCACACATGGCAGTATCTCATAACATTTGTAGGCATGTAAATTTAAGCATGTGACTTAATACAAAATTAATACACGATTTCTTAAACGAAATAAATCACAATATTCATCGTTACACTAGTACATAAAGGAAATAAGACTTTCTATTTTCAGGGTTGAAACCTTAAGTCTCTAAGTATGGATGTTGTGTTATTATATCATGTGTTGTTGTCATGGTATATGAAATATATCGAAAAGTTATTAGTCAATTAGAACTGTTGTAAGCAGAAGAGATAAAAATTTTAGTGGCTATATTGGTCCACCGTTGCTTCTCTCAAAATGGGAAAAAAATTAGGTAAGTAGGGGAAATATACTGAATGAGATATAACTGACAATCTTCATCGTTACTCTACTACCCAGAAAAAATAATGTGATTCCTTTCAGTTTTCAGGGTTGACTTCTCAGGACTCAATGGTAAGCATGGATTTTATGTTATGATATCATATGTTGCTGTAATGGTATAAGAAATCTATTGGAAAGCTAGTAGCCAATGCCTATTGTTCTAAACGGAAGAGAAAAATATTCATTGGCGATAATAGCCCACTGTTACATCACTCAAAATGAGAGAAAGTTAGGTAAGTAAAAACAAAAAAAATTATAATCACCCGGTGGTATAACGTTGCATCGCATATTTAAGGAAAGAATAACATTCCAAGTTTGTTTTCCTAACTGTCTACATTGCCTAATTTACCTATGTTACCTAATAATTTCTAACGCCTAGTTACCTTATACCTCCTGATATATTTAATTTAATTGTTTATATTTAAAAATACTCAAGTAATTTACAGTATTTTACATATTAGGAATCAACATGCAATCTAACAAAGCAGTGGAGTTAAAAATGCATATAAGTTTTATGCAATTGCCCTTGAAAATATACCATTTTTAGTAGGAAAATGCTTTATAACAATTATTCTCTATATCGAAGAGTGAAATCGGAATTTCAATAAATTAACTTTATCTAACTTATCTTCTTTAACAAAGTAAATGATTAAGTATGTACAATGAGTTTGAAAACAAATTCATCAGGCGGAAAAATCCGATTGTTGCAAAGTAATGAAAATCAATAATTTCAGCAAGTTCAATACGAAATGAATTAATTTATGCGGAATTATCCATACTTAGCACTTTGCAAGTTATGTAAACTATTTGTGCTCTTAAGAAAACAATTTATTTTAACATTGATTGCATCTTTAAAAAATAATTATTTTTCCTTTTTTAATCTAACTTTCAGTAATATATTTTGTTTGTAAAGGATTATTACATAGATTAAATAAGATAATTCGAAAAACATAAATAGTTATTTATACCTCAGCTATTGTCTGTAAAAAAAGGATTATAGGTGAAACATGCAGTTTTGACATTTTTTTTAATTATAGCAATTTTGAACAAAACAAGAATACCAAATATAAAGCTTTATTAAGGAAAATTTAATTTGAGGATTAAATAATCCCTTTTAATTAAAAATTATTGATATTAACCATCAATATTTACTTATATAGTGTAACAATGATGCTGAAGATAGCTAAAAACTATATGCTAATTTATTATAGATAATGAAAATGTGTGGTTAGTGTAAAAGAAAGAATATATTAAAAACTTAAATATATTTAAAATTTTATACATCCTTAAAACATCAAATGAACTTAAACAAATCAATATTTAAGTTAAGTTTTCTATTTTATATTCCCTTTTATTTGTCATATTATTTTTGTTAATTCAACAAAAAAAGGTTTTCAACATTTTTTTACGCTTTTGGAAACTTTTAATTCGATTTTTTAAAATTTCCTTTAAAGCCTTAATTATTTGAGTTCTAAAGACACACTTATGATATGTGTGTTAAAAAGAAAGGTGAGGAAACCCTTTGTGAATTTGCAAAGTATCAGGAAAGATTTTTTTTCGTCAATTGACAGACAATTTTATAATCATTATTAATTTATGATATTCTCTAAAACCGATTTTTTAAAATATAAATGGATGTATTTTCCGAATAATTGGTACTTTAGATTTACTCGGGTAAACATGCGTAACAAAAGAAGATAAAAAAAGGAAATTCATAGAAATAGATCCATTGGAGTAGTATTATGTATACCAATTACGTTTTCATATGGAACTTCATGAAATTGGAATGAAAACGCAATTATTTTAAAAACAGCTACTCTCTAAAGCTGCTACTTAAAAACAGCTCTCTATAACAGCTACTATAGAGACATTCTTAAAAACAGCTTAAAAACAGCTACTATAGAGACATTTGAGACCTATATATTCTTATTTCAAACTCCGATGATATCTAATGAATGTTCATGCCTGTGGTAGGTATTGTAATAAAGATTTTTCTTTATTTAAAAAATTAAACTGAAAAGAAAGGTGTATCGATGAATCGCATTTAAGTTATCTAAATAATAAATTATTAATTCTTTTCAGAAACAATTTTTTACTTAAAATTAAATATTATGGAATTTATATAAGATTCTTCCATAAGAATAATTTTTAAAACATCCGGCTAATAACAAGCCCACTAAATTTTATATTTCTTTGCATGGAATACTACTTTAAGTAATTTAGCAGAAATTAAATTTGTAAAGGCAGTGCAACACCTTTAGAATTGATCTTCTGAAAATTTCGTAATTTTATCTTAAAATGCATTTAACTGCGTTCTGAACTAGAACTTTTAAAAGAAGTAGCATTTACTTAGATTGTAACGGTTTACATAATATATTTTGAACATTTTATTTTGCAATGCACCTATAAAGTAAAATTGATTTTCATTATGTGGAAAATAGAAAATGATCGAACATTTCATTTCCCTTTTTGATGTTCTTTATCGAAGTTTTTGCGTCTGAAGTAAAAATCAATTCTGTTTTTGCGTGGAAACACGTTTATAACTCTATTAAAAGGATTCTGGACACAACACAAATGACTACACTCAAAATGCTTAAGTTTTTATGTCAATTAACAGTTTTGCTTTACATTTGATATCAAAGGCATACTTTATGAGTGGAAATGTGAATTTAATGCAATATTTGCATCGAAATGTATATTTCCCCCTTCCTTTGATGTAATTTTTTTTATTTATGAACATATCAAAGAGAAATCAAATAGTATTTAAGTATTTTATTGTACTCGTGAAATGGTTGGTTAGTTCACAGGACAGTTTATATCGATGCGTTCAACACTTGCTATTAATCTTTAATAAATCGCGGTGATGTCATTCACGACTGGACTAATTCCTATTACCAGCAATGGAGTCCCCTGTTCGATGTGGCGATGAAAGTGTCTATGCCTCGCAGATTAATTGCACAGCGGATTTTCAGTTAAATGCTGCATACACCGTTTCAGTCTGCCAAACTCAATTTTGTCCAATTCAGCGTAAGCCTTTCGACATTATATTCCATCATTATTTGCAAAATATTATCCTATATCCAGTGTGAGAATAAAATATTAGTTTCTAATAGCAAAATAATTGCGTCAGACGCGTCCCCATATACAGCTGTTTTTTTTTCTTTCTTGGCATAATACCTAATCCCAGTCAGTTATGTTTTTTTATATTTTAAATATACTCAGTCGTAACCAGGGTTAAATTTTCATAAGTTTTGTTATAGACCTCTCGAGTATAATTCTTTGGGAATTTTTGGTATTTATATTCTATAATTTAAAACAGTGCAATTGTCATTTCTAACTTATATGACAAGTTATAATGAAATCCAAAATAATATAAAAATGAAGTTTTCTTATAATTAGCTTATAAAATTTTAAAAAGAATTAATTTAAAACTAAAACACTTTAAAAATATGTTTAAAAGAAGTATCACTGATTTTTGGTATTTGGAAAGTCACACGTAAAACAAAATTGATCAATTCGCCATGATTATTTTTTGATAAAGTACTCTGCAAATTCAGCACATGCATTGCACGATAGTTTTTAAATCGTAACCTATTTATGTGAATAACCGATTTGTAAGATTCATTATAATTTATTTAAACTTTCTAATTGAGTACATGCTTTTCATTATAGTTTTTAAATCGTAACCTGTATATGTGAATAACCTATTTGTATGATTCAATATAATTTATTTAAAACTTCTTAATTGAGTACATACATTGCACGATAGTTTTTAATTCGTAACCTATTTATGTGAATAACCTATTTCTATGATTCATTAAAATTTATTTAAAACTTCTTAATTCAGTATATGCTTGTCACGATAGTCTTTAAATCGTAACCTATATATGTGAATAACGTATTTCCATGATTCATTATAATTTATTTAAAATTTCTTAATGTATAAATGCACTCTTGGTATCTAGGTATTATTATTAATAGGAGTTATTATCTTCAAATGTAAAATGCACTTCCCATGATGTTAGAAAATATATTATCATTCGTTTTCTAAGAAAAATGACGTAGTTTAACACTAAAACCGCGGAGCGGGTCAATTTGACCCAAAACGATGTTTAATTTATCACCACGCGAAAAGTATGTATTGAAAAAAAATTCCTTTTATGACTTTTAATATTTTAAGGTGAACAACAATTTACCAAATTGAAAAATTCGTAACATAAATAATTTTACGATTATTAACACTTATACCTAGAACCGCGGAGTCGGTCAATTTGACCCGTAAGAAATGTTATTGCACAAATGACGAAAAACAGATGCATTTTCTCGAACTGTAACTGTAAAATACTTCTACCCCACCCTAGAATTCCTTAAATGGACTGTACCAGAAGGGGGAATAGTGAAGGCTTTTCAGTCAAGGTCATTATATTAGGTTTGAAGCACGAACTACGTTCGAATGCAGTGAAAAATTACTGCAAATATTTAGAAGATTTTTTAAAGTTTTTTTTATTCTGTAATTAGTATATGTATAAAAACTATGTCACGACGCCTTAAGCTTGCGGTTCAGGAAGCTTTAGAATATTTAAAACAATTATCTGAGAAGGATTCAGAAGGTTAAAAAAAAGAAGGTTTCTCAAGATTCGATTTTGAGTAGTGAGCATGAATACCTGCCTGGTAATGAAGAAAATTTGGATTCGGATGAAGAAAATTAAAGTGAAGATGACTCTGGCAATGCTCTAACAATCCCTGATCCTTCTCATCGCAATACTGATGGTAATTTATCTGATAAAAAATAAAAATCAAAGATTCCAAGAAAAGTTACACACACGCAAAGAAATTTGAAAAAGAAATCGCCAATAACATTCAAAGTTGGAAATAATGAAGATGGCAAAGATGGGACAATTTTGAATGTCGCTCAATTAGGAACAAACGATAGAGGAAGAAAATCAAAGTGTAATATTTTGAAAGAAGTTGGGGGCCCAACACCACATGCTAAACGCAATGTTATCGACAACAGTCCTTCAAGTACTTGGAGACTTTTTATAGATGAATGGATATTGAAACACATAAAGAAATATACTGAAGATGAAGCTCATCGGCAGATTCAGGAAGGAAAAGGGAATATAACATTAGAAGAAATAGATGCTTTTATATAAATTTTATATGCACGTGGTATATATTGTGCAAAAGGACTTGAACTGGATAGCTTGTGGTCAAAGAACTGAGGACCACCATTTTTCCAAAATACAAAGTCAAGAGACCAATTTCGTGAAATAATGGGATTTTTACGCTTCTACATAAAATAAACAAGATCGAAGCGTCTAGAGACAGACAAATTTGCACTTATTTCGGATATCTGGAATCGTTTCAGGGAAAATTGAAAGACTAACTAAACACCAGGTCCTAATGTAACTCTAGATGAACAGTTATTTCCTACAAAAGCTAGGTGTAGGTTTATCCAATAAATGCCAAACAAACCAGATAAGTGTGGAATCAAGTTCTGGTTGACTGTAGATTTGACTCAAAATATCTGATAAATGGATTCCCGTATCTTGGAAAAAATAACCAAAGTCCATTCAACGTTTCTCTTTCTGAACATGTAGTACTGCGACTAATAAGTCAATATGAGAACAAAGGTAGAAATGTCCCTACGTACAACTTTTTCACAACACTGAAGCTTGCAGAGGCATTGAAATCCAAAAACACCAGCCTTGTAGGAACTGTAAATTGCTCAAGAAGATAAATACTAGTCTCTGTAAAAATATTAAAATCCACATTGTATTCGACTACGGTACTAACCCATAAAGACATGAGTCTAACTGTTTATCAAGGTAAAAAAGATAAAAACGTTTTATTGCTAAGTAGTCTCCATCCAAACGTAGAAATTGCAGATAACCCCAAAAAACTATCTGATACAGTCGCATTCTACAACGCAACTAAATACGGTGTGGACGTGATTGAACAAATAGCAAGGAAATATACAGTCAAGTCTGCTTCACGTAGGTTGCCGGTGCAGGGTTTTTTGTAATATTTTGGACCTTGCTGTTATCAATGCCTGGGTTTTATATAAAGCTGCAACTGGAAAATCTATTAGTAGACGGCAATTCATTTAAGACTTGGTCGAAGAATTGCGAGAAAAGTTTTTCTCTTCCGACATAAAAAGGTGGAAAAAAGACCATGTGAAGCAACCAATGAAAACGACGGACAACCAAAAATTAAGCGTAAATGAGTCCGATGCCACATTTCGAAATGTGAAAATAAAACTCTAGATATCTGTTCAAAATGTAAAGAACCCATCTGTGGAAAATGTACAAAACTTATTACTCAGTTTAGTACAAAATGCATACAGTAAATTGGATTTTACAATCTGTAAAACTAAGTAGTGATAAATTTTTTAGTAACTAATAAAATTTTTAATTTTTAATTTTTTGCAATTGTGTCTAAACATATTTAAAAGAGATACTCTGTTTTTCTACTGAAATTAGGAAATTTATGTCATATTTTGTTAAAGAGACATATTATTATACTCAAGGAAATAAAATTTTAAATAATGCGATTTTGTAAAAATTAAGTTAATTTCTCTTGATTTATATAAATTATTTAATGTAAATTCTGAGAAATATTGATTATTATTTAAAAAATAAAATGCTTTAGTTAAATAAATTAAGCACTTGTGCATATTTTATAAGTTTACAATCTAGGGTCAAAATGACCCGCTCCGCGGTTCTAGGTATATCGAAAGTCCCGCGGTTCTAGTGTTAAATTGCTTCCATTTGTTAATAGTTGTCAGAGAAATTAAACTATAACCCATATCTTTATTACCGTTGCAAATTGACTTTTCTAATACATCTGTTAACTGTAAAATTATTGCACGTACTGAATTTGTTTTTTCATAAAACAAAGAATAAATGAGTCGTTGTTTTGATGGATGTCATAAGAGGTATCTTCTTATTTACGTCCCTGGTTCAAAGCTCGTCGCTGCAAATCCATCGACGTGTTCACTAATAGGGGCCGGGGCACGTAATATAGGGCGTGGATACAATGTCCTCCGAGTTCTCAAATTTTTCTCTGGAGGTGCGGGGTCAGGTGTTCCGGTCTCGTCACTTCACTCGATTCAAAATTAAGGGACAGATATTCTTCGAGATCAAGTTAGACTTCACCCCTAGTGGTCCCTCGCCTTAAAGTGAAGCTGTTTACTACCCTTCGCCAAGGACCTAGGATTTGAGGATGTAGGTCCTTTGGACTTGCTGTAGGCTTTCCTACACCAAGGGGATTGGAAACAACAACAGAGGTATCTTCAGGTTGTTGACTAAATTTGTTGTTGGGAAAATTATTAATAATATATGGGTATCCTAAATGAAAGGAAAACTTTCGGTTATTTCTGTAATGGTTTATTAGTTGGAAAATGTGAACATACAGAAAGTAATAGTGATGCATGAGCTACATATCCTCTACACAGAGTCGTCTTGTCAGTTGAAGCAAGTGTCCAATCGCGTATATTTTGGATGCACTAAGCGAAGAACGACCGTGATTGTGCGGAAGAACCTCTGCATCGTTAGCACATCGGCGGTTTTTGAGATCTTTTTCTGTGGGCCGAAGATATGATAGTCGCAGGGCAAAAGGTTGGGGATATATGTGAGAAGGGTGGCCGAGGACCTCCTAGAGGAAACACCACAGAAAGTCTTGCCGACAGCATTAGTCGATTCCATAAATATGACCAAGTATGCTTTAGCAGGTCTTGACATGTTCCGAGCTCATACGTCCTTTACGAAATTCATTCCTTAACACATCTGAACATTATGACAGACACTGATGCCTATACACATCCTTCATGCGACTATGAATTTCAGCTTCACTAACACTTTCTGACTTCAAACTTGAAAAACCGCTCGCTTGCACTATTTGGACGAATCCATATGAAAGACGATCGTATGTAGTCACCTTTCTTACTCGTAAATACGTTCAAACACCATTCTGACACTTTTCGACTATAACAGGTTTGCTTCGTAACATACAACGTCGTCATTTGGTACAAACTACAAAGCTCTAAGTATTTAACCACTGGCGCCAATACAAAAGTCTCACTTTCATTTATTCCACCCTTATATGTTGAACATTTATGATATATTCAAAATAGTTTGAAAAATATTACTTCTCAAAGATGCAATATAATCGATTGGCTTCACCCTTTTAATATTTAACACCAAAGTTGAAATAGAAATTTTATACTCGTGGGATAGAAATTTCCTAGCCATGAATTTTTTTTAAAATTTTAACCTTAAGTAAACGTATTCAGTTTTACAGTTTATGGTATCTTTCTTATCTCGAGATGTAACAACTTAATATTATTCAGAATTCTTAGTAAGTTTGAAATAGCAGTCTTGCATACCTACTAAATTCCCCAGAGCAGTTTCGAAGACTTTTGAAAAATTTATATATATATTTGCATATGAGAAGTTTATGTATTAGGATTTCAGTTTTAGCAATTCTTTGGATATATTAAAATTTTAACTTTATTAAAAATACCTAATTTTATGAACTATATTGTAATTTCTTATTTGGATTTTTTTTATACTGGAGAATAAATTAGTTTGCTTAATCCTTCATGATTTGCAATTAGTTTTTGTGCATTAGCAGAAAAACGCATTTTGATTATCTCTATGTCTATGGTGAAATTATAAAGATTCATGCATTTATTCATGATACAAAAAACACCATTGATAGCTTATTCCTAAATGCTATTATAAACATGATAAACAAACACAAACAAGCACACACACACACACACACTCACACACTAGGGATGCGACATCGATGTCGATGTTTTCAAAACGTCTTTGTTTTGATAAAGACATCGATGTTTTAAACATCGATTTATTAAAGCCGATGTTTTTTTAACATCGATGTTTTTTGCTCGATGTTTTACGTTGTCTCGATGTTTTTTAAATGAAAAAGTACCATAATAAAAAAAATTCCCACGTAGCATAATTTTCACACTCAGTAAATGTATGTTGGAATTCTGAAAACGACGAATACAAAATTCGGCAATCAACAACCAATGAACCAAACAGAGCGCTTGGAATGTTCCTGACAGTCCAGAACCTTTCATGGGGTTTTAATTTATATATAGTATATACACGAGAGCAGCCATTTAAGTTTTTTCTTTGTTCTGGTTTTATGTAACTTGACGTTAATACTATTATTAGTAAGATGCCTCCCAAAAGTACCGTTTGGAAATATTTTTGCAAAACCTCTGACAAATTGGCAAGATGCAATATTTGCCTTAAGTCCCTGAAAACTTCTGGCAATACCACGAATTTATCTGGACATTTGATGGCAAAACATGGCGATATTTACAAGAATTTTGAGTCATCAATGTAGCCCAAGGCAAAAGCAACCAAGTTTTTGTCATTTGTGTCAGCCCAATCAGAAAGTAAAATTCAATCACCCCTCCCCCCCACGACTAACCGAAGTAACATTAATGTTAAAGGTTACTAAACCAGTTTTAAAAAATGGATGTTCTAAAACATCGATGTTTAAAAACATCGATGTTTAAAAACATCGATGGTTTTTGGGAGATGTTTTATTAGCATCGATGTTTTAATATTGAATATCGATGTTTCAAAACATCGATGTTTTGTTATCGATGTCGCATCCCTATCACACACACACACACACACATATATATATATATATATATATATATATATATATATATATATATATATATATATATATATATATATATATATATATATATATATGTATAATATATATATACATACATATGTATATAAAAAAGTTTAAGATTCTTAAATGTGTAAGGTGTCTGATACATGTGAGGATAACCAATGTTGAGCGAGTGTAGAAAATTATTAACTTTTTAATCATACCTAATTAAAAGTTAAAAAAACATAGCTTTAATACTAGCTAAATTTAATGCAATTAATTAATTCAGAATAAAATGTAGAGCTGAGTAGCTGTAATTTCTTAAATTCAGAAATATCTCCATGACACGGTTAGCTTAAAATAATTTTTAAAAAATGTGGTGAAATAAAGGAAAATTTTAATACTTCCTTCCAATTACCCTTCTCAAACTTAATTTCATGACTTAATAAGCCTAAGTATTGATTATGTAATGCGAGTTCTTTAAGATGTTCTAAGTTTAGCATGATGATGCTGAGTATGGGAGAGCGGCTAATTACACTCTTACCACTAGTGCATAATTTTACTGTCGCATAATGACCTCAGACAAATGAAACCATTAAACGTCTGATGATTTTGAAAGTTAGACGTCTGCGAGGATTTTAAATCAATATTAAAAAAGAGATAATCAAAAACCTTTATATTTCTCAAGAGAGCGGTAACAATTTCTTTAGAAAGTGTAATTTGTACAAAAAACACATTAATTAAAATTAGAGGTAATTCGGTATATATTATTTTCTTTACGATGAAGATATGTGAAAAAAGAAATTATTCTGATTAAAAGAATATCATAAACAGGAACAATGTATTACATTTTAAGTATTTTATTGCGTCATATTATACTAGTTACTAAATAAATGTCAGTATGACAGTTTGTATCTATATATTCCAATTAACGTAAAAAATATGAAAATTATGAATGATTTAGAATGTTTGATCTTACTATGAATATAATGTTCATAGTAAATTTAGAAATAAAAAAAAATTAAGCACATTACCGCACAATTTATAGCCGCTATTTTATACCAGTAAACACGATATCAACCTCATATATTAGGAATACAGACGCAAATCTAACATTTTTTAAAGCGCATTTATTCTGAAAGTAGGTTTTAAACATGAGCCGTGAGTGCTATTTATTTAATCAAAAATTAGTTGCTATTTATATAATAAAAAAATTAGTTGCTATATACTTAAAAAAATATGTCTCATTTCAATTTTCCTTGTAATATTTCGTTATGTTTCACTTTTTTTGCCGCTAATAAAGTAAAAATTTGTATATCGATTTTCACTCTTATTGAGCAATTTTGTCTCACAAATTTTACATCTGTTAAGATAGAGGTATGCCCTTCAGGAAGGAATATAATCAATCTACCTTTTTATAAGCATACCAAAAAAAATCTAACTAACCAATGGCGCAACAGCCCATTGTGAACCAAGTCGTGTGGTACCCATCTCAGCTTTCATGACCGTGGGCTTGTGGCGCCATACAGCATATGTCTAGGGCACGTGGTCAGCCTGCCGCGGGACCACCCAGAGTTAGTTCCCAAGCATGCTTGGTCCTTATATTATCGACTTACTCAAGGGATGACAGGCTGAGTCGACCTTGCCCAGTCGCAGGATTGAACCCTGCACCTGTGGTGTGGACGCTTGAAGCTTTTCTCAGGTATAATTACTTTTCTAATTCAGATATTCTTATATAATAGACAGTATGTTTAATTTGCATTTTTTATTTTCAAATAATTAAATAATGTAGCCCATTTCTATATATTTTATGTATGTATTTTCCATATTTTCCGTTTCATTTGTTTCGTACGCATTAAATCGCTGTATTACACTGTTTTTATATTTATCATTCAGATCGTTGATGTGATCTCAGATCCGATTTAAAGACCAAAACTCATTAAGAATGAATATACTTCCATCGTATAATTCCATCGTATAATTCCATCGTATAATTCCATGTGTTTTTAGATTCTTTTTCATTTCATACTGTAAGGTCCAGGAAACGTTCCCGCGAGAAAAGTTGAACTTTGCACGCATTCACCGATATTGTGTGAGAATTGTTGTATTTTATAACACCTGTCGTTATCCATATAAAGTATTATTACCAGTGTGACGTAATGTGACGTAATGTTACTTGGAGTCATTTGCATTTTTTTTTCATTTCTTTTTTGTTACGTTTTAAGTACTGAAGTGGCAACTTCGATAGATATTGCGAAATATACATTTTTATACGATTATATACTGGTTGGAGAAGTTGTGGTAATAGTGCTTTTGTGTTTATGTGAATTGGTTAGATTTAAATAAAGAAAGTTTGTTTAAAGTCTTGAACGTTCAATTTAAAAAGAGTCTGTGAAGCCTAGTAGACTAAAATTGAAACCAAAACTATCAACACCCTCACTGCATGTGGAAACCGGAAAGAATATCGCCCCATTAACTTAGGCGGGTGATTTTACATGTCAACTGCTCCACACTCGGAGTTTGAAAGTAACCGCTCGGAAGCTTGTGATTTCTGACATTGCGTACTGGACTGTACGGTGATTACATCTGGTGTCAGGAAGTTGGGTCCATGCGAGGGTGAGGAATTTTGGAAAAATAACTTTTATGATTCTGCTGAGGATTCCAGCAGCGACAACGGACTTCATCGGAAGGTGCAGATCTAATAACCGGGAGCTTAACGGAGAGGATAAGAAGTGGATGAGTAGCGGAGGTGAAGGCCAAGTTATCATCAACTTCTGACCGTTACATCGGATACCAACGGACGGCGGAGCGTCGGGTAAAGTGAGGCAGACCTCAGCTACTGACCGTTACAGCGGAGCGTCGGTAAAAGTGAAACAGACCTCAGCTACTGACTGTTACAGCGGAGCGTCGGGGAAAGTGAAGTAGACCTCAGCTACTGACCGTTACAATGGAACGTCGGGAAAAGTGAAGCAGAGCTGCGGAAACAAAGCAGAGGATGTTTGTGATGACGAAAGGATACCTGTAAGGATCTCTGATGTCGTCTGGCAAGGTAGGGTGCATGAATTGTTACTCGTTTGTCCCTCATATTCTGTTCATGGATAAGTTGCTTTTGGGTGCTTAAGAACGCGTGCATTAGGTTAATTTTTTCTTTATCTCGGGAAATTTTATGATTTTATGTTCTTGTGTATACTGTGTTCTTGCATAGGTTAATATTGCTTGCATATAATGATTAATAGTAATAGCGTTTTATATAAAGTAAATTTCTTCTTATTGAGTTAAAATTATTTAAAAGTGAATAGTGTTTTCTGCTTTGAATAATTGTTATTTTGGAAGGGATATTTGTTTAGTGTAGGAAAAAGCTATGACCTGTTTTCTGGATTTATTTTGTTTTCGCTCGTTTATTGTAAATTAACATTCGGGAGCAATGTCTTTTTACAATACAGCGAGGAAAGCGGATCTCGTGCAATTGGCTTGCGAGGTCGGTGAGGTTGTCACCGAGGAACTGAACAAAGTGCAAATAATTAAAATTATTAAGGTAGGGGAAAACTATGCGGAAACTCTGGTTAAAGAATTGTTGGAAACGATTGTGGGAAACAGGAAAGAACGAGAACGACAGGCATTAGAGAGTGAAGACAGGGCACGGACATGGTGTCAGGAATTAGAGAGAGAACAAATAGCTCGGAACCACGAGTTAGAGTTAATGAAGTTAAAAATACAACTTGCTCAACGGGAAAACGATAGGTTACGGGTGGATGAAGTAGGACGGATGGTGTCGAATGTCTATCCAGTGAGACGGGGTCTCAGGTCCTAGTACTCCAGGGAGATTCTGGGACTAGGTGGAAAGAATTAGCGCTGGAAGACGACGGGTTTTGGGCGGCTAAGGGGCGCAGTTACGCTTTCGAACCATGGTGTGGGTCGATAGCGGGGAACAAGGAAAGCGTCAGGATAGCCGAAGAGGCCAGGAAAGAATTTAAGCAAGAACGTAATTCGGGTTGTTGCATTTGCGGCGCGAAGGATCACTCTAAGAGGGATTGCCCACAAGCTAATAAACAGAGGAATTTTGAGTCTTTGTTAGACATTCTCCCACCGATAGGAGGGGTAACAGTCCAGGTAGGAGTAACTACTCCGTCGGGAATTCAGACAATGGTGTCTGAGTCTGAGGTATAGGTTTCTTCTCAGGGAGGAGTGACAGAGAAAGGTTGTCAGGTTTCGACGGATGTAGAAGGGAAAATTGAGCTTGACGAACATGGAAATGGACAAGACTTGGAAATGGAAAAGACTTGACGAACATGAAAATGGGCCGATTGTGAGGTTTGGAGATAGGGGTCGACGTAATAAGCCGGCACCGTCCTCTGGAGTACGAGGTTTGTTTAGTAAATGAGCCTAAAACTGCAAGATAAATGACAGCGAAATAAAATTGAGAGGGAGGGTCAGAAACGGCAGAGGTGCCAGAATTCAGGGATTAGCGTTGAGAGAGCGGATACGAAGGGGTTCAGGAAAAAGACTCTTTTGGGCTTTTCATCGCAGGAAGGCGGTTAGATGGAAAAACGAACCACAATGGGTTTTTGAAACAGGAAGGATTGCCAGGATGCAGGGGTTATCGCCAAATGGATTAATTGGAGCAATCAGGGAGGTCAATTTATTTCGGATTTCGGAGCAAAGGGTAGTGAAAGGAATAGACGGAGAAAGATTTTCAAAGGAAGATAAAATGAGAAAGTTCTGGGACTTACATAAAGCTAGGAAAAAGGGTCCCCTGTCTAAAAGAAAGCCGAACTGCTTAAGGGGTAGGCAAAAGGCGGGGAGACTGAGTTTCGTCAAGTACAAGATACAATTTTGGGGAAGACAGCATAGGGGTTTCTGTAAATTTGGGAAACAAAAAGAAGGGCCGAATTTTGTTAGAGCGAAGTTTAAGGGTTCTGTTGGGTTACGGATACCTAGTGAAAGGTTTCCTACGAGAAGTCAGACCAGGTGGGATGTTTCACGGAGAATTACTTCCAGACTCAAATCTGTAAAATTTTGGGAAGTTCAAATTCTCAAATGAATTTTGAGGGTCAGAAGGTCCATGAAATGTCATGAAATGACTACCGGATGGCTTTCTTTCCCGAAACGATAGATATTTAAGTACGTAACAATTGTAATAAACATTAAGCCCGATGACGGATATAGAATAAATTTCTCACACCATTATAATAGTGTTCTGAAATTCTCTACATTGACACAATTTTTTTATTTAATTGAAATAATAATCTTCAATTATGCATTAGGGTGGTTCGAAAAAAACTTTTTTTTAAATTTCAGATCGCTAGTGTGCAGAAAAGTTGCCATTGGTATAGACGTTAAAAAATCACTAATTATTATTTTCTTATTAATTTGTCTTCCGGTCGCGCAATGCCATCAAAGTTAGCAAAAAATTGTGAAAAACCTTAATTTTTCATAATTTTTTTAAGTACGCCAGATGGTTTTAATTTCGTTCCTATACCATGACTTAACTACTAAAAGTATCTAAAATCAATATATATGCACTTATTATACATTTGTTTCATATATTTCGGTCGCGCAACATAGTACAAAATGAGTAAAATTAGTAGTTTTTGCAAAATTTCAAAGTTTGACTGTTTAGTACATTTTAATCATACGATTTTTAGAGATGCTATAGTTTAATTCTATTACAATAATATATTTGAAATCCAAGCATATCAGATAAACTTTGATATTCAAGTGAAATTCGGTCGCGCAGCTTCGTTAAAAACAGCATAGACTACTACCGAGAGGCGAGGCGTACGTGGCGAATGCCGCGCCATGACGAGTGACCGATATGGCGTATCGGACCGCGCTACGGCTGCTATTGCTTTAAGTGTACTGCAAGACGTTGGGTTGATTAATGAATCAGATACTTCTTATGTTGTAGACAAGAGTAAAGTCCGAAGAGAAAAAACTTGTGTGAGAGATATTTTGCAAAGTGATATAAGTTTAGAAATTTATGGTCTTTACTTTGATAGCCGAAAAGACAATGCATTGTCAATTGAAAAAACTGGCAGAAAACACTTTCGCAGAACCTATAAGGAGGAGCATTACTCTTTAATTCAGGATCCAGGCTCCACTTACATAGGACACACTTGTCCTTCTTCAAGCTCAGCAACCGACATAGCATCACGTCTTATATATCAGAAAATGGCTTTTTACTTGACAAATTGGAAGTTGTTGGATGTGATGGTACTGTTATTAATACGGACTTAAGAAATGGTGTAATTCGACAAATAGAGATACATGTGGGTAGACCTCTACAATGGAGTATTTGTCTTCTCCATTACAACGAACTGCCATTCCGCCACCTTTTCCAACACTTAGATGGAAATACAACAGACCCAATAGGATATTCCGGACCGATTGGAAAGGCCCTACCTGATTGTGAAAGACTACCAGTTGTTGATTTTAATCCTATTGATTGTGAGATTCCAAAGTTGACAAACGTATTCTTAGCAAGGACCAATTGTAAATGCTTGAGATATCAGAAGTCATCAAGTCAGGACATTGTTCAGAAGACTTTGTAGTACGTGATCCTGGCCCAATGTCACATTCAAGATAGCTTACTACTGCAAACCGAGTTTTGCGCCTTTACATCAGTGTGTCAAGCCCTTCTGAAAATCTGAGAGAAATTGTCACATTCATTCTCAAATGTTATATGCCTAAGTGGTTTGCCATAAAAATAAACCGCAAATTCACAGATGCGCCTAGACATGTTTACAAAACTATTGAATCTACAAGGTACTTACCAGAAGAGCTGCTTTAAGTTTCTGATCCCGTTTTACAACGGAATGCTTACTTTAACCATCCCGATAATTTACTTTTGGCTATGGTAACTGATGAAAGAAACCATATCCGAGAGCTGGGCTTTAGGCGTATCATGAAGGCAAAGCAAGCAATATCTGAAAGTGACTTTATCAGAATCTTTAAACCACCAAACCTAAACTTTGAAGCTAAAGACTATACCGAAATTATCAAATGGAACACCAGTACACTCACTCTTCCTCCACTGTTAAGAACATTGACTAATGAAGAGATAAAACAGTATGTGAGCAATGGCTTCAAGCCTGTTATAATTATAGATGCTTTCCCATGCCATACACAGGCAGTTGAAAGATGCGTTAAGCTAGTGGCCGAAGCTTCAAGTAAAGTGTGTGGACACAGTTCCAGAGACGGCTATATTAGAACCACATTAACATTACTGTCACGCTCAGCGATGCCAACTTTTTCACACAAATCCGAATTTCGATGTTTATCGATAGATAAAGACTAGAAAGGAAACATAAAGAGAGAGAAAGCGAAATAAATTTGTACATATTGTAAATAACACACCCTACATTGTATGGTTGGTTGGGTAGGGTGTGGGTGGAACTCGGAAATGCAGCCACCTCCCCGTGGTGAGTTCTGGGTCGTTTTATAAACAAAATGAGCGAAGAGCTGCACCAACAATTGAATATTCAAACAAACAAATTACCAAATATTTACTATTAGAAAATTTCTAAATTATCTGAAAGGAAACATTGTCAAACAACAAAATTGTCAGACAACGATAATGGCTGCTACCGGCTGCGATCGCATCGGTGGCATTCGTCACTTACGCCTCACCTCTCTGTCCAGGTAGGCTACTCTGCTGTTTTTGAGGAAGCTGCGCGACCGAATTTCACTTGAATATCAAAGTTTATCTTATATGCTTCGATTTTTAATATAATATTCTAATAGAATTAAACTATAGCATCTCTAAAAATCGTATGATTAAAATGTACTAAACAGTCAAACTTTGAAATTTTGCAAAAACTACTAATTTTACTCATTTTGTACTATGTTGCGCGAACGGAAGATATGAAACAAATGTATAATAAGCGCAGATATATTGTTTTTACACACTTTTAGTAGTTAATTCATGGTATAGGAACGCAATTAAAACCATATGGCGCGCTTAAAAAATTATGAAAAATTAAGGTTTTTCACAATTTTTTGCTAACTTCGATGGCATTGCGCGACCGGAAGACAAATTAACAAAAAAATAATAATTAGTGATTTTTCAACGTCTATACCAATGGCAACTTTTCTGCACACTAGCGATCTGAAATTTTAAAAAAAAATTTTTTCGAACCACCCTATTATGCATACCTAAATAAAGTAATTTATTTTCTCATCATTTACTTTCTGTTTGCAAATATACATTATAGTTCAAAAAGTTTACTTTTCTCGGTTAAAAAAATTACTTTATTCAACATGTAAAGTCCCATTGATAAATATCCAGTCTAATTGTGGTTCCTTTATTAATGTTTAAAAAAAATGCATTTTAATAAAATGAAAGAAGTAAGTAAAGGATCTATACTATATACTTTTATTTAAAACTTTTGTTAATAAGTCAGCAGCAGTTTAAACAATCAAAGATAACTAAAATATTCTCACAAAACAAGTTAGGGCAACCACTAAATGTGCAATAAATAATTGTTCAGAGTTAATCTCCAAAAATACAGAGTATCTGTGAGAAACGCATCGGCTTTACGGATCTTGTGATAAATAACCTAAATATTGTAATATATCTGACAGATATCTTTTGATGCAGTAAATATCTTGAAAAGCTACTGACAATGTATTAGAATTGATAGAATGTCATGAATATAAAATAAGTTCTTTCTTGTAAAAAATGATCCTAAAAATTTCAGCGAGGGGAATATATTCAAATATATTGATCTCCATTCACTCCAAATTTTAAATCATTCTTGAATTTTTGAATCACTCTTTGAAAAGAAAATCTAAGTAAGAAAAATGCGGTTTTCAAACAATATGGTACTTGGGTCCATAAAAACTTAAAAAACGAAATCCCTAGTAAATGTTTATTAATGTATTTCGCAACCTAACCCATACTAGGAAAAACTCAAACTTCCACTAAACACTTTGAAAAATGTTAAAAAAAATCTTTATGTTCTAAAAATCATTTAAAATTTAGGATATAAGGTACACGACAGATTACTTATAAAAGATTCTACCTTGTAATTAGTAATTGCAATACCGGACCAAAAATACAATACCGGCATTCGGTGTTTTTACAAACGTTATACCGAGATACCAGTATTAATACCGGTATTAGGAATAAAAAAAATACAAAAGCACAGTTATTTGTTTACCATATTAATTAGTTTTCACAAAATATGCATAAACTATAAAAAATAAACAATTTTGTCATGTACGAATATAACATAGAGGAAATAATGTTGTAGTCAAATATTATTAATAATAGCTGTAAAATAATAATTTTTAACATTAGAAACAAAAAATATGAATAAAAAAATCACTATAGTATTACAATATAATGAATTATCAAAACAATTAGTATTATTCAGAAGAGTATATATCACATAAAAATGTTGTTGTGCAGTCTATTGTATAATATCTCTTATTAAAGGGGAAAAATACAACTAATTTATTAACAACGTATTTTCGAAATGTGATCATGAAAAAAATAATGCATCTATTAAACTGTCATTACGGCTTGAATATATTTTTGTGCACAAATTAGCTGCAGTTAAAAATACACTTTCTGCACCTACGCTGGTTGGTGGTACTGTTAATAATGTGTGATATACTTACTCTAAATATTTGCCTCGAAGTCCTTCATCTTCTAACATTTCAGTCTCTCGTCTGACGGTTTCGAAAAAATCTATATTATTATTACTTTTGTATCGTTGTTTGAAACATTTTTAACGCAGGATTCCGTTCCTCGATAACGGTCCTCCGGAAAGAAAAATTCAGAGTCCGCCGCGAGTTTTAATTTTGTTAGCGCGCCAAACCCAGTAGCAGTAAACAGTTAAACAGAAAAGTACCAAAATGCGTCAAAAAAAGTACAGAAGAAGTAAGCAACGATAAGTAATACTACAATAATAACTCGCGGTAGTTTTTAGAGGAGACTACCTGAAATACATATATTTTTTTCATTTATAGTTATTACCGGTATTAAAATCACTAATCGAAACGGAACGAAAACGAGACAGCAAATGATTTATGTTAGTACTGTTACATCAATGAAAAAAATAAGTACTTATAATAACAGTAGATGGCCAGTAATTTAAGTCAAAACGTTTGATAAAAAATATTTATTATTTATAGTAATACCGGTATTTATCCTTATCAAATACCGATTTTACGAAATTCAAAATTGAACGAAATACCAGAATTCAATATACAGGTACACCGATATTGCAATTACTACATGTAATATACAAGAGTGTAATAGGAAGAATCATACATGCCTGATTCTAAAGCTCAGAAAAGTATCATAATCTATCGATAATTTTAAAGAAACTGTACATAAATCAATCAATAATAATTAATAGTTTAATTTAACACACACTGAAACGGAAACATAATCTGGGTTACCTGTCTAATAGATCATTGAGCTCCATCATAGCCGATATCATTCAATGACCGTTGGTGTTAGTAGAGGTCCTAGCATTGAACAGTGATATTATTTGTACCAATGTTGCACTCCTTTCGCTTGATATGTTTGTCGACCGAAGACGCCTGTCACGATCATTCAGATATTTCGACAGCCACACTATCGCAATAGGATCGATGTTTTAGCGGGATTCTTCTATTCGAAGCGTACCCATGAAATAGTCGAGGTTGAAAATCAAAAATGTGTCTGTCTCTATGAAAAGACATGACCCATCGCACGAGCACCAACGATCATACCTCGTTGAAATTCCCCTAACTGAGGATTGCCTGCCATGATCCCTATTCAATCAGTTTTTAAAACATCCACCAATGGCTTTCGCCTAGAAATTCCGAAATTAATCGTATAGCCCAGTAATTTTTGCTTGCATGCACGCACGAACGCACACACACACAGATACAATTCAAGGCTCCATAGAGCCAATGTTATGGAAGAAACTTTTTTCATAACATAGATATCACTTTTTTCGGAATCATAACTATTTGTCATAGTGGAATTCAGTGTATGTACAGTTTCTATTATAGTATTTCTTAATTGCATTATAATTCTACATTATATATATGGAAATAAAGTTAAGCTAAGTATCACTTTTTATTTCGTAACGAAAAGTGATGTTTAAAAAATATACAATATAAAATATAAAAATTTCGTTTACACAAAAATTTATTTTAAACATATTACATAATATTAGTTTTCATATAATATATAAATAAAATTAGCGTTTTTTTAATATGTTAAATCATTCTTAATTTTGTTAGAACTGACTAATTTTTTTAATGAACAAGACATACTTTTTTTTAGGAAAAAAATGTAGGAAATCTAAATGAATTAGTGGAAATAAAATTTTATTACGAAGAGACTAGTCAGAAGTAAATCCTATCCAGGTATAAAAAAAGAACAGGAAGAGGATGTAAGAAGAAAACCTTTGAAATTAACTTTTATATTTGTTCCGGCGACTTTAGTGTAATGCAAATGTTCATCTGAAGAAGTATAAATGTTTTACTACCTCCATACGCCATACCGTCTTAAACGTACTAAATAACGTTTTGTTGCGTTCCGCTCATTAAATTTAATCACTTTCACACATTAAGGGACTTTTTCATTAAATTGCAGTATCTGAACTGTGGTACTGTGACCGGCATTAAAGAAAACGATTACATGGTAATGGTTATCAGCATTTATAATGAGAAAATAACCTAAAAGTGAACTTCGGCTAACGTTGAAATAGGAGCGTTCACTATACATACTGAAAGAGAACGCTAGAAATAGAACTCGGAGAAATTCAAAATGGCCCCTATGATCCATTTTAATGGACTGATAAAATCGACATGGGTGATTACTCAAATTTCGGCGATGCCGAATTATCGGAAAGTATCCAAAACACTTTATGAACCAAGGAATATTTCAGAAACAGACCAAGCATATATTCAACTGCTATAAGTAAATCAGGTAGATTTTTATTAATTTAAGGAAAACATGTTTCAAGACATGCGATTAACGTCACATTAAGCACAGATACCAAATACAACCGATTCTACTTGTATTCTTTAGTAATTAATTCTACGTGTGTAAAAAACAGACTAACTTGCGATGATATAGCTGCTGTTACTTTATACGACGTTTGAAGTCTGACGAATACATATCATCCGAGGGTCAAATTTTTATGCCAACCGACAATTCATGTATATCATCAGATGAGAGATGGGTGAATATTCACGCCGCTGAGGCAAGTTGCTGGGATAGCAAATGTTGTTTCATCAAGGCCTTAGGCCTCTTTCAGACGAGGTGGTTAGTTTATTCAACTTGTTGAACGAGTGGATGTTAAAGAGTGTAGCCACATAACAAATGGTGGGAAATCGACCAAACCCCTTCACACGAAGTCAAATCGTCCGCCTAGGCAGTTTGCCAGCAGGCACAAGTGCCGCTAACGTGGCCTTGATAGCAGCCCGTTCAACTAGCTGAATCAATTAACCACCTCGTCTGAAAGAGTCCTTACCCTCCATTCTAAATACATATTTCTTTCTCATATCCGCTAAAATACTGGAAATGTGAAACATCCAGTTAAGAAAATAAAGTTAAATTACACTTTAGTTTAAAATATTTAAAAATAATTTGGTGGAGGCAATCAAAACAAAATACGATTAGACCACTTTTAATCAATATATATATATATATATATATATATATATATATATTATAAATATAAATCCATATATAAATAAAAGAGCTTGTCTGTTTGTTTGTCCACTATAGAGTCATAGACTGTTTCACCCACCGGGACCAAATTCGGCACAGTTAATGTTTAGGACCCTAGAAACTTAAATCAGGAAAAACGGAATTTGGGGCTCAATCAGTTTTTTAAAATTAATTTTTTAATGATCTTTGTGCGCCTAAGCGCACCTCTTAAATGTGGATACAGTCCCTTCACCACAACCAGTCAAAATCGATAAGCGGAGGAAAAGAGGTTTGTTCTGAGGGGTGGTTTGAGAGTTGTTCTGGGGGAGACGGGAAGGGCGAAGTATTCATTTTATTTTTCTTACGTTTAGGGGAGTCGTGAGTCTAAAAAGGTTGAGAACCGCTGCTTTAGACAATTTTAGACAATGGCGTTCAAACTAATAGAACTTAATAAAATTTGGAAAAAAAAAAAAGAAAAAAAAAGTTTGTCCCATGGCCAGTTTTTGGAAGCCTTCTGTTGAACTAAATATATTAATTGTTTGAGGATCATAAAATGTTAAGAAGTTTAAGAGTTCTACAAGTTTTTTCCCCTAAGTTCGCGAAACAGAATTAACATACGATATGTATTTGAATTACTTATTCCGTGAAATCATATAAGAGAAATCTTTTAGAGTTTTGGGCCTTTTTAAGCAGTGGGAGGAAACGCTCTTTAAACAGAGAAACATAACGACGCATAACTTTCATTCCGAACTATTAGTACATTTGTTATATTAAGGCATAAGAAAATTAATGAAATTATTTTTAAAGAATGTTTGTGCGGGTAGATATATAGATATAAAATTTTTCATGCTTTCCATCAAAAAAATACTGGGTATATCATTTCAGTAGAAATGCGCTAAGCGCATTCTGTCTGGCCAGATGAACATGAAGAACGAGGGGTGCAACCCAGTATTTTTTTGATGGAATGCATGAAAACTTTTATATCTATATATCTACCCGGGCAACGCCGGGCAATAATGCTAGTATATATATATATATATATATATATATATATATATATACATACACACAAAAAAAGCACTTTAGTTTTACGCCAGCTTTGAATCCCGTTATATAAAGAATAAAAATTTTCTGAATCTGAAAATTTTTGTAATTTTTATTTTTTATTTCACAAAAATCTCATCTGGAAAGAGAAAATAATAAAAGTGATGAATGTACGCAAGAAAAAGATTTAGATGAATAAAACTTTTACATTTTTTAAACAGTTTGAACTTTCAAATTACGAACGGGAAAAAGAAAAATCTAATACTGCACTAAGAGGAAAATTATGCTTGAAGATATTTCTTTATCAAATACGATTAGGTTAGATATGCTAAAAAAGACATTTAAGCAAGTTAAAGAACGAATTATTTTAAATGTTAAACGAGAGGATTAAATATTTAAATATAAATACAGAAATTCTACCATTAGGAAGGGAGCACTGCAAGAGAGATATTTTTGGAACATTCGTTTCAATTACATGGCTTAATAAGCTACATAATTGAATCTTTAATGTAAGACCTTTAATTAATACTGATTCTTAATGAGGATCGTGGTTTGTGGGACGACAATAATTAAGTCCGTCCAGTGTAATTTACTATGCATTTTACATAATTATTCAGATTAAAGAAAAACACTTTAGCTTAAGGGATTCCACCTTCCAACAATCAAATAAATTGCTTTAATTGCCCCTTTAAGGTTATTTCCTTGTGAAAATAATATACTAAATTTAAAGTCAGTTTCAATTATTTTACACATCATGTCAAGCAGGAAATTAGTTCTAATTTGTTCAACATATTGATGTTAAATAGCGAAACAAAAACGTTAGATTACACTTAAAAATGATCAGAAACTGATCTTTTTAACGAATGTCTAGAAATGCATACTTTTTTTTTGAATTAGCTGTAGTACGATGCATAAATTGGGCATCGTATCTCAGTAGTATACTAAATTCAAAGTCAGTTTAAATTTTTTGACACATTATGTGAAGCTGGAAATTCTTTTCTAATTTGTTTTACATATTGATGAGAAATAACGAAACGTAAAATTACATTTAAAATTTATCAGAAATTTCCCATTTTAACAAATATCTAGAAATGAATACTTTTTATTTCATCTCACGTGCTACGACCCATAAATTAGGCGAAATTTTCTCTTAATTTTACCACTTAGTTTCCTTTCTTGTAAAAATATTACTAAAGTCAATTTTAATTATTTTGCTCAACATTTCAAGCAGTAAATTAGCTCTAATTTGTTCTACATATAGATGTTAAAAAACGTAACAAAAACGTAAGATCACATTTAAAATTTATCAGAAATTCAGCATTTTAACAAATATCTTGAAATGCATACATTTTTTTCCCATTTACATTGGTACGATACATAAAGTTGGTGAAGTTTTTTAGACTTTCTTATTTACTTGCCACTTCAGATTCAATAGATTACGTTAGCACTTCCAAAATCGTAAACAAATAAAAAATTGCTTCGTATGCTTACTGATGCCTTAAGTCGAGTTAAAATGAAACTGCATCTCAAATATAAAATTTATAATTATTGCTTGCATAGATTCTCCGCGTGCGAATTCTGCATAGTAGAACAACTTAGATTTAATCTTCCGTTTCTTGGCAGTTATTTCAAAATCTTAAAAAAAGGAAATATTATTCAAATAGATACAATAAAATCCTCAAAATGAAATTCAAATCTTACAAAGAACTATGAAACTGACATAAACAGAAAAACTTTATAATGAAAATATTTAATAGAAGTTTCCTCCTATGAAATGAATTTTGAATATTTATTATGTTTGATTTTTTAAAATTTCGAATGTGTGTTATGTATGTTTGTTTTTAAAGGGAACATATAAATTTATAATTTAAAGTCTTTATTTGTGACAGAAGTACATTTAATTTTTGGTGTCTCGTTGGATTTCCTTTCTTTTTCTTTAACATTTTAAAATGTTGCCTGTGTCATTCTTTTTCTTACGCGTCGTTTTTACGATATAGTAGTTCGGACTAAAGGCTGCAATTTATAATCCCGGTTTGGGTGCACAGTTGCTACGGGTTAAATGCAATGCAAGAATTCCTGATTTTCAATAAATTCCTACAGTTTTGATTTGGAAACGCTAAGATTAAAATAAGAAATATAATCTTTGATATATTTCACTTTGATATATAATCACTGTATCTTCAATATTTTTTATTATGATATTTTGATTTGGAAAATAAATTATTAAAATTCCAATCCATCTATTGGAATAATACAAAAATATGAAAGGAAACATTTCTTAACTTACAGCTAAATGTGCATTATTCTGTATGCAAGCGATCAAAGACAATCTGGAAAAGCAGTAACTTGTATATACAAAAGAAATCAAATTTACATGCAGAGTCTGTTTTAGATATAATGTAAATTACTAAGAAGGTATGACACCGAGTTATTTATATTCGAAAATTGGGATGAGTATAAAATAAGGTTAAATTATTTTTCCCTCTCAATCTTAACAACTGCTTCTCTTCGTTTTTAAATAACGTTCTAAAAATATTTATCCATATTCTGAGGCACTATAAGAAATAAAAATTGTTTTAAAACGTAAAATCTACGAGATGTAAAAAAATAAAAGTTTCACAGATATACATTTTTTTCAAATCTTTATGAAATAACCCCCAGGAAGATAGATTTCACAAAAGAAAAAAAAAAAAAAAAAAAAAAAAAAAAAAAAAAAAAAAACTTTTAAAATTAATTGATAATTGTTTATTATAACTTGTATTTCGGAAAGATAACATTTCAATTTTTAAGTTGACGGAATTAAAATTTATATACACTAAAAGACGTTTCCTTTTAGTCTTCATTTTGAGTGAAGTATAGAATTTTTTAGGAATTATCTTCTGCAAGAAATTTTATAATTTTTGAAATATATACGTATTATGTACACAGAAATATTTAGGCATAATATGGGAAAATTTTTTAAGTTGAAAAACTTTAGCAAAAATTAAATTGTCTATGTACAAATTTTGTTACTTTACACACACACCACACACACACACACACACACACATATATATATATATATATATATATATATATATATATATATATATATATATATATATATATATATATATACACTGCTGGCCACCCAAATTGCAACACCAAGAAAGACAAGAGATATCACAACAAAATTTATTTTGTAGATAACATGTTGACCAAGTATCAAATGATTCAATTTATAGACTTCTGTGAAGTGTGGTTCCTGCCAAAATCAGTAGACAGAGTAGCCGCCTTTGTTGGAGATAACCGCTGTCACACGCCTCGGAATTGATTCAAAGAGACTGTAACGTATTCCTGCAATTTGTGTCAAAAGCAAACACTTAGGTAGCGTCACAGTTTATTTGTAAGGTAGACAGCTTACTAAAATAGAGACTTTTAAGATAATGAGAATTTCAGTTTTATTTAATATACACGGTTAGGCCGCGATCTCGAATGATATATATACAAAGCAGTCCGTAGAAGTTGGAGTAGAAATCGGGAACTGTCTCTCAAGGATGGAGCACACTGTCGCTAAAACGAGGCGACGAACTGCTGGTCAGGTCACAGAAAAAAGGGCCGCACTCGTCCACTGGAAGCTAGCAGCTTCTCCGAAATAACACAATTGGGGAGATCAAGTTCCGATCGGTTTCCCCGACCTTTCTCGGTGAAAAAGGGTCTTCTCACGTAGAGGGCAGAGCCTCACAAAAAACAAGTCACTTAAAAGTGCGTGGAGCTAGGAGATCAGGTATCACTCCTAAACTCTCTAAGAAAAAACTCTCCGCACAAAACTGGTCTTCAAGCCCTCGTCGGCTTATTTAAAAGCTTGATCCCTGGCGGAATTCTTTTCCCGCCTCCTCTCTATAGCTCGCTCCGGATAGGCTAAGCGTCCAGTCGTGCGCAAAAAAACGATGCCGATTATTTTATCTTCATCGCCCGCTCCCTCGTTAGCGGTTTCGTTTCAGGGCGTAAACTGTCATTGTCGGCCAATGTCAAAATATGGCGCCAGACTGTCTCCTCTTTTCATCCCAGGAATGCGTTTCGAAGAGGTGTCCATTGTGGCCCTCTTTCGCTCGGGGGTCTGCCATTCTTTAGCATCGGTTCAAGGCTAGCGACGATTTTAATGCTCTTCCTACTCGCCTCGAGGAGGGGGAAATGCCACAAGACTTTGAATGAATTCTTGGGGTACAGTAGACCAAGCAGCTTCCACACGTTGCCAAAATTGATCTGCTGTGGCAGCTGGGGATGGAATCTGGGTCAATCGTAGAGCAACCATGGACCACATGTTTTCTATCGGTGAAAGATCCGGAGAGCGAGAAGGCCAGGGAAGCAATTCAATCTGGCGATTGACGAAGAACCGTTGGACAATGCGTGCCACGTGTGGTCGCGTATTATCCTGTTGAAATATGGCTGTGGGCAAGCCCTGAAGGTAAGGAAGGACAACTGGCTCCAACACCTCGGAGATGTAGCGCTGGCTGTTTAAAGTACCGGCAATGCGTACTAGAGGTGTGCGAGAGTGATATCCAATACCGTCCCATACCATAATACCCGTTGCAGGACCAGTGTGGCGGTGCATAACGCAGCTTTTCAGCATCCTCTCTTCACGGTGTCTCCAGACTCGAATGCGACCATCGTGGTGTTGCAGACAGAAGCGTGACTCGTCAGTAAAGACAATTTCATTCCATTCTGCGATCCACATCCTTCTGGCATCGCACCATTGGCAGCGGAGACGGCTATGGTTCTGCGTCAAGGGTAGACAAAGCAATGGACGTCTTGCGGACAGACTACTCTGCTGTAAACGGCGTCGAATGGTACGCGCACACACTGGATGATGCGTTACAGACTGCATGTGTTGTGCTATGGTTCGTGATGTGACTGAGCGATCCGTCACTGCCATGCGCACAATTTGCCTGTAATCACGTGAAGTGGTGCGCTGAGGTGGATGCGATCGAACACGCCGGTCCATCGTACCTTCCTGCATCCAACGATCACATATCCGCATTATAGTTGTTTGGTTTCGTCCAACACGACTACCGATTTCCCTGAAAGATAATCCACAATCTCGGTAGGCCACTATCCTTCCTCTGTCGAACTCGGATACTTGATCAGAAGATGATCGCTGTTTTCGACGAGGCATAATTGATCGTTTTTTTGAAAAAATCACAAGAAAAACACAATTGCCGAACTTGAAATCGTCGAAATCTCCAAGCCTTAAATAGCGCTTTGAAGTGGCGCCACAGGCGCGCGTGATCTGCGTCTGCGCTGAAATTCTAATCATTTGCATATCTCACCTCCGCTAATGCATGTTGTAAATTTCATGTTATTTGCATGTTTCCTTCAGGGTGTTGCATTTACAGTGGCCAGCAGTGTATATATATATATATATATATATATTTATTATTTGAATTAAATATACAGCTTTTGCAGTGATTTTTTACAAATTTTTATGTGTATGATCTTCCTTCATCTTTATCAATTTCTCCTATATTTTTCCGAAATAATATATTTTAATGTATTTGTGTTCAACTACACAGGATTGAACGTTGTTCTCAATTATATACATAATTTTGCTATTCTTTGAGATACTATGTTCATGATATTCAGTATGTTGTAAGCATTAGTTTTTCAGTACTTCATATTACAGTGATTAGTTTCTCCAGAACTCGTTGCAACACAACTTATTGCAGGGAAATGAAAGAATATCGGTTTCGTGTGCTATCCCCACCTTGTACGTTCCTTTTCCAAACTCTGTACGGGCTTCACACATTTAACGCTTCATTACTCAGTTTCATATTTTCATTAGTTCTATTCAAACTTTATCCTGACGTAAGAGCCAAAAGCACATTTTTTGAAATGACGAGGAAATATTCTGACTAATTTTATTTGGGGAAGCAAGCCATAAAATATTAAATATAAGATTGTAAAGAATTTCATCCGGAGATTTACGAAGCCTACGATTTCCTTTTTTCTTTAAGTAGGAAACAGTTTCACACCAGTAATGACTGGCTTAATGCAGCACAGAATTCACTATAGAAAAAAAATGTGAGGGGGAAATTGCCATCACAAAAAAAAAAATTAAAAAGAGTTGAAAACGTGAAGTAATGAATATACTAGAAACGATGAATGTGCACAATTGCCCCTCAGACGAAATACATTACAGAATTACACTAAGACGAAATATATTACATAATATCCTTCTAATCTGAATTACTAGAAGAAAAAAACTGCTGTTGTTTACTAAATTTTATATGTTTTGATTGATGAGGAAATAAATAAAAAAAAAGTTCAGATTTAGAAAAGTGAGTGCGAAGGATACTCGCTGTTAAGAAATTAAACTTATGGTCAGAATTTTTATAATCAAGGGTAATGCAAAACATGAATTTTTTTTCTTTATAAACGTTAGGATGTTTGATTAAAACATTTAATAACGTTATATACCAATTCAGAATTTAAAAAAATTCTGTTAAATCTAATTTAATTAGAGGGATTATATTTAATATGGAAGTCTATGTTTACATATAGACTGAACATTTTGATAAAAATTAAAATGAAGGAATATGTGGGTTTTATTAGTGTTTAATTTTTCTATGCTGTAAATAAGGGTATTAATATATAAAATATCTGCAAATTTATAATCACATAAAGTATTTCCCACTAAATTTGCAATCAGAGCAATGTTTAACATTTACGAGTTTTTTTGTAATTTTTATCTTACTAATTTCTCTTTAGGAGGAAATCATGCAAAAAATAAAAATCATTGCACCTTGGTTATAAATTTCAAATATTTGAAGCCATAACAGAATAGACTGGATTTAGATACTCTTTTGGGATTTGATTAAATGTGAAATAAAACTGATAATAATAGCTTTTCTTATCCCTTATGTGCATTCTTTTCAATATTTTATGCTTAGCATGCTCAAAAGCAAACGAAACCACTTACAGCATTAACCCTCAATTTATCAGTATATTTATTATTTATAAACTATATCGTCAGTGAAATAGCACTGTTATTAAAGCAAAGAAGAAAGAAATTAACTTTAGGGAATAGTGGCAATTTAGATATATTTTAATTATATATGTTTAAGAAACATTCGATGTTTTATTTAATTAAGAGTATTATAACTAGACAGAAAAAGACTAATCAAAGATATTTAAAGTATAACACTTGTTTCTCCAAAATTAATCAAATATTTTAATGTTTATACACTTACATCTTCTATAAAACAAGTTGAATACATTTCGTAGGTCTTAAATAACGGTACACCAGACGTAAACAGATCAATATGAAAAAAAGAGAAATATTTTATTGTTACTTACAAGGAGCTGGAAGTGAGCCCAATTGAATTTTGAAACCAGTTTGAGGTAATATCACTGAGCAAATGAAACCATTTATTTTAAAAGTTGTGACTCCACAAACAAATGAATTTTTCTATAGTGTGATTTATAACAGTTGTTTAGATGGTTACATGAATTTTTTTTCTTAAAATAAATAACAATAAAATGAATGTTTTTAGGGCAGTGAGATTGGTGCTACTTAAAAAAACAATGAATTTGACGGCTAATATTTCTAAAGCATATACTACGAACAAAGCAACATATCGATTTTTTAATCTGCTTGAAAATAACTAATTAAATGAAAGTTATTTAAGATTGAAAAATATATTAAAAATAAATATCTTATTCTACAAGTTTTAGAGACTTATTTTTAATATTAGCCAAATTATTAGCCAAATGTCAAATATGTAAACTTCCAAATGGAAGCAATACTCACACACTGATGTCCAAAACCATATATATATATATATATATATATATATATATAATATATATATATATATATATATATATATATATATATATATATATATATATATATATATATATATACATACATATATGTATATATACATATATACATATACACACACACACACACACACATATATATATATATATATATATATATATATATATATATATATATATGTGTATATAATGTTACTTATTCACTTTAAAGTAATTTAACATGCACAAGGAAATAAAAACTAAAATACAAAGCCTTAAGTATAAAAATTCAGCCATCTTGTTGCAATAGATGACTGCAGCATTTTCTCCTATCAACATACTCCTCAACGTATAATATCAGGTCCGGAATAAAACGCAGTGTATACTGAATACACACTTTTATGGAATTTCAGAGATATATGAGAATTGAAATGTGTCTAATATATATCTACGTTTGCATAAATATTTCAGACTGAAAAATTGAAAGGAAAAACTCTGTTTCCTTTAAAATGTCCATTAAAATATGAATGCTACAGTGCTTTATCTCGCGTTGAAAAGGAGAGATTTCGTTTTGAAAAATCTTGTAAATGATATTGAAAAATGGGAAATTTTCATTTTAAATATATGCCCAAATATTACTTCTGAATAGATTAAGTATCTGGTTTTCATGTCAAATACCTTGTAAATGTATTTTCATAAAATGAATAAATGCATTTATTTTTAAAAAATGAAGGGAAAAATTTCTAAGGATGTGTCAGGTTTAGTTGAGAGTGTTTTAATATCCAGTTTTCTGCAAAAGCTTTCTAAATATAATTCAACATTTTATTTTAACTTCATATCTGCGGTTTTCCTTGAACAATTCAAGAATAATTCATTAGTAAAATAATGAATAAAAATAACCGACAGAGGATATATAAGCCTTCTGTGAAGTACAGTTATCCTTTATCAATTCACAAGTGTATGAATTTTATTATAAAGTAAAAATGTATATTGTTGAATGTCATTTTTAACAATCTTTTTTTCTCTTTGTATTGATTTGCAAACTTAATACACATTTTCTTTTATTCATCTAACATACGAATTTTTATTCCAGTTCAGAAATTATTATTAGAAATTTCCGATTATCTATACCAATATTTTTCAACCTGGGGGCTGGACTCCCAATAGGATCGTGGGGACATTAAGGTGTGTTGCGAAAGTTTGAACGTGTGGAAGTTAATTGTTTGAACTAGCTGCTTGAGCATTTTTTATCATTACTGATATTAAATTTTGGTCTGAGAAGGAAGGAGGGGTAGTTGAAGTGTTCATTTTATTTTTCTTAGTTTTGGGGGGAGGAGTTATCATGATGCTAAAACCGTTAGTGACCACTCATGTATCCTAAATTCATCATAATACTATCTCTATATTTAAATGGTACTTGGATAAATAACTTCAGTTTTCAACCTGTTTTGCCTTTCTTATAATATTGAATTTTGTGCTACTTCTCATAAAACTAAACAAGACAGGTTGCCCCCATCCAATCCTCCAAGGTGTGTTTGGTTTGCTATTTTGACTTCGTGCTTGCCCCAAAAAAGACCACTTACATACAATATTATTCTCCACAACATACATTTATTTCAGTAATTTACAGTTTGAGACACTGCGTTATTATCTCTTATCCGCCTTAATGGAGGTAAACACGTTAAGTTATTCACCCCCCTAAAGAAATCCCAGTCTCATCAGTAAGAGAAAATTGTTTGGGTACTAGAATATTAAAATAATCGGATGAAAAACATCACCTTTCAGCATGTTTTTTACTTCTTTGAATGTTGGATCCCTTACTAAGCCTCATAAAAGCAAACTAGATTACTAGCTCCAGATTGCTACCCTTCAATTCTCTAATGTGTGTATGGTTGATTATCTTGACCTCGTTTTTGAATCACAAGATACAAGAACTTGAACCACATTATTCATCTCTATAACGCACTTTACTTTCAGTAATTTACAGTGAGAGACATCTTATTATTATCATCTTCTATCTGCCTTACTGGGGGAAAATGCATTAAGTTATCCCCCCCCCCACACTAAATGAATCACAGTTTCATTAGTAAGAGAAAATTGCTAGGGTACTAGAATATTAAAATAATCGAATGAATAATCTCAGCCTTCAAGATATTTTGCAATTATTTGAATGTTAGATCCTGTGCTAAACCCCATAAAAGCAAATTAGAGAGCTAGCTCCAGATTGTCACCCTTCAATTCTCTAAAGTGGGTACGTTTGATTATATTGACCTCTTTTTTTCCTCAATAGATACAAGAACTTGAACCACATTATTCATCTCCATAACGCACTTTACGTTCTGTAATTTACAGTGAGAGACACGTTATTAGTATCATCTTCTATGTGTCTTGCTGGGGGGAAAAGCATTAAATTATGACCCTTCTCCACTAAAGAAATCGCAATCTCATTAGTAATAGAAAAGTGTTAAGGTACTAGAATATTAAAATAATGGAATGAATAATCTCAGCCTTCAACATATTTTGCGATTCTTTGAATGTTGGATCCTGTGCTATATATACCCCACAAAAGCAAATTAGAGTGCTATCTCCAGATTGACATCCTTCAGTTGTCTAAAGTGTGCACGGTTGATTATCTTGGCCTCGTTTTTTGCTCAATAGATACAAGAACTTGAACCACATTATTCATCTCCATTACTCACTTTACTTTCAGTAATTTACAGTGAGAGACACGTTATTATTGTCATCTTCTATCTGTCTTACTGGGACAAAATCATTAAGTTATGACCCTTCCCTACTAAAGGAATCACGGTCTCATTAGTAAGAGAAAAGTGTTAGGGTACTAGAATATTAAAATAATGGAATAAATAACCTCAGCCTTCAACATATTTTGCAATATTTGAATTATGGATCCTGTGATAAACCTTATAAACTTCAAACTATAGTGCTAGCCCCAGACTTCCACCAACCAGTTCCCTGGGGTGTGTTTGTTTGACTAAGTTGACGTCGATTTTGCCTCACTGGATGCAAGGTCATACAGACACATTATCCATCTCCATAATGACTTTTACTTTCAAAACTTTTCAGTGTTGGACATGTTAGTATTATATATTATCCTTCGTACTGCGGGGGGGAAATGCAGTACGTTATGCACCCCACTAAAGGAATTGTTGTTTCACAAGTAAGAGTTAAAATATTAGGGTTATAGAATTTCACAATTTCCTTTATTAGCATGTTTAATAATACGGCTTGAAAAGAATAGAAATTCAAGTCTACGTTCCCTAGCATTTAAAGGACTGTGAATTCATATTCATAAGAGGAAAAATATATTTTTAAAATGTACGTTAAAAGGATTTTTTTTATCCGTCAAGTATATAAATATTCCAAAGCTAATTCTGAAGTTTTCAGCTATCTTCACAAGACACGCACACACTGGTATGCATAATTAAATAAAATCTTTACTGAAGTGCTAATTGCATTAGAAAAGATGATTGCAATTAGAGAATGTCCATTATAAGTTTCCACACTTCTGATTATAATAACCGTTAAATGAATAAACATCTTAATCATATTAGTTAACTCTATTGCCTGTCTAATAGTTGTTTAGTTAATATGCCATGCAGACATTCTATTGTTCACTTCTCATGTCCAGAAAAATATATAGCCTATTTAATATTCTGACGATAAAAAAAGCTATTTAAATACATACTCGTCTTGCATTATTTAGATTCCGTGAATATTTTTGGTTAATGTGTGACATTAGTAGAGCACGTAGGGAATGAACGATATAAACCACCGAATGTTTTGCAGTAGCTATTCCAGGAATATCAATTTTAGAGTTAATAGTTTTTCAAGTCATCTGGATACTATTAAGTTGTTGCTTTTTTTCTAATAAAACGTGCTAATTCACAATACCATTGTATGTTCTTAGAAGTATTGGTTAAAATAAAACCAAGCAAACAACCAAATAATCAAGAAAGCTGAATACAGGAAAGAAATAAATAAAATAATAATCAACAAAAATAATAAAGTAACAAAATATTTACAACAAATTCCTTATAGTTCTTCCCCATTAAGATATCATAGTTACATTTACCTTTTTCTTACGGAGTGGAATAGTATGTATCCAAAAATACAGGCCCAAGAATGAATATATATATGTATATATATATATATATATATATATATATATATATATATATATATATATATATATATATGACACACGTAGGGCTACGCCCGTCATCTTACAAATTATGGCAGTCATGGTATATCCGGTGGTGTAGCAAAAGTAATCCAATCAATGATTGAGCAGGCATCAGTTCAATTTAATCCAGTTTTATTCTTAGTCATAATACCACCTCTCCAGATCTACGCATTTAGTCGTTCGCCATTTATTTTTTTAGAGCCGCGGCGAAACACATCTGATAGCATCGACTTCTATCCCACGCTCTAACCAAATTCGCGGGCATCTCCGAAACTTGGTAAGAATGTAGTCTGCTAAGAGATATGCAAATGATTAAAATTTCGACGCCAATGAGAGAAGGGTAAGCGCGCTATGCGCATATGAGATGCGTGTCTGGGAGAATTTAAAAGCATGATTGCTCGTGTCATAGGGTTATTCAAACAAATCTGTTGACTTAGATGGACCGTATTGTGACTAGATATTCGTCTGAGGCGTAACTGGAGACAGTACCAACAATTGTCGGAATTTAAGAGGAGATGTATAGTAGGTCTCAGTGAAGCAGGTTGGTCGAACAGTCGTATCGACAGCCACCTCGGTCGGAACGATATGGTAGTTGCTCGGTGTTGGCAACAATGGATCACGGAAGGGATAGTCTACCGTCGCACAGTGGAGTATTTGACGCAAAAACCTGGCAAAATATATAAAAATTAAAAATTGTGCAATAATTGTAAAAAGGGCATTTTATCTTTTCTAACAAACTGTTGAGTGAATCACATCATTTCCAGCAGCATAAGTAAGACTCAGCAGTTTCTAGCATCAGTTGAAGAACAGATTTCTTTGCGAATGGACGTGCCATTGGATTGCGTTTCAGCTTTGTTGTTAGTTTAAATCTATATTTTTTTGTGGCGTTAAGAATTAATATTTTGAAATTAAATCAGGTTTACGTGTTAAAAAAAGGTAAGAGCTTTGTTTTAAATATATAATTATTTACTTAGTTTTATTAACATATTAAAAAAATTGAAAACTTGAAAAATGTTTTTTTTAAAATCAATTTAGCTGTAATTTAAGTTTCTTAAAGCTTTATGAATGTGTGTCGGGCTTGTCGGACCTAATTTCAATTATAATCGTCATGGATGTAGTATTGAGAGTCTATTTCAATATAAAAATTTCCGCAAACAGCTGCCATTTTTATAAAGAATTTTTTTATAAAGAACACTTTTTTATTTTCATGATAATTTTTTGACGGGTATGATTTGAAAATGACTTACATCGTATAGATGTAATCTGTATAAATCTTGTTAACATCTAAAACTTTATTTCTTCTTAAGCCTTTGAGACAAAAAAAATAAGTTTTAAGAAATAAGAGTGATGAAAAAGATAAATTTGAAGAAGATGACGAAGGTCAGACTTCAGGAGAATCAGATTGAAAAAGTTAAGCTTCTGAAGTCAATAGAGAACTAAGATCCCTATAGTTACTAAACTTTGGTAACTATTAAAAGTAGAATATGTATATATATATATATATATATATATATATATATATATATATATATATATATATATATATATATATATATATATATATATATATATATATATATATGATGAAGATTGATTTTTAAAGCATATATTTTTTAATTATTTTTTTTATAAAAAAGGGATTATTTACTATTATAAAGTATGTTAAAAGTCAAAAGCAATGGTTTTAACTTTAAAACACATGTAAAATATTTTTGGCCAGGGTTTTGCAACAAATACTCCACTGTGCGTCACGGAGAGTCAGGGCGTCCCAGGAACACAAATGCGCGTGAAGATCCCGCAATCCCAAGAGCGGCCACGTCCGCACCAACAATGTTTCTAGAATTGGTTTGACGCCATTTACCACCTTCCAGACATCCAGTGGTATCAAGGGAAACCATTCGGAGAGAACTGTCCGAAGCAGGTATAAGGAGCCGACGTCCATTAAGGCGCCTACCACTGACTCCACATCATAGGCAGTATCGATTGGATTTTTTTCGACCTCTAGCAACCTGGAGTATGACCGACTTAAGGCATGTGATCGTCAGCGATTAATCCCGATTCAGTCTCAACGCTGATGACCAGCGCATACGCATGTGGAGGCGGCCAGGCCTCCGGTCCGATCCGGCATTTTTGTCGAGAGGCATACGGCGATTACACAAGGTGTAACAGTGTGGAGAGTGATTTGTTGGGACACAAGATCACCTCTAGTCGTCCTTCAACGTATTTTGACGGCCCGTGGACAAGATTTACGTGGACAAGATTTTAACGCCAGTTTTACTGTCTATGCTATCAAGTGGACCAGGTGCCATTTATCAGCAAGACAACGCTCGTCCACATACAGCCCGACTCTCACAACAATGTCTTCAAGGATATGACGTACTTCCATGGCCTGCCATCTGGTCACTAGATCTCTCGTCAATAGAGCAAGTCTTGGACGTGCTTGGAAGGCAACTGCAGCCGTCCCTGAATACTGGTGAATTAATTGCCCAGTTGCAACGATTATGGCATGATCTTCCGCAGGAGGTCATAGGTGACCTTATTTATTCGATGCTTCGCCTTGTTTCGGCTTGTATAGCTGTCAGAGGTGGATTTACTACTTACTTATTTGTATTCTTTTTCATGCCATATCTTATTAATAAAACTGTCTGTTCTTCTGAATTTGTAATCATTTGCTTATCTCCTCATACACTACATACATCTTAAGTTGCTTATCTCCTCATACACTGCATACATCTTAAGTTTCGTGATAGTAGCTCATTTCCTTCTGGGTACATATATTTCTGTGACAGTATATATATATCCCACGTTATAGCCGTTCTTACAAAGGGGGTATGAAATAACTAGGTTAAGTTGGATTCAAATACGAAGTTTTGGGAATTTCAGCTTATTTTAGATGGAATTAAAAGACAGTATTTTATGTATGTTATTTTTATAAAGATAAACTATAGCTAGGTACTTAAATGTTTGGATACAATTAAAAGATAACTTCAATGGATAGGTAAGTTATTGAATGTCATGATAAAAATGGCAGTAAATATTTCGGTATATACAGTTGCTTTTTTAATTTTTTTTCACAGTTATACATTCACATATAAACAAACTCTCTTGTTTTTTAAACACTTGGATCGATCAAAATAGATACGTACATTTTTTCTTTGTGACTTCGAATTATGGGCAGAGATTCCCTTTTATATTAATATTTAATCGCTCAAAGCATAAATTAAATGAACTTTTAAACACCACGTGAAACTCAAAATGTACCATATTTATTGATTACATGAATCGTTCAATAACTTATTCATTATTACACTGATAATCATCTGAATTAATTACATTCTGGTTAATTACGCAATAATTTTTCGTGAAAAAAGATTTGAGAATTTACCACTAGTATGCACACCTTTGAATAATTCACTTGCTATTATTGGATGGCCCTATCAAGAAATGAAAGTGAGAAAGAGGGTGATTTCTGTGAGTGTTTGTCTCTCAAAGGAATAGGGGTCATTATAAAAAATAAAGTCATTTAATTCCGAACAAAAAAGTAAATAACTTTAAACCAAAGTTTAGACACGATAATAGGACAGACTCTGCACATGGAAGAAGTTCGGTTGAAAAATAAATAATTTATTTTATTCTTGAAGAGCAAGAAAATTAAATACATTTTATGTTACCTTCTTTATAAAAAGTGTGTTATCGTAAATAAAATTCCAGTCGTTACCAAAATTCCAGTTTAATTTTAAATCGATAGCTGGAGTAACTTTTTTATGTTCTCTAAATTGAGTTGAAACAAAAAAAAATTATAAATTTCAGCAAGAATATACTTTAAAAATTAACTGATCACTATTTTTTCTAGTCTTTACACATAGTCTGAAAGAAATCCAGTCGAATATGCTAACAGCGCATGCAAGAAATTCTGCTCACCACCTGTATTTGACATATTTCCATATTTAATATTTCCAAGCCCCAAAATATTAAATTCTGTCAATATCGGAGAAAACATATACATTTTTAATAAATTCCAATATTGTTTTGTACGCACGAATATCGATCCGCCAAAATGTGCAATTCCTCCATTCCTTTATGTTACACAAACGTTAGTTTTAATAGACTTACGTCATTTAAAGAATGAAACTTTAGTTAATTTATAGGGTTTCAAAGTTTTCATTTTATGGCCCTATAAACGAGAAAAACCGGCATTTTCATAGGAATTAAAGTTAATCTTGTCTTTTTGTACCAAGGTGAATTATTCTACAGAAATAATGCATTAAGGAAAATGCTACATGTTTTTTTTTTTTCGTATTGCATTGACAGCAGAAAAGAAGGGAAATATTGTAATATGTTTATTTTTCAACTGATTATCCGTGCTATCATAACATATAATGTAATCTGGTGGATTGCCTCATTTTGTATAAGTTACTATTTGTTATATTTGTGATATTTGATAAAGAGCTGATTTCAAAAGCTTTCGTAACTACCCCTTGGCCGGAAGTATAATTAGTAAATAAACACTTAAATATAAGTAATAAATAATTATGATTTACTGCATGCGGTAATAAATTGAAGTGTGCATTAGAAACTTTATACATTTAAAGGGACAATGAACCAGCAATCACGCTTTTTTATTTTAAATTTTTATCCCTTCATAGAAAATTAGATTATTAATATTATTTTTTAATATTATTTTTTATCAGATTGAAGGCACTTAAAATTCATAAATAAGTATTTTACTGAAGATTAAGGCCTTTTTATTTTTTTTAAATCCCAGAATTTTTCAAAATTGTCCTCATTCATTTAATTTTGATTACTTCAAAATTTCTCAGAATTGTCAATTGAAGTATTTGTAACAAACTGTGCATCATTCTTTGAAACTACACGTATTTTTCAGATGTATAGACCATGAAATGAAATAAGTAGAGGCAAAAACTAAAATAAAATTACACGCAGATAATAAAAAAATATATATTTATGGCTTCTGATTCATACAGAAAAAAATCCAATGCACAGTAATGTTTATATTTAAATGTTAAACTTATATTAAAAACTTTAAAGTTCTTTAAATGATTTTGAATACACAAGGAGCATTTTGAAGAATACTAGAATTTTTGAAAATGTTATTGAAAATAAGGTATTATTCTGGAAAAAAATCCTTATTTTGAATTCTAAGGTTTTTTTATAAAGAGTTAAAAATTAATAATTTAAAAATTCGAGATTGAAGGTACTTTGTCCCGTAAGCAAACGAAAGAATTCTAGCAAGAAACATTTGATAAATGACGATGACCTCATCCTCTCCTTAGAATCATAGACCAACAATGAAACAGAAACTCTGAAGATAGAAAGTTTTAAGATTTAATTCTTAACGCGGTTATTTAAAAGTCCTTTCATCATGTCTTTAAGGAAATGTTTCTGTTGAAATTTAATTATAAATTTCCCACAAATTCTTTATGTTGTCAGTTTGGTAAGTAATATTAGACTAAAAGAAAAAAATTAGTAACCGTATTCTAGGAATTTAACTTTTTATTTCCATTTTCAAAGCTTCTATGTTTAATTTCAAGTTCTTTACTATTGCTAATTGCTATTTCAACGAGACCAAATGAGAAAAGTTTAGTTAACTGCTTTTCATTAGAGATTCAGATAAAAGCTGCCTAGGAGAAAAGTATTTCGCCTAGGCAGTATAGGATTTTTATTACACAGCATAAAATTTTAGAGATTTTAGGTCGTAAATTGTGTGTATTATAGTAGAATACAGCCTGTAAGTTCTCCTTTTGATTCTAAAATCAATTTTAGTGTAACAAGTCAAGTATTTAATAAATTGTTTGCTTAAATATGTCTAAATTTCATATTATCTTGATTATGAACCTTACTAATGGGAATTAGTGGGTTCAAGGCTATGTATTATTTTCAGACACATTAGTCTATTGATATTTATCAAAAATGGGAAATAAAAATTGAGAAAAAAACAAATTATTGGAGGAGGAATCTTGTTGCAAATTCTGTGGCCGACTACAGAGTATATAGAAACCAAATAGAGAACCTTCATATATAAATGTTATAGTGTTTAAATACTTTGGACGTACTGATAGCAATGCATTTTCAATCCTAACTAATATTCCATGTAAGAAAACATGAAACAAAACATGACATGAATTGTTAATATTTTCTACAATGTTAATTATATTGATTTTTGATTTTTAATCTGATATTTTGTCATTAAATGTAATTGCCTTACCAGCAACAATATTAACTAATGTGCAAATGGAAAGAAAAAACTAAATGTGCTGGCATAAATATTGTAAACCCTCGTTATAGGCATTTTTTGCATGTTTAAATGTATATCTATTTCTTTAACCCTTTCAGGGGCAAAAACATCCACCGTTTGCACGGTGTAGATTTTTTCCCGAATTTTTTAACCTAAAGAATCTTCAAAAAAATTCCAATTAAAGGTTGAAAAATGTTTTTAGTTCTTTAAACTGATAACAGATGGCAGTACTAACCATTTTCTGCTCATTTAACTGGAATACACTGCATTCAAGGGGGGAAACGTCTAGATTTAGGCGTTTGCACTGTGAAAACGGCGCCCCTCAAAGGGTTTAAACAATGCTTCATTTATAATGATTTATTATTTTGCGCATATCCATTCCAATTTATTAAAAATATGAGATATGAGGAACTGTTGGTTATAGGGAACTATATATACTCGTCAGAAAATTATTTAGATGATTAAGCTGAACAGTTTGCAGGAATATTTGTTCAAATATCTCTTTTATGCTCGGATGCGTTCGTTCGTTATCTCACTATTCTCTAGCTAATAATTGAAAACTCAATTACTTCTCCATTCGGAGTTTACGGAATAACGCGATGAATACTTCAAATTTACTTTACAACCAAATTACAAAGTTTCTGTTATCTATCTATACTCGAGAAATGATTGAAGTGGATAAGTAATTAAATAAAATCCAAGGAAATTCCTTTCTTTAAACGTGTTTGGTAGTTAAATCAACGCTGTAGTTAAAATACGTGTTCATTATTCTCTGTTCGTAGTGCGATTTGTTGATGCCAAATAAAGTTTGCATCTCAGAAAGAAAAACAAGAAAATTTGTTTTTCCTACATCACATCCGTATATTCTTTGTAATAAATATAATGATAGTGAAATGAATGTTTATATATTATGTTTATAAGCTCTGTATATTTTAGGATATATTTTCACTCTCCTTTCAAAAAAGTATTTTTTATTTGAATAAATATTATTGTTACATGAGATTGCAATAGATGTGTTAATATTTTTAAAAAATGTTTTTTAGTAATGTAAAGTTAAAAGTAAAACATTACTTTCTCATACAATTTCTCCTATAAATATAGGGCCTAGGATTGCATAAATTGATCGGCAGATCTGTACTGTCCATCCGGTGCTCATGCCTATATGAAACATATACCGAACACGGGAAATCAACCCTCGCAACTTTTCAGGAATTGCTAGGCAGCGCCTATCTTCAGGTATTTCATGGGCCGATACGTGAAAGCGGAGAGGACTGAGGTGTTCAGACGAATTATCCTATAAATAATCCCTAAAGAAGTTATAAACATAGGGTTTTCAACTTTTACTGTGACGATTCCGGGACAAGTAGCTCGAAACTGAACATCATCATCGTTATCAGTCAGCCATTACCTAATTTTCTGAGGAAACTTTTTATATAAGATAAAATTAAAGCACCGCTTTTAATTTACTTTTTATATTTTTTTAATTTAACTATTATGGAAACTTAATAACTTACTTACACACACATTATATATATACAGTTGGTTCTCTGTTTAACGACGCTCTACTTAACGACGATCTCTATTTAAAGACGATATTTCCCGGTCCCGGTCCCTCCGACGTAAAAAAATTCTATTTTAAGATGATTTTGTTTCTATTTAACGACGATTTTTTCTTACATGATAAACTTTTTCTTCAACATTTTATCTACAGGAGGGTTACTTTCTGTGGGGGAGTTTTGTTTCAATAACAGACCCGAAATTTCCTTTATGTTTGTTGCAATCATACACTTGTTGCAGTGGGAAAAACCAGGGGAGGGGGGAGGGATTACTATTTCTCGGAAGATCCAACATTCTTCCCTGGTGGATCGAATTTCTTAGTGTGGGTGTGGAATCACTCTATTGTACCTACCATGTTGTCATGTGATTTACGAACTGTCCAAAAGCACCCCTCTCTCACTCTTTCTGGGAAGCACGTGTTCATGTTTAGAGAATTCATGGTTGTGTGTAGGAGCTCATTCCAGTACGAATACGAGGTGAGCAGAGCAAAATGGCATCAAAGAGAAAACATCTTACGCTACACGAAAAAGTGAAAATTTTAAAACGTTTTTAATTTTTTAAAACGTAATTTATTGTATTGTTTGTATTCTTTTTTTTCAAAGTAATTTAAAATAACTTTTTGTGAATAAAATAATGATGATAATAAAAATAACATTTTTAAACACGCCAATTTATTAAGAAATATATTGACAGTACTAAGCCTGTAAAGTGTGAAGGGAAATGTTATTTTATCACAAATTCTGTTTAAGGACGATCTCTACTTAAGGACGATTTTTCACGGTCCCTTGAAAGTCGTTAAACAGAGAACCAACCGTATATATATATATATATATATATATATATATATATATATATATATATATATATATATATATATATATATATGCAATATAAAGGCAAATGCAATCTTTTTATACTTGCTTTATGAAGAATATGATTAAATCTGGTTTCCATAATATATAGCGCAAATTCTGCTGGAAATTTTTATCAAATTAATCGGTATTTCTAAATATTTAGCATGTATGATCTTTATTTCATTGAATGCTAGTTAAAATATATAAATGTGTAATATTATATAATACAAAATTATTTACAAACGTGATATTAAATGATATATTTTCAGTAATAAATATGGTGTTTTTATTATGTTTTATGCTTCTAAATTTTTTTGGCATTTTTAAATGATATATAAGTATAATTTCTGCTTTCTTTTTTCCTTCATGTTTTGAAAAGTTGTTCTATAATGCTGAACAACATAGATTAAATTAAATTAGAATTTGTTTTCTATAATAACTACAGTCGGATTTTAGGATATGTATAAATCAATCAAACGTAAACATACGGTTTCGAGACTAGAATCAACAGGTTTGGACCTTCATAACTTAGCTAGGATTCTTATCTGATATTATCTACGGTATTTTAACCAGAAATGTTTTTTTATTATAATCATTTATACTTTTGACTGAATAATGGGGGGGTATAAAATACGCATCAGTCAGTTTTATCTAAATTTATAACTGTTTAACTTCAAATGAACTAATTATATGTATGAAGTTATTGTGAGGATAACATTTATTAGTAAAAAGATCATAATTCTGAATATAGCAGTTTTTCTATAAAATATTCATAATAAATGTTACAAAAATATCTCATGATTAGTATTATACACTCACATACACATCTATCTCTTTGTATATACACACATATATATATATATATATATATATATATATATATATATATATATATATATATATATATATATATATATATATATATATATATATATATATATATATATATATATATGTATGTATATATATATATATATATATATATATATATATATATATATATATATATATATATATGTATATATATATATATATATATATATATATATATATATATATATATATATATATATATATATATATATATATATATATGTATGTATATATATATATATATATATATATATATATATATATATATGTATATATATATATATATATATATATATATATATATATATATATATTATCTAAATAATGAAATTGGGTAATTTATAAAATTCCTTATAACTTTAACTATTTATAAGTGATATAGATAGAAAAGATTTTAAGTTTTTATCTGCAATGCTGAAAAGCTCTATTCTATTCCACATAAACGTCTCTTAAAATAAGTTAAAATATGATATTATAGAATAAAATATCTTTAAATCACATAGTTACTAAACATGTTAGGTATATGCAGAAACATTTCATTGCATCAGAGGTTTAATTTAGTTTAAACTTTGTGAAGCACAAATTTATGCTCACTTTCGGGCTCTTGCAAATTTAATAGCACGGCACCACTAAAAGTATTTTAGATTGTATACAGTGCCTGCGGCCTTTTCTATAATTCAATTTTCGTACAGGTTAAGGGGGAATTTTGGAAAGTCAATTATAGTTTTCAGCGTTTTACAAGCCGCATTTCTAAACATCTGGAAATTGGACTTTCAATAAAAAGGTGCATTAAGACTAGAAACTTTATTTTTATACAATATTATGATTATAGAAATGATAAATTATTTCATTGCACAAAGAATTAAACACTATTTAATAAAAGTTAAAAGTTAAAAATTATATTCCATCAAATGAGATAATATTAAATTTTTATACATATGAATAAAACTATCACTTTTTATTGTACCGTTTCTGGATACTAAACATCCTTTTTTAATATAAATAAATATAGATGTTGGTTTTGTTTTCAGTTTAAAATAATATAAATATATTATCAAGAGAGACTAAAAATACACTTTAAAAATTGATTGACATGATTGAAATAATTATTAGGTTTCTTTTATATTGTCATAAATGGAGAATTCTCATTCTTTACTGTAATATTGCTATTCTCAATACAATGGGCTCCATTATGGACAACATATTAAAACGGAATCGACATTTCCTCTTATAGATCAAAAATGAAGGTAAATGATACGAATACGACGTTATTATTTTTAAATTCCATTTACATGTTTTTATTTTTATTTTACAAAGATAGCAGTGCATTTCTGGATGTATCCAAAACCAAAAGTATTAAGACTTAAATTGGGTGTCTTTGGGCAACTGTGGGCTAAAACCTCCGCTAATTATCGAATTACACAAAATGACAAGTTCACTTGGATTCTCTCGCACTTTTCTCACCAGGCAATCTTCTCACAATATCTCCTACCGATACTACAAGGAGCCAAATGCTAAAAGAAAAGTCAGTTTAATTGTGTGAAAGTTTTAAACGTAATTTCCTAAAAGCACCTAGTCTGAAGATAATTATGAAGAAACCTATTACTGAATTACTGTTCTTACCATAATTAAAATTATCCATCTTTCTGACTAATTCTAAATAAGAACAAATAGAAAATGAAGATGTCATTAAAACGGTACAAGTTAATCATCGTTGAATAAAAAGAAATATTATTAATAACTTGAGTAATTTTGGCGTCTAATTAGCAACTGGAAAAGTCCATGCTATTTCTGACCAACAACATTTTTCATTGTTATTCATTTTCACTCCAATCGCTTAAGCTATAGCAATGCAATTGCTAAACGTCGAGGCATAAACTAGATTTTGGATTTTGCACACACGCGATAATGTAGAAATATGGATATAACAGTTTACGAATGATTACAAATTCAAAATTGTCAGCACATCAAGCATACGTGCAAACCTCAGTGAACTGCAAGAAACTTGCTTCTTTAATGGTGGCATATCCTTTACTGAAACAGCAGTTTTTAACTCCTAAAGAATGAACGGTTGTGTTTTTCTTTTTCAGTGCTTTACACCCGATATACCCGTAGAATTAGAGTTTACTATTATTCAATTGAATTAAAAGCCCAAGGACCTCATAATATTACGTTTTAAACTCATTATTCGAAAATGTCATGTCATTCGCCGCGCTTTGATGTTGGACCTCAGAGTAAGATGGTTTTACCAGTAACGTGCTTTCTTTAAGGAAACAAGGGACCTTCAACCTCGTTTTTTATTATAAAATTTTCAATATTTTACTCTATATATAAAATGAGAATAATTAATATTCTTTTTTCCGTGTATTCTCAAATAATTATTTTTTTGGAAGAATACGACCTTTTTCCAAAAAATTCTTCAAAAATGTAAACATTTTTCAAAATGCTCCACGCGCCTTCATTTTTTCCAAATTTCTACTAAGTTTCTTGATTTCAGGGTTAGATTACTATTAAAGCATTTACACCTGCATTTTCAGAAAAAAAAATCAGCTTTTCTGTAATCTACATTGAATTACATATATGTTGTGTGGGTGGTGTAAAGAAATTTTCATCAACTCTACGTTTTACATACATATTCGTATATATTTTAAAATATAAGACACCAAGAAAGAAATAATTCTCAGTCTTTGATTCTAAAACAGCAGGCTAATTAAGCAAGCTTTCATCCTGATTATAAATACAGAGTAAATTTTTAATACATTGAAATCGTACTGGAAAACGTAGAGTTGATGAAAATTTCTTTACACCACCCACACAACATATATGTAATTCAATTTGAAGAACGTCGAGAGGTTTTAACTTTTAGCATTTTGAAAGCAGAATAATCTTTAAATAAAATTTTGAGAAATTGAGAACATTCATAAAAAATACCTCTTTTTTTCCGCGTATCACCAATATTTGAAAAATGAAATATATTTATAATTAGATTCTAATGCGGAATAAACTCTTGCAAAAGGCTCAGTGTATAAAACATACAAAAGATGAAAATGTTCTTTAAACGTCATGATTTATGTTTCGACTGAATGTTGATTCATAATCGTTCTTGATTTATCATGTAAAGAATTGACGTTTACATGTCCACGTTTCATGATGTAGGTTAACTTTTTCGTTGTAGGCTGTACGATGGCATTGTGATATATTTCATGTACTGAAAAAAATTATATATATAATTTATATTGTTTGCAGTGTTAACAGTTATTCAGACTTATTAAAAATTTTAAGGTTTTTAAATGATATAGAATGCGCATGGAGCATTTTGAATAATGTTAGAATTTTTGAAAAACAGACATTATTCTGCCAAAAAAAATCCCTATTTTGAATTTTAAGGGTCTTTAATATAGTCAAAAAGAATATTAATCATTCTCATTCTGTATATTGACATAAAAATTTAAAATAAAAAAAAATTATTTGAAGGTTTCTTGTACCCTTAATATTTGAAGGTTTTCAGAAAGAAGCATTTTGTCCCTCAGATGATTGCTAAACGTCCAGAAAGGAATTGTAAACGACCGATGGTCGAATCGCTAGATCGCTAGCATTCTGTACCAGAGTCTATGGATTCGAGGAAAAAGGTTCTTTTAATAGTATATTTAAATTTAGTCGGTCTATTATTTCAATGTTAAACATGCTTTTGAATCATTAGTAGTAAAAATTTTTTATCGCTTTCGTAAACATACCTATTTGATGAGAGAAGTAGTTGTAATATTATACATATGTAGGCGGAAGATTTTAGAGGTATCAACTAAGTACAAATATTGCATTTAAACGATAACGAAATAACAAGAAAATAATTAACGAATTTGATTTACGCATAGTTTTGTTTACAAAGCCTATATCATAAAATATGCGGTAAGGGATCTCTTACAGCTATTCTAAAATGAAATAGTTATAGAATAGATGTGATAATAAAGTGTTCCTTCAGTTATGATCACTTCAACGGGCAATAAATTGCAAGGTATTTATTTAGAGACAGCATTAGAGGTCCTAGATCATTTTTATTAAAATTAACTTTTTTATGTGTACTTAGCAAAAAGTTAAAAAATATTGCAATTCAATTTGCAAATAGAAAATAGGTATGCAAATAGGTTAGATTACGGCAAAATCTGCCGTAAACATACCTATTTGCTGAGAGAAGTAGCTGTAATAGTATGCATATTTAGACGGAAGCTTTAAAAGATATCGACTAAGTACAAATACATTATATTTAATCTTCTTGCGTTGTTGCAATGTATCATACATCTAAGGTGTTTGGGTCAAAAATGAACCAAAGCGAAATTCAATGTTATTGTATTATAGTCCCATTTATTTATATTAGTAATTTAATTATTTATTTAGTTATTATTTTATCTACACTTTTATGTATTTGTATATCATTTAACATTGTTTTACACATAAGTTTTCATAACCATAAGGAAGCTTGAATTTAATGAACCACTCTATATTTATAAAATAAAAAGGCTGTAATTCAATCATTCAAACCTGAAAAAAACACTGTAAACTTTCAAATACAATGCAATGTAGGATTTTTTCTGTATTTATTACATATATTTTTTACGTTCGTTTGATAAAACAAGAAAATTAGCAACTTTAGTATATTATTTGTTTATTTTCGGAAATAAAACTACACATTAACGAAATATTTATGAAATATTTAGCTTACATCCAACAGTATAATTTTGGACGCTTGAACAATAAATAAAGGAAACTCATAGAAAATTTGTAGATTCGTTATCCTGTAAGTTGTTCATATTATATACAATTGTTACACACTTGAATGAATTGTTTTTTACAAGCGATCTGTCTACATTTGTATCACCTTACAGAACTTTTGTTGTCAGTCTGTGTGCATAAGCGACATCTTCCCCTTTTGTCAGTAGTTGTTACATTTCCGGATTCTTCAGATAGGGGTTCAGGTTGTCCTGCGTTTCGAGTACTCATCGCCAATTCTCGGGTAGCCCTTGCTCTTGGCAGATATTTTCTTTCTTCAATGTGGTGGGTAACCAAAGTCATGTCAATCTTCTTTATGAAGATTCTCCTTTTGTGAAATGAGGTCATTTTCCATTATGGGTTGATCTTGGTGAATAATACGTATGCATCATACGCGGAAATGTCTAGGATGTTAGAGAAAACTACTATTGTCCATCTGTTGGTCTTTCTCCGACATGAATAGTAGGAGGTTAGTTTATCTAAAGTGTCTACTCCTCCTTTGCTGCTGTTCTAATCGAGAATGATTTCAGGTTTCTTTGTGATTGTATCTGCTATCTTTCCGTCATGGTGAAGAGTACTCTGGAGGGTTACGCACTTGTTTCTTTTAGGGATGTACAATACAAAAGTTGTATCTTTCGTGAATGCAAATGTCGATGTATACTTTGCGGCCCCTTTTGCAAGCAACTGCATTGTTGGTTTGTTGGCTTATTCTTTCTTATTATCCCAATCATTGTCAGTTTTTTTTCAAAAAAGGCTGTCCAAGGTCATACGACGTGAAAAGATGATCAAATTTTACATTATGTTTTTTCAAGCTTTGAACGAAATCGTTGACAACTCTGAGACCCTGGTTTCGTTCAGGGGGAGAACCAGGCTGCTTTTCAAGGTACGGCTGCAGGTTCCAGACATAATTGGTAGCGTTGTCAGAAAGTACCAAAACATTTATGCTGTACTTGGCTGGTTTGCTGGGCATGAACTAGCGGAAGGGGCAATTTCCTCGGAAAGGTACTAGTTGTTTATCCGCAGTAACGTACATTTCAGGGTTATACAACATAGGCAAAATTTTCACACATTTGTCGCAAAGTTCTCTTATGGCTGCAATTTGTCAGTTACCCGTTTTCTTGGTCGGATCTGCCAGTCATCAAATCGAAGAATCTTTGATAAAATTTTGAATTTCTCTAAGTAGATAGTTGCCCTGAAGATATTCCGTCCCGTTGTAGCATCCCACAGACTTTATGTAGACTCATTACGAGATTTATATACGCCAGACAGCAGCAAGAAGCCAATAAATGCTACCAAGTCAACGTCATTCATATTCTTCCAATTGTCTCCGAACACCTTTTTTCCTTCGACGTTACTATTTTTTAGTATATATTCATAATTGCTGGAGGAAAAAAAGACTTAAATGCAGAGTATTTGTCTTCAATTCTAGACGTGGCGTATCTCGTGGGCCCTGGAGTCATGTCCACAACATTTCCTACCTCACACGCCTACCACGTGAAGCTTGTGGTCCAGATTTTCTTTCGATTTTACCATCTTTGCTAAACAGAGTCACCGTCTGACTTATGAACGAAAGCATTAATGCATTGTCACAACAATAATTGAATAATATATTAAAAATTGAGGTGCTCATGCTGCTATGCTCTGAGAATTCCACACGGGTCAAAATTGACCCGAACAACTTATGTGTTGCAATTTTTATTGTAAAAAAACAACCATTTGAAAAAAAAATTCACATAGATGAATATTTACTAAGACTAGAAAATCAAAGTCAAAAATTATTTTTGAAAAATTCCCCAAAATGTAATAGATCTATACGAAATAAATTTGTTATGGGTCAAAAAAGACCCGAACACCCGAAGAAGGTTAAACGGTAGCGAAATAACAGTAAAATAATTATGGAATTTGAGTACACATAGTTTTGTTAAGAAATCCCATATAGTTTAGAATATGAGTATGCAGTAAGGGATCTCTTACACATATTCTAAAATGAAATAGTTACACAAATAGATGTAAGAATAAAGTGTTCACTCGGCTATGATCACTTCAACGGGCAATAAATTGCAAACTACTTAGAGACAACATTAGAGATCCCAGATAAAGTTTAATAAAAGTATTTCCTATATAACTAATTATTCCGTTAACGAATTTCCTCCTTTCATGATATGAATTTTATGATATAGGAATAAATAAAATTTTACTTGAATAACTTTTGAATCACCTTACCTTTTTTATGTGTACTTAGCAAAGAGTTTAAATATCGCAATTCATATTAAGTCAACAGCAAGAGTGCAGAAGAAATATATAAATCTATATAAGTTGAAAATTCTGAACGATTCGGTCAAAAATTTTATATTTTCATAAAGATTTATAGAGTTTCTATGCTCACTTCTACCCAGACCTGGGTGTATATAATTTGAAGTGGCACTCTATCTGAATTTGAAACAAACACAGTTTATACATGAAACAATGTTTATTGAATTCGTTGCACATATAATTGGCTTTTACAGCAATAAGCATACGTACACTTGTACGGAATATAAATACAGCTTTCAAGAACAATATATTTTCTATACTCACGAACAGTAAGTCAAACCAGCAGTACTGCCACGTAAACTTCTGGCCCGCTAAGCACTAGCGCAGGATAACACCTTTTCAACCTTAACAACCTCCTCTCCTATTAATGACGCTGCGTGGTATTTATACTAAGCGCGTATGCCGAAATTAGCATATCTAAAGCAGCTTCTTTAATTCATTCACTCAAAAGTTCGATTCTTGTGAATCGAATCTTGTGTATACCTTACACTGGCCTCCCTCGAAAAAAAAATTAGGTAACTGAGGTCTGAACGGCTTCAGTTAACTAATTAAAAACGCGTGCTGGTCTGACTTTTTACATAATGGGTGGCAAAGTCAAAAAAACCTTCCACACGTTGTGTGGAGGAAAAACGCCACTACCATTTTACAAAACTAACCCCGAAGGGTCCAGGTGACACCATCAAACAGTGGATTTGCAGAGTTGTGGATACTGGGCTGGCCAACTGCGCCCTAAAAAACTTATTTTAATTTAAAGTGACAACACAATTGCACAGCATGACATTTCTTGACTGTTTGTATCTGCTCTTCCCCAATCATAATGCACATGTGTTATGATTTGTGAAGTTAGTATGTTAGTTGTTTGTTATCTGTAGTTAGTATGTATTTTTTTTTCACTACATGTCCCCTTCAAAAATTTATAAAACAACAGTATGCCGTTTTTTTTTTCAGTGGCTCACCCCTTCCCCTCAAAATGTTTACACAGTATATATAATGGGGAATTTCAAACCAATTTGGTTCGGTTTTATTAAAGGGTGGGAGTTAGAATAAGAGAATTGATACAAGACTTGTTCATGAAAGCAGCAACTTCCTTGCACCAGTCTGTCCAATCCGTGGGACCTCTCTTGATGGTCGCAGTCCTTGTAAAGGGGTTCGTTGACCGTGTGGGCATCCTTTGTGCAGCAGGTCGTAGGTCCTGAGGCGCTGGTCCGGCTTGACGATGGACAGGAGGTCTCTTGGGAGGAGGCCAACCTTGCTGGGCGGCAGAAATCTTCCGTTTCCTGTACTTATGCAAAGGAACTTTAAAATTGTCATTCTTCCTTTTGATAACCTTGTGTACCTTATCAGCGACGCATTCATCCTTTGATGGAGTTTTTGTAGTGCACACTTTACCTTTCTTCGTACTTTTGCTTGTATCGGTATTAGATTTTAATGCAGATTCTATTTTGTCAAATTTATACGCCGCACCAACGTGTTTAGTTACTGGCTTTATCTCTCTACTTGTGTCATGTTTTTCAACAAACTGACTCTGTTTTTGGTATTTGTGCTTATACGACTTCTTGTTTACCGCCTTAATTACTTCAGTATTAGCAGTTTTAATGCTGGAACCTGAAGGCGCTTTTTCCACGTTTTTATCCCCCTTAACTTTAGTTTTATCCTCTTTTGACGAAAAAGTCTCTTTGAAACTTGTGATATCAGAATCGTTATCATTTAAATTCTTTAACACTGCTTCAGTTTTAGGAAGATTAAGCTTTTCGTACTGGTGCGTTTTAATGCAACCTGCGTCTATAACTTCCGAAGCATCAGCTAAACTACTTACAGTATAACTCTGTGTCAACTTTTCATCCTGACTCTCAGTATGGTTTTCATGTACTTTATTTTAAACCATATTATCAACCTGGCCTACAGCATCCTCATTCGGATGGAAACTTGAAATAATATCATCATTACCTAGCGAGTTCCTACTATCGTTTAAAGAATTTTTATTGTCGTCAACTAATAAGTATTCACTAACTTCCGTAACGCATACTTCGTCATCTACTAAATTTCCTTCATTCACAGATGTGTAAATATCATCTAAAATAGCAGGTATAGCATCAATAATATCAGGTATAGCATTAATAATATCAGGTATAGCATTAATAGAAGTGTCAGATGATTTATTTTCTAAACCACTAGCATTAGTATCGGCACTATTTTCAGAAATTTGTACTGGAATTACCTCATCATTCCAGCTAGACTCACTTTCTTTATAAGCCACAAAAATACCCTGACTTTCACTATTCTCAAAATAATGATTACTGCTCGGACAAAATAATACATTTGACCACACAGTTTCAACAGGTTGAACCATATCATGTGAATCAACCTGCCAGTGCAAGTAAGGTGCTTGCATATTATTTACTTTAAGTGCACTAATTTCATTATAACGCCGTGCGCTTCTATTATTTTGCCTGCGGTACTGCTTACGCTGCTGGTTTGAAACTCGCGAAAAATTTTGGCGCGGCTGTATAAAACTTCTCGTACCTGAATGACGGTACGGGGTAGCGAAGAAATGCCTATTGTCATGTTTAGCTAAAGCTTGAAGGAGGGTAACCTTGCTTGTAATTGTTTGATTATCTAAAAAATCTTGAACACTTGGCTTCAAACGTTGGATAACTATTTTTAAGATTACCGCTTCCGTTACCCCTTCTAAATATTCCTCACACTTGGAAATCTTTTCCGTAGCAAAATCTAACGCAGACTGACCTTCACGCTGCCTTAGCGAATAAATTTCCGCTTCAATTTCACTTTGATTAAAAGTCTTTGGAAAAACACTAAGAAACTGTTGCTTGAATGACAAATAGTCAAAAATCAGATTACTGCTTTGCATGCATGTGTACCACTGAAATGCACTACCTCTTAAAGCGGCTAGAGCAATTTTAAGTTTATCCCCCTCTGGGGTGCATTGTTGCTGAAAGTAATGCTCAATTTTCATTAGGAATTGGCTTGAGAGGCCGCCATTGAAGGTGGCTTCGAATGGCGCAAAATGCTGAACCATAATTACCCGAGGAAAATTTCCAGCAGGATTTTGTTCTACAACACTCATTTTTAAATAGTATATAAGTACTTGCAACAATTTTATCAATATAAGTACACAGTACACAGTTTTTAATTTCAATTATGTTGTTCGTTACAAATGTAACGCTAACTACCAGGGTATATATAATTTCGGGCGCCAGCATAGAGTTTCTATGCTCACTTCTACCCAGACCTGGGTGTATATAATTTGAAGTGGCACTCTATCTGAATTTGAAACAAACACAGTTTATACATGAAACAATGTTTATTGAATTCGTTGCACATATAATTGGCTTTTACAGCAATAAGCATACGTACACTTGTACGGAATATAAATACAGCTTTCAAGAACAATATATTTTCTATACTCACGAACAGTAAGTCAAACCAGCAGTACTGCCATGTAAACTTCTGGCCCGCTAAGCACTAGCGCAGGATAACACCTTTTCAACCTTAACAACCTCCTCTCCTATTTATGACGCTGCGTGGTATTTATACTAAGCGCGTATGCCGAAATTAGCATATCTAAAGCAGCTTCTTTAATTCATTCACTCAAAAGTTCGATTCTTGTGAATCGAATCTTGTGTATACCTTACAGATTTCTATTTTATCAAAATTATTCATGTACATTCTTTTGACAGTTTTAAAATGTTTGGTGATTCAAGTAAAGTACAAAAATTAAGCATGGTATTGTAATTCTAATTGACTTTCATTTACCAAGTTTTCCACATATGATAAAATCTTGCTTTTCCAGTCTATTCAGTTTAATGTGAATTCTCAAATGCCATTTCTTAAACGAAGTTGACAAAAAATATTCGATTTTGTACATACACTAACCTTTTTCTTGGCTTTGGATAAAACTAAACAATTTATAATAAAAATAAAAAATGTATTTTTGGGGGAGGAAAACTTTATTTTAAATTATAGAGGTTATTATTGATAACGTCGAATAATGTTTAGTATCCATAATTAACCACATAATCAAATTTTAATAATTTAAGCTCGTTTTAATATTTAAAGGCTTTAGAATTATAAATATCAAATATTCTAAGTTGGTATACGTTTTAAAATATCTTTTTATACCTGAATTTCGTGAATTAAGTCTATATTGTTCTGCCAGTTTTATGTTTTAAGTTTTTCTATAAAATATATAAGCAATAATTTAATCAGGAAAGCCTATACAATTTCGTCGTCCTATACAATTTGCAGTCGAAAAGCGGTTTCTTCCATAACATTTGCTGTGTGGAGTCTTTACTCTTATCTGAACCAAATATGTCCTTTTAAAGGGGTGGTTATCGTATAATGATTGGCCGGCTATAGAACTTTCCCTATATTACAAAGAAAATAGTTTATCTTTACGAACGTTGTCTTTAGCAGTGTTTTTTTTTGTCTATTTTCAGAGTTTTTATAAATAGTGATTTAAATGTTGCGATAAATCACATGACTTTTAATGCAATTTTTGCATGAATAGTGTTAAAAATATTTTCGAGGTTAACATGAATGTATTTTATAGTAACTTTGAGGATATCCATTTTTCTGATTAATTTAAAAATCTTTTTAACGTTTAATAGTTATTTGCATTATAAAATTTAAACATTCGAGATAGGGTTATCAAGTTTTATTTAATCATGTATATATTTAAGGTTGAAACACCCCAATAGCACGATTTTTGTCTGTTTGCTCTTTTTATTTTTCTGTAAACTCGTAACCAAAATTTCATACTGATACAATAACCACGATAACGCTCTTCAACACGGATGTATATACTGAATTAACCTAACGCTCTTCGCTATGTTTCTGCTATCTATTTTACCAGTTTGGCCTCTCAGACATGCACTAAAGTTTATCAAGTGCATGCTACTCGAGTTGAAACCAAAATATTTGTTGAAATTTGCAAGCATGTGGCTGCCTAACATTCTATATCTTTATTTATGCAGACTATATTTGTTTTGATTTCATATTTCTGCTGAATTCTTCTGTTTTCATAAAGATAAATCAATATTTGTTTTCTTCCTAGATAAAATCTATTTGAATTGTCAATTTCTATTTGAATTCTTTTGTGCTGATAAAACCCTTTTGATTTCTTCCTTAGCTAGCATTTTAGCAAACCCCTTAGAAAACAACACGTAGCATAATAAGTCTCGCCAAAATAGATTTTCTGTCTTTCAAACCATTGGGAAAAGTTGTAAAGGTTTACTAGGATTTAATAATTGTGACGGTATTATAAAAAAGCAAGATATTGCAATGTATAACTGAAAAGTTTAAATATTATTTTCGTGAAACATATCACAGGGAAAGAACCGAGTAGTCAAAGTATAAGTTCAATAGAAACTGCTATTGCTGCTTAAAAGACAACATTAGTTGAATAAAATAATTTGAATGTACGAGCCGTAATGTAGTCATTGCAAGGAGAAATTTATCTTGTTTGTCACCCATCGGCTATCACTGGTTTATAAAAAGAAATTTAGTAACAACTACATATGTTTTTCGATCTACAAAATATTTGATAAAGTTTTTCCATTTCCGGGTTGTAAACAATTTTGGTAAAATCACTTTTAATATTTAAAACCATATAGAAATAAAGTAAAATTATTTTAATTATAGACTTATAGCGTGAATTGTAGAAATAGAACATCGTTTATTTAACGTACTTAAATTATTTTTAAATGTATTATTAATATGTTATAATCTAATTAACGAAACTGTTTTTTAATAAGTATATTTTCTTTAAATATTTAATTACAATAAAACTGAAATTGCAAAAACGAATAAAGAAAATCGAAAAAACAATAAATTATAAGCTCACTAGGAAAAAGACAGTAAAAAATTGTTGATAAAAAATGAGATAGAAATGTCGATTTTATGGGAGTAATGAAAAATGAGTTACATATCAGAAGATATAAGGCAGCGGGAAAATAAATGTGACCAACATAATGAGCAATGGTTGTGTAAAAATGGCAACATTTCCTTCACGTGTCCAAAGATTTAACCAACCATTTATAATAATTAGCACAAAAAATTTGTTTATCGGACGGTCTTCTTATTGATTAGATTTGGCATTTAAAATTTATGTTTAAAATTATACTGTTATTTCTGCAGATATATACAGACACAATAAAATTGTTACTAAAAGAAAAGATGAATAAAAATTCATAACTGCTACTTTATGAAAACAAAAGAACAAAAAAGAAGATAACTTTAATCCGCGCTAGACTGACGTTAGGCTTGATATTTAAACCCCCTATCTATTAAATATAGCAAACAATTACAATGAGGATTAATTGAAATTTAGAAAAAATATTAATTAACACTAGAAAGACGGGAATTATTTTATTACTTAAAAGACTAAACGCCGTCAATTTGACGGTTAAATATAAAATCGAAAATTAAAAATATTTAATGTTTTTTAAATGGTTAAATAATTTAAATTTTGAACTATTTCATACCAATATATAACAAATTAGTATATATTTCGTTATATTTTTGTGCAGATATGTCGAGCTGACAACCCGGTATGGTTTATCCGTAGAAATATATGCATGGTTTGTGCAGTCCTTATTTTTCAACTTCAATATTTCCGAAGAGCCAATATTTCTGTTATTTGCAAAAGGGGGAAGAGAGACGAAAAGTAACTAACATTTTCCCGGTATTATTTTCAATATTTCCGCCTGTTTATTTTATTGCCGTCAAATTAACGGCTTTTAGTATTAGTAGGTATACAACACATTTTATCTCCTTCTTTACTATCGAATATAATTTTGTAAATGCATGTGAATATTTCACGTAAAATTAGAAAAAGTTATAAAATTTCAGGAGCCTGAGGACATAAATACAGACATAGCCCTTAATAGTATGTTCGAAACCTTCAAAACGATGGAAGCTGTCTCCCTAGAGTTATGGAACTTCATAATAAACAGTCATATGAACCTAACGAATTTTGTGCAGCAAAAGAGACCAGTATTATGAGATAGTCGAAATTCGTATGTAATGAACATATTAGTGTTTTTTCTTCGTATAAACAGGCAGCTAAGCTGGGAGATTTGCTTTTAATCAATGAATGTATAAATACATTTCTGTGGAACCACCATTGAAACTACAGTTAATCAATTTTTAAAACGTCTGGATTTTGAAAGGAAATTTTATTACATTTTTATATGGTCCAATGTTATCATTAATCAGACTTATTACTTCTGTTAGTATATTTAAAGACTTCATTGATTAGAGCAATTTTAAATGTATATATATTTCCATATTAATTTGATTTAATAACATAAAAGAGATAAAACGTTCTTGAGCTAGTTAGAAAATAGTTAATTGGTCTTGAACAAGTTAACATAGTTAATATTTCTTGGTATAAGGCAAAAGGAAAATCTGCTATGCATCTAAAGTTACGTGTGTAGAAAATGTTGCTCGCAATTACCGTATTGCATGTTCTTTTTTTCTTATATTTAAATCCTTTGAACAGAGAAGCAATCAAAACTTTGTATATATATATATATTAATTATACATGTATTACATATATTATCCAAATATTATGCATATACATATATTAGATTTTAAAAAATCACATTGATTGGTCCCCGGGTAACAGCATTTTATTTTAAGTAGCAATAATATATTGAAGTGGAAGAAAATGTAGTAAAGAAAAAAATCAAGCGTTTATTGAGGTTTGACGTAAATGGATTTTTAAAAAAAAGATTTATTATTATCGTGTACCAAATAGGAATTCTAATCCCTTTCTTAGTCGTAAATAACTAAGCCTCAAACGAATTAAGTTTAATGATGGGAGAAAGAGAAATACTGCCTCCTCAGAGCGTTTGAAATATGAAACGTGAAATGATATATGTGGGGGAATTCTTGCTCTAGAAGTACTGGATTTTCTATTATTCATCATTCAGAAAAGTAACGCGGGGGTTTGATTTACGGAGTAAATTTTTATTATTTTTTTAGGAATGGTGGTACTACTCAAAGAACTTTCGGTTTTCAATCCAATCTATCTACTGCTTCTGTCATAGTTTTCACGCAATAGATTTAACATTCCAGGGGTAGCTTTTCGATTTTATGTCGGTTACACGTGAAATAAAATTTCGAAATAACATGTGAAATTTGAAAACCATATTTTATTCTTAAACATTTACTTTGGCAGATAGAGCTTAGTAAAATTATAT